>VWPW01005261.1:0-213320 GCA_013389825.1 Crypturellus undulatus | reverse complement strand
AAGTGCTGAGATGCAGCCTGTTTTCTTTTATCTCCCTATAAAACTAGGACACATCTATTGGATTTGCATTCAGTACTTTTAGCTCAAAAGAACAGAGTAACTTCATATTTATCACGGATGTAACTGAGACTGACATTTGGTGTTGCTAAAAGAGAAGGCCAAATTCTCTGCTGATGTAAATTGATGAGAGCTCTGTTGGAAATAGAAGTGATTCTGAGGTCTGGAGTTCATAATATCTAAAAACTACCCAAAGAGAACAATCGAGTAGGAGGATATATTGTTTTCTACTTTATTCCATGACTCCAGCGCAACTACTTTTCTCAGCACGAGCCCAAGTCATCAAAGTTTGTCGCTATGGAGTCCTTCGCTACAGGCTTTCACTAGCATCCTGCTGTGGACATTAGTGTGATGCCACGAGCTCTCTCACACCTGCAGTTACAGCTTCTAAACAGACTGGTGTACCCTGGAAATCGTGACACATTTGTCCTTGCAATGTAACCTTTTCCTCCCTGGCGTGACAAAATGTGCTATACCCAAAATAACCACCCTGTTCTTGCTTTCCCAACATGTTCTCAGGAGGAAATGGTGTATCCAATAAAGCAATGCTGAGAAAATATACAGCAAACAAAGTGGTCAAGGATGGTGCAGCGTATAAAAGTGAGAAGCAGGAGGTAATCATATGATCAGGTAAAAGATAACAAGAGAGCAAATAATAGTAATACAAGCAGAAGTAACGCCGGGAATCACAAGAGGAGTCGTGATCAGTGGTAAGATTGGTGATATTGCAGTGGGGCTCACTGAACAAAGATGTAGCAAGGAAGAACTCCCACAAAAGGAGTGGGAGAGGAATTCTCACAACCCAGTGTTTTAGAAACAGGTAACAGAGAAGCAGAGAAAGACTGACAATATATTTTTTTCAGATTGGGAATGTGATAAAATAATTGAAATTGCCTCTGAAAGAGATTGTCTGTCTGTGTTTCTTTCAGAGTATAAGCAAGCAGGGTAGCTGTGTTAATATTGTGCAGAGTTCTGCTAAAAAGGAAAGCAGCCGTGGCAAAGCACTGTAATTCCACAATTGTATTGATTCTGGACATAATGCTACTGCCTAACCTAGCTTTGGTATATGCTCAAATGGTGTCGACATCTTCTATGTCACTGGTAAAAGGTCACCCATGAGGTTCAAATCGGTCAATTCTGAGCACTGTTCAGTAGCTGCACCATAAATGAAGCTATCCTCTTGTTCCGTGTAATCAGAAAGCCAGTTTTGGCCTGGGTTCCTTGCAGTGAAACTTTATGGATGTTCTTGAGCTGAAGTGACTGCCTGCTATTACAAATACATCTCAGTAGTGAGATCTAGCTAGGATCCTGCTTCCCTGGTCCAGATCCAAGGAGTGCAAAGTGTACGCATTTCCTCTCCTTTCCTTATTTAGCTTGCGCTGTTCACACTCTGTGTCTGGTCTGTCTTGCAAATAATTGTCACCTCAAGTTTCACCCCTGTTGGAAATGTTTATCTCATCAGAAGGGCTGGACAAGCAGTGCAATAAAGTAAAATTACATTACTACAGTAGCTTGGGTACTAGTGACAATGTAGGAAAGTTATAGCAATGAGAATGGCTGAGGAAGTTTTATAACTCCCCAATGCCTAACAATGGAGTAATTATTCAAGAAAACTCTTTTTATATATATTTCTTTTTAATATCTGCTCTTTTTGGGAGGGAGGGGGGAAATTATTTTTTTCCAAATCGTATATTAATGTTCCTTCCTTTTATATTCTGTGAAGTTCTCAGGTTTTCTAATACCTGCATGCTATTTATGAGACCTCTGTTTTAAAAGCTTAGGGCATCTGTTTCTGAATTCACTCCATCTGGTTTATTCAATCTGTAATTCTAGTAAGTTCTTGGAAGGAGTTGGTATCAGAGCAGTGCCTTGTGTCCAAGAAATGCACTTGACTCTGGAACCAAATTGCTCTTTTTCTTAGAGAAAGCTTCCTTTGTTGAGATCAGGGCAGATATTTTAATATTTCTTTATGTAGATGGTCTCATTATAGTTCTTCATATATAGTTATGCCATTGCTTATCTAAATCCACCAATAAAGCTGTCCTGGTAATGTGTAACCCTCTATAATATATGTATGGTAACATATAACTTTTATTTTGAAATATCACTTATTCCACCTTCTTTTTTTCAGTATTTTAATGTTTTTCACATGCTTGGGCCTTGGTAATTCTCTACCAGTCAGAAATTCCTGGCTATGCACAAATATCTGAAATAAACAGCAAGACCTAAAATAATTTAAAACAAAATATGGCAAAATTTGCAAAATATGCAAACATTATATATCCAATATTGCATATATAGCAAAAAAAATCACTCTCTGAACTATGAGATTTGCTGATAAAGTTGTCAACTAGAATACAACTCAAGCCACTTTATGTGAGCAAAGAGTAATTCTATATGGAAATCAGACATCCAGTAATTCCTCCTATGTTTTCTGCAAATGTAGATCCAGCATTTATCTCACTGTAGGAAGAAATTCCATTTCTGGGAAACTTGTTCTCTCCTGTGATATTACAGCCTAGCAGCTAGAAGAGCAGTCAGCATCTCTTAGGATGTATTATACAATTCAATTCCCCTAAGTGCTCCTCTGCAGTGAAGATTGACACGAATTCTGCCTGCTTGTATCTCAGCTGATTAGCTGCAAATCAGTCAGGTTCAAAGTTGTAGTTTCACCGTGGTAGCTTAGCACCATGCTAATAGAAAGTTGTGAAAATTTACAAAAGCTGAAGGCTCTGCTTAGTGCCTTTTGATAAAGCGGAGTATGCTGCCTCTTCATATGGAACAACTTAAGTGTCTGGTCAGATAGATACACAGAGGAAATGTTCCCAGCCAAAAGGAGTACTGAAACTTTTTTGTGCGTCTCCTGGATGTATTAACCAGTTGGTGGGGCAAGACAGGCTGCTGCCTGTTCTCAGGGTGTTCATGGAAATGGAAAACCATCTTGTTGTTTTTTCCTGTTGAAGTAGTCAAGCTTCACAAAAGCAGATCGTTGCTTCCGGTGCTTTTTTGGAGAAATCCATCAAAGGAAGGAGCAATATTCAAGTGGATTCCCAGGGAGAAAATAGCTGGGTCAATCCAAAGAGCTGCACTTTTTCCTTAAGGTATCTGAAAATGGCAGTGAGGTCACCCAGCAGTTTCCTTCCTAAGTCCAAGATGTTTTTCCTCCTGGGTTTTTTGAAGCCCTTCCCTCTCTCAGACCATAAGCCAATTCTTTCTCTGAAACTTCTGCACTTACTGGTCGTTGTTACTTATTGATGACTGGCTCCGTGTTGGGTGCTTTTAATGGTTTTGACACAAAAATATCCAGTAGGATGTTCGTCACCCGATGTGACAGCTAGCCAGTGCCCTTTGTAACTATCTGCTGTTTTAATTGTTTCAGTCAATCCTCCTAAGGTTTGTGCCTTCAAACTGAGGATCTGATTCAGTATGTCCTGGCCAAATCCTNTTGATGACTGGCTCCATGTTGGGTGCTTTTAATGGTTTTGACACAAAAATATCCAGTAGGATGTTCATACGCAATCTGACAGCTAGCCAGTGCCTTTTGTAACTATCTGCTCTTTTAATCATTTCAACCAATCCTCCTAATCAGCCCCTTCAAACTGAGGATCTGATTCAGCATGTCCTGACCAAATCCTGTCTTTTCTGAACATCTCCCATTAATTGCATTGATTCAGAATCAAGCCTAGGAAAACCATAGGTGCAAGAATGCCAGGCCCCTTGCTTTTGGTAGATCCTCATGCCTCGTTTCCCAGTGCTGATTTCTGGGTACCTGCAATACTCCAGTGCTAACTCTTTAGGTTGTCTCGGCAAGCTGAACTCCTGGTCCTTTTTCCTGCCTTCATTTATCTCCCTCACAGCCTGCCCATGCATAGCGACTTATCAAAGACCCCGCTGAAATCTGTGTAAGTCACATCCACTCCCCTACACTTCCAAGGCTTTTTTATTATGCCTTCAAAGACATTAATCAGCTTTGTTTGAAATGATGTATTCCTAAAGATCCCTGCCTGATAATTGCCTTCACTTTCCTGGTGACATATCATTTCGACTTCAGTTAAGAACTCAAAGGTTGCTTCTTACAGGGAAGTTAGACCTAGGAACTTAAAATTAATGTTTTGTCCTTTGCAACCCAGTTTTGAAAGTTGGAATTGTTCCTATACCCTTCAGGTCAGCAGGGCCTTCTGCTGACATTCAGCACAAAGGGAGGAGATGAGTTTAATACAGTCTAAGTTCCAGGGAATGCTGATGCTTCCAGGGCCTATGTTTATCCAGAGCTGCCCCATTCCCATTCCTTCTCTCATCAGATCAACAAAGGTAGCACTTGACAGTCCAAAAAAAATGGACACAACTTTTGCTCTGTCTGTTGGTCACATGGAATATGTCAGCTCTCAGCTCTTGACTCAGATTTCTTTTTTTCTGAGTTTGGATATCTGTAGTATTAACAAATATAACAATAATTTTGATTTCTTTTATGACCCAAGGGAAAGCAATAGATATTTCCAAGCTGTGACTCATCTAATCCATTTTAAACATCTAATTTAGGATGTATCAAATTACAGCTGAGAAATTCCTATTTCTCTCCACTCTCTCTAAAGGGAATCTAGACACTTTAGTTGTGGATGTTAACCCTGAAGATTTTACAAGTTAGGTGATATGAATCTCACCATCTGTAATGTGAATCTCACCAGCTGTGCCTGCATTGCTCTTTGCTTTTTCTGGCAATAAATATAACAATATGGACTAAATCTAAATCAGGTGCTATAACAGGTACTTTTGAACATGGTCTGGAAGTCTTAACTGGGATTCTCAAGCTAATATAAAATACAGTACAATAAAACTTTGGTGATTGGCGCATTACAATAAAAAAGGATTTTACTGGATTAGGTGTCTTTAAATAGTCTGTGTTTTCGTTCCTATTATTAATTTTATCAAAGCTGGATTTTTTGTTTTCCCTCAATTTACTACCCATAACTTGTGCGCATAAAATGTTATTAATAGGAGAAGGGGACACTCTGCCCTGACTGGAGAAACATCTTTGTACATTCCAGAAGAAGGAAGCGAGTGGCGTTCATCACGATGGGACAATAGTAGGAAGCTATATAAAGTCTTCTATAGGCTTTCCGGGATACAGGAAAAAATGTCCTTTTACTGCCCATCAGTAAAGAAAAGAGGCAGAAGAAACTGGGCCTAACGGATTTGTGGGAAAACACTGAAGAAAACTGGGAAGTGGGACCTGGTAGGGATTTTCCTAGCCCTGCTCTTCTGTCCCTAGTTGTAAAGGGACCACAGCAGTGGGGAAGGGATATGTGGGGACATCCTGAGAGAGCAAAGGCAAAGAGGGTGGGAGGGACGATGTTATGCTGAAACTGATATGAAATATATACCAAGCTAGTGAAGAAATAGTTATCAGTGGTTTACTTTCCAAACAAAAAGATATATTGCATGAAATTATGCAGGGATGTAGCTTGAATTTCATTCTTTTCATCTTCTCTTTATTAAGAATTGCCTTTTATTATATGTCATCTACGATGGTCATGAAGTCATAGCAAAAGCAAACATACAAGCAGCGGTGGCACCTTAAATATGTAGCGAACTGTCTGAGCACTGACAGGGCCACTGTGTGCAAATCCCTACACTGAAAAGAGATGTGGACTTCAGGGAAGACCAAGCAAATGACCGATGCTAGAAATTCCAGACAACAAGACCTGCCATCAAAAGCTGAGAGCAAAGAGTGGAGGTTATGCATTTAGCCTGAAGAGAAAATGAAGGGAGGAAAGAAAACAAACATGCGTGAATGTATAAAGCCGCTGTCTTCCATGTCTGTGGGGCCAAGACAAAAAAAACAGCAGGACCAAAACAAAGTTTCGGTCCAAATGCAGGGCTACAATGTCACTGGATAATAGCAATACTGTGTGGTATGAGAGCCTACATCACCCCAGACAGTATTAATGGGAAAAAAAGGGACTGTCTTTAGTCCCCCAGGAAATACATACCTGAATTCTATGCTAAATGTTTTATTGCCTTGGCCTAATTTGGGCATGAAATAATGAGCACGTTCTGTCCGAAGATCCTGATTGCTACCCAGAAAAGCTAGTAGCAGTAGAAAAATGACAAACTGAGGAGGAAGCCTAAATATTTTTTTTCTATGTGAACATTTTTCCATTTGCATACCTGTTTAAAAGGAATCATTTCTCCATGCTGCCAATTTGAAGGTTAAAAGAAAAACACCTCAGTCCTCAAACTAGTTAGTGTCAAAGGAATTAATTAATTCCAATTAAATTGAAATTTTCAGGGTTTGGTGGACTTCAAAATTGCAAAGCAAGGTAGCATATTGTATCAGATTCCCTGGGAATCTGTAAAATAATAATAACAGTAAAAAAAAAAAAAAAAGTAGTGTTTCTTATTAACTGCTTAGACAGAATAGTTTTACAGCCTTAATTTAGGAATGGGTGTTTCTCCGTACAGGCTGTGACCTCATTATTTTTTTTTCTGGGGTTAGGAGGGTGAAACTTGTCTCTCTCCTAGTTTGGCTCTCCCCAAATGTTCAAAACAAAGATGAAGCCAAAACAAACCCCTGTCCCTGGGAGGTGAAGTAGATCGTATTAACATTTATTTTGAGTATTCTCTTCATGTTAGCAACTCTGGAGTTGGGTTTGAGAGGCTTTTAAGAAAAGAACAATGCAACCACCATAGAAGGATTGCTAAAACCTTGGGAAGAGGCCTCGCTAACTTAGGTCTTATGTTTAAAGGATCATCAGAATATTTTACTTTTCTTCATCTCAATCCCTCTTCTTTCTCTCTCACTCTGTAACAAATTAAGCATCTTCCAGCCTTTTTTTTTGCACTTTTTCTTTTTTTCTGAACTTGAACTCAAAGCTCTGACTTTTATCCTAGTGAAGACCAAACACAAAGAGCCTGGAATTAAAAGCGAATAAAACCAGCAGCTGGAATGATCCCCACGGGAAGCGGGAGGAGGGGGAGCCCCGCGGATGTCCTGGCTGCTCTGCCGCTCGCCCTTGCTTCCTTCCCCACACTGCTCTGAGAGCGGCTGTGCAGTCACACACAGAAGGACACGGCATCCGCACGGCTCCTTTCGACCGTTCCTCTGATTTCCAGGAAGTCTGCGAGGAAGGAAAGAGCAGCCACGGAGCAAGGAGCCAACTGGAGAGCAGAAAATGCCCTCATCACTTTATCACTGCCTGTCATACTTGGTTCCCCTCTCCTTTTCACCCAGTTCCTCCCCTTTCTACTCTTGTTTTCTTATCCATACCTGTGTGAGCACTCTCTTCCCATTCCTCCTGTGCCCACATTTCTCTTTTTGAGCTTTTTAGTCTCTCAAAGCCTCGATTTTTCTTCAGGAGAGAAAACAAAAGGTCAAGCATCCTGTTCCCTATCTCTAAGCTAAGGCATCCTCAAAGAGGCTCCGATAAACACGCAGTCATCCTCAGCACTCCCAGGTGCATCTCAGACATCCTCCCTTCCGTGAGCAAGATAAGACATTCTGTGCAAGAGATGAATATCTGCAAGAGGCATTAAGAACAAGAGCTCTGGTCACCAGCAGGGAAAAGAGATTGCTTAAGCCCTCAGCTTCTGTCGCAAAGTCTGTCCTCTCATGAATCAGAAGTGCTCTGGGAGAAGTACATCTCGCTGACACTGTATTGTCGCACAAGATACATTTCAGGAGCCAAAAGGCCAGGAACAGAGAGATAAAGTAGCCTGTCTCCTACCTAGGGGACTTTTGGGCAGCTTGCAATGCACATCGGAGCTCTAGGTGGGGAGATGACTCACTGCAAAGGATTGCAAGAGGAGATTTCAGTTTACTTCTCCATGCTCGGTGAGCACTGCATAAACACTGCTCAGGAAGAACATGTTCTTGTCGCACACCCACAAACCCTGGTCGTGGCAGGAAAACACATTCCAGCAAGGGCATGATTCTGGTCTCCTTCACCTTCTCCTTTGCTTGGAAGCATTTCTATCACAGGTAATCAAGGCCATGGCACTCTGCTGGCCACTGTTCTGCTAATCCTGCTTCAGCAAAAGGGCTGAAAAACCCATATTTTTTGACTGAAGATCACGGTCAAGGCTAAAAGGAGACAGCAGAGGTGCAGGAGAAGGAAGCCCAGGGAGGAATGTGAGCATAAATGTCTCAGTGGGTGACAAGAGGAGAGGTCCTGGAGTCTGTATGAGCTCCAACCATTTGCAAGTGACTGTTACCAAATTTTGTTTTCTTTAGTTTTATGTTTTTCTTTGTGGGGGATGGAGTAGGGGTGGGGAATAAATTTGGCTATTGTGAAAAATAGCAGAAATCCATACAAAATCCCAGGGCTCAAGCATGCCTAGGAAGGGTGAGGAGAATAATTTCCTGAGGGCAGAGAGAGGTAAATAAAGTGGGTTTTGTAAGATTTGAACAGTGAAATTTCAGCAGTGAATTCCCTTTTCAGGAGGTCCAGGCTGTTTACTTTCATGTAAGGCTACCTCTCCTCTCATGTTATCATTGTCAGAGGTCAGATCTTGAGCAGTGAAAAAATATTTTTTTAAGCTATTTATATTTCTGAGAAGGATTGTATGGCAGGACTGGCTGGCTCATAGAAAAATCAGTAAAGTGCAAACTCTTTCATATCTAGGAAATGAGACTGGTCAGGTAGGAATCAAGCATTGTTAGTGCTTGTCAGCTGATGGCCGCTCTATGTGTAATGATTTCCTTGCTTCAATTGCTTTCTCATGTGAATTAAATTTGGCAGTTTCAGCCAAGAGAAGGAATGGATATGTCAAGTTACCTGAGTGGCATCATCCATGATTCTCTGACACTTACCTGAGGGATTGACACTGTCCTCTGTTTCCCCTCTGGATGATTTTGTCTTTGTGATTTATTGCCTCATTCTTATTTGCCTATGATATGTGCTAGGTAATACCTGATTTCCAGATATTGGTCCCGCATTTCTTTGGTAGGCTGGCATGGGACGGAGGAAACAAGTAGGATCTTTCTGCTAAGATGGATTCTTCCTAGGAATCCTAGTCATCAGGTAGCCCTGCATCTCTCATCTATTTGTCCCTGCTTCTGTCCCATTACCAGAGACACACTTGGTTACTTCACTTCCACTTTGTTTGCTTTCTTCTTGTTTCTCTGTATTTAGTCAAATGCTGAATTTTTACTGGTACCGCAATTCCACTCGTGTGAACTTTTTCATCAAAAAGTTTTCTCTCTGCCCAAACTGGACCACCCAAACTAGAATTTGTGGCCATCATCCCTTGTTTTACCATTTGCTGATTTCAGATGTTACCAAAAGCTGATTTCAGTAAATTCGCTATTCCCAGAGTAGTGTTGTTCTTTCTATTGATGTTGTGGATACAGAGAGAAATTACTCAGTAAATTAATATTTAAGGAACAAACAGAAAGCACCCTAATGGGAAAACAAAATGTGTGACCAAATTTGGCTTCTTTGTGAGGCAGCAGCTTTGGGCTCCTGCTGACTTTACAGCTCAAGTGTCACCTTGAGCCACGGAAAGCAGCAGCTCTGCCTCTGGGATCCAGAGCTTGTGGCCCCACATCCAGCCACCTTGGCAGTACCTGGAGTGACCTGAAGATTTTGTTTCTTCATAGAATTGCTGCCATGAGTCAACCTTGAGAAAAAATACATGACATTTTGACAATTACCATGGCATTCAGGCTGTTGCATCATGTTCACCCCCTTCACTTGAGCACTGTTTTTCTGATCTGATCTGTTTCATGTTAATGCTGCTTCTGGTCTGAGCCCTTTCGTTACACAAGGGAGAGCTGGCAGCACTGCAGAGGTTAACAGGTAAGGGGGTCATGAAATTAGGGAATGTGCACTTTGAAATCCTTTTTTTTAGGAACAGCCTGAGCTTCCTGATGAAGCTCAGTGGAAATATTCCAATAGATTTTGACTGACTTGCATAGTTGATATTTGAGAAGTCAGTCAAGGCCTCCGGACGGAAACTGCTTTACAAGTGCAAAGATTGTTTTGCTGCAGCAGGAATGCACCTCACCTTCTCAACCAGAGCTAGACACTGCCGCTTGAATGGTGCTAGGACTCAGCTCACAGCTATGTGAGCACTGTGGGCTATTTCTGTACTGCAGCTCAGGTAATCCTGATTTCCTGATGGTGCAGACTGGCCAGCCTGGCATATGCTCATGCCAGGATTTCCTTCCATAGGAATTCAAGGAATGAAACACCATTTTTTTTTTCATCACATGCAGCCAGGATACAGCAGTGAGGAGCTCCAGGTAACCAGCAGAGCATAATATGCCTTGGTTGCCCTAATTCAGAGACCTAACTTGTGGTTGCAGAGCTTAAAAAATGATAAAAACCTTGTCATGACAGGAGCAGAAGTTCTTGCAAAACCTATGCAGGCAAGTGAAAGTTGCCCTTGCATTCATTTTAACCAGCTTTAGATCATTCCCTAAACCAGATGCCTGTAAGGAATCGCTGCCCATACTGTCTCTAATTTGAAAGAATCACCCTTATGTATGACTTAGGGATGGCTCATTTTTTAATGAAGCTTAACAACAGAAAACAAAACCTGTATTCCTGTATTCTTATCAAAGAATTGTTCTATAAATAGCCAACCTTATTTTAGCCAAGGGGTTTACATGAATTTTTTATTCCTTTTAGAGAAAAAGCAACACAGAACATTGTTATTTCTTTTTCATCTGTCAGTCATACCTCTCATAGTGAAATGTTGGTTCTGGAAAAAATAATGACATGATTATAGTGAAATGTAAGCTGATAGCTTTTTTTCTCCCTTGACATGAATATGCTTCCTATTAGAGTTCTGTATGCAAACATTTTGAATAATTGCCATTGCTTATTTGAGAATTAAGAGTCTAGATTTTCAAAATACAACTGAAGTCTAAATTCCCCCCCAAAAAGGCAAATTGTTTTTTTTCTCTAATGAAATGGAAAAATTAAAACAAATCATTCTTAAAGCAAAAGAATTAAAAATCTCCTTGAAAGCCCTAAAGTCTCCATGTTGGTGTCATTAAAGGAGACATGAAAAAACCACTAGCAGTGTATGTCTGCTAACCGAGGCTGCCTTTTGTTGTTAGATGTCTAAATGTTCTAACTTGGGGAGAAGGGAACTCATTTTTTCTCAGATTCTTTATGGGACACAAGCTGGCTCAAATCCCCTATCACATTACAGCATACAATTAGCACCATTATTATTTTCACACCAAACTGAAGCTAATGCACTCAGCAAAGAGTACTCTGGGCTTGGCAATAGCACAGAGAGAAGCATTAGTTGACTCCAACGGGTGTTTGTGAGATTTCTGGTCTAGTCAAGCCAGAATTTCACTCTGTGTTTCATCCTGCACTTCCTTCTCTGTCCTGAACAGTGCTGAAGGACAGAGCAGCCAAGTACTCTCTATGCCTTGCTGCTTATGAACATTTTTTGTCAAATAGGCCTTCATGGACGTATCTTAACTCTTATGGGATGTCTAATATTGAATGGCAGCTGTGGTACTATCCTTCCCTCCCAGGCGGTTTGGCTTTTACTGTGTATCTTAAAGATGTCTATATGAATAAACCTCGAAGTTTTCCTCATTTAGCGAACACACATCTGCTCTTGCTAGCAGCAGTGCACCTGCAATGTATTCCCTTGCTACCATTTTATCAGAAAAGTAGAGAATGAGCGGAACTTAGCATCCAGTGGTTATTTTGGTTATTTCTCCCCTTTGTGTTATCAGCTGTTTGTTTTTGTTGTTTTCCTGTCACCTTCTTGCTCTACGCCTTGTATTTTTAAAATGTGGCTTCTCACATGTGCATCTTTACATAAAAAATAATAGGAACAGGCAGCAGTACAGGAGAAAGAAAATCTCTCTCTGCTGAAGCTGTTGCTCATAACTGAATCCTCAGAGCTCCGCAATGTTCTCTGCTCCCTCAAGGCAAAGCTGTTCTCAGTGTAAGCTTTGCCCAGCTTACAAAGACATAGCCTGAGCATAACACAGAGCGGCTTTTGAAATCTTTTCTCTCCCCTCACTCATGAAAGACCTTGTGCTCCTTGAAGTGCATGTTCCCCGTGAGATGAGGACAAACGCCCTCACATACCCCTACACAGAAACACAATTCACATAAAGGATTTTGTCCCAGTGTGCTCACTGCCACCTTCAGCAACTTCTGAAATTATGATGGTCTGCAAAGGACAAAATGCTTTTATGTTACAACCTCAGGTACCCATGGCATTGGACACTTAATGACTATTAATTACTACTGTGTTGATCACTACAGGCTTTTAGGTTCTGATTCTTTACTCTGTCTCTTCCTATTAACTGCTTCCACAAGCACTCGAAGCGTCTGAGATTGTTGTGAGTCCTTAGACTCCCCTGTCAGGTGCAGATAAATTCTAGTACAAGCTGAAGAAACATCTTCCCCTTTACAATAAAAGAGTCTGTATCGCTCATGACAAAGATTCCTGCTCTTCAACCCCTGATTATCTCTTTAATCTCCACTTTTATCTTCCCCAGGCATATTTCTTCTAGCCATGACTTTTTCCCTACCCAATTTCATGCTTTACATCTCATTTTTTATGAGGTGTCTCCTCTGCAAATAATACTTTTGAGAGGTGAAATTACTAGCATGGATGGTCGTCGACCAGAAGCAGGAAAATATTTGGTTGAAAAGAAACTAGTTTCAATTATTGCTTCTTTTACCGTAATGGGTCTTTAACATCTGTTAAACCAGGTCAAGCCATCAAACAACACTCTGTTCTGTTTAAAAAGAAAAGTTCCTGTGTTCTCAAAGAATATGTAGGGGCTGCATCTGAAAAATGTGCAGGCCTGTAGAAGGGACCATTGTGCAATATGGCTTCTGCCATAACACATGCCATTGAAATGCTTGGAATTAAGCTCTGTTTAGATCCTGAGAAGAACAACCTCCCTTGACTTTAGAAAAGTGAATTATTGGAGTCTGCCTCAGTTCTGGATAGAATATTGCAAAGGTCAATTACTGTCGTAAGGACCTCTACTTTACCAAAGAGAGGACATTACCTTTGTCTGACTCTATTCCCTTTCCTGTTAGTAAATTCATATCAATATTCTGAACTGGTGTGAATGTACATCTGGTACATTCAACAATGGTTGAATTGGATAACTAGACTCATCAAATTCTTAGACCCTTGAAATAATTGCAATAGGTGAGATGTCTCTGATGGATCAATTCTGGAAATACCCGTCATTTTGAGGTAGTTCTTTAACGTCTTTTTTGGTTCTTTTTGGTTATTTCTAATCTCATGCTTAAAAGCTGTTAATTTCCTTCTTTGCTCTCCCATTCTGTGGAGAATGAACTGGCAGAAAAATTCATTTACTGTGCTAAATGACTAAATATTTATTTATTTATTATATAAATATACATTATATGTATATAACAGATGTTTTGTTAAAAGGAATATATGTAAAAGCATCTATTTCTGAACCAATCACAGAGAAAAGGGTCTCCAAGGGAAAACATCAACATATATCTGTATCCAATGCCAACAAGTGCCAAAATCGTGGCGACCTATTTGGGGTATGTGCCTTACCAAAACCAAAGTGAAAGACAGCTCTAGGCTCAAGATATATATTCACTAGAATGATATAAGACTGGAAAATACTCATTTTACAGAGGTAGGAACAGTGCCGCAAAGCAATCATGTAATTATTTCCCTGGGTAACAGAATGTAACGCAGAGAGAGTCGGGAAGTAAATCCAAACTGTTGAGATCTCCTCATCTTGACATTCTTCAGCTTCAGGAAGATCTCAAACATCCTGACAAGACTGACTGGACTTGTCATTTTCAGAGCACGGCGTGGGAGATCCATGGGTTATCTCACTTGTTAAAAAGGCTTCTAGCAGCAACTGTCCTATGCTAATGTGTTTCCAGGTTACCTTTTTAGTTTTCTTATTTTTTAATACTTTTTTTTCCCTCCTGTTGTAAGAACTAGTCAATTGTTGGAAGCAAGGGCTTATGGCAGAAGCTTTGGCACAAAATCTCGCCAAGACTTTTAGTCAAAAGCTTTAATCAACAGAGATTTTCCTTTAGAAACATAGCTGCTTCCAGGGTGATCAACTTGCAGTAATGATTGAACCTACTAATCATCTACAGAAGTATTTAGACTACAGAAATTTTGGCCAAAGTAACTCCTTAACTGTTTATAATCCATATTTACCTGTTTGTGTTTACTGAAAAACCAATAAAATGGCAGATAATATTTTACTGGAGGGAATGATTACTGTCAGAATATTTCTCAATTAAAAGCCTATTTTTAATGTTATTTGATGTAAAGTATTGGATCCTCACAATTTGCCAAGACAAAATAAATAGGTAACATAAACATATTCTCAGCAGAGAAGGGATTTTTTTTAAAGAAAATTAGACAGTAACTACAGCCCAAGTAGGTTTTTAATTAAAACAAATTTCTTTGCCAAAGACCTTTTATGAATATGTTATTTTCATGTTCTTAAACAGTGTAGTTTGCATGAGAAAATAGTAGAGAGTTATGAAAATCATGGCTTCATAGGATAAATTTTTTACAGATGAAAATATTATTTCAGGATCAACTAAAAGTTTTCAAACCTATACTTAGCTCTGTGTTGCTTTTTAAGTACATTAGGTTTTGAGAGGACTTTTGTTTGCTTTTGATTTCTTTTGCTTTGATTTGTTCGATTATTTTGGAATAAACTCCTGTCAACATGGATGCCTTCCCACCTAATGTTTCTATTTGGGTGAATTAACATTCCTGAAGGAAAACACATTATGCTAGATTCTTTTTTTGATTGGTTCTCTTTTTGAAGCTTGTTTTTTTTTTTTTTCCTTCATCTATAAAAGAAGAACTAAAGTAGCTTACAAATATGCAGTCAATAAAGGGAAGCAAGTAGCTATATCTCCGAGGAGGAAAATAGGAAAAAATCGCAGTAAATCACTGTTCCTCTCCTGGTTATGACTGGCACCATTTGCTGAACTTCTTTCCAGACGTCCAGTCCAATGTGTCATGGGGTAAGTCAGTCAATCGTAGGATCTTTCTCACAGGGTGAATCATCTGAGTAATGCCACTTTTTTTTACCATGTTTTTCATTACTGCTAGTACAGAAATATGTAACATTGGAATGTGAAAATGTGCAACCAGATAAAATGAATAGCATTTAAACAAACAATGCAGAAAAGTGGAGACTGGGTTGCATTTGTTTTTGCTTGAGTTAATTAAAAACTTCCAAAGTAGAACTTTGTGGACTGTGGATTAGAATTTAGCACAACTTGAGCAGACCACAGATAAAGTTAGATCTAACTTGTCACAGAATATGTGAGCCATAGCTCTCCCACAAACTTGTTTGTTCCTTGGTGCAGAGAACCCTTTTGCTGACTCCTGTGAAAGCTTTCTGCATCTAAAATGTTATATTAACAAAAAGTGATATTTGGTGTTCAACAGATGGGCAGTTTTCCAGATATCTAGACTGAATAACTTGCTGCACCACTGTAGTGCTAATAACTAAGCAAGTCCCGTAGTAATGCAATTCAATTCATTACGGCTTTAACAGGAGCACAAGACATGGGCCTGGAAAAGGCATCGTCTATCACTGAACCCAGCCTGTGCTACCACGGCCAACNAATTCATTACGGCTTTAACAGGAGCACAAGACATGGGCCTGGAAAAGGCATCGTCTATCACTGCTACCATAGGCTACCAGCCTATGCTACCATAGCCAATGTGTCATGTCATTCTTTTACCAAACAAATTCGAGTTTATCTTAAAGCTGTTTACCTACCAATAGCTTTGGAAGCTAACTCTACTATCTTCCTAAGGTAGTGGATTGAAAAGGTCTTCTAATTTACAATTTTAATTTGTTCAAGGCGAGTTTATGTCAATGTAGTAATGGTCCCAAATTACTGCTTAATTTAAACAGCTCTTTTAGCTCTTTTTCCCTGGAGACTGCCCACGATATATTTATACAGAACAGTGCTATAATCTCACAGATTGTTTTATGTTAGAACAAAAAGAACAAAACTTTTTATTCACATGTAGTAAGATAAGCTCTCCATGCCTGCAGGCAACCCATCAGTGTTCTCCACAACTGTTTCCATTAGTTTTTACCTTTCTTGAATGCAGGTGACAAGAAGAGCACACAGTGTTCCAAAATAAGTCCCCCATAAAATGCTGTTAATAATTCTCTGTCAATAACAGAAATATTTGGTCTTATACACGGACACAGTCACAGGGTTGTGTCTGAACTTTTCGTATCTGCACTGCAGTTCAAAATGTTGTTCACTATACCTTAGTTTGTCTCATTCCCTGTCATCTCCAGTTTCTAAGTTCATGGTAATAAACTCTAAGTCTGTGATCTTGCGGTTTATACAATTGAATTTTATTCCATTTCTGTGAGTGTTTTCAATGTCATTCATTTCTTCCTGTTTTGCATTTTGATCATGCTCTATTAATGATGCTTTTCAGCTTGATTAGAACATTCCTACTTTTGTGTCATGTTTCTTAATGAAAATAACTAATGCTGGAGGAATTCCACTTGTAATGGTTCTAGAACAATAGTTCTTATTTCAAGAGAATTGCCTTTATTGTATCGTCTTTAGCGAGCTACTTGCTTACATCAACTAACTGGAAAATGTGCAATTTTTCTCTGTGTAAAGAAAGCTTCCTGATGGAATTGCCTTCTCAATGATGTCAATAGAGTATGATAGCATGCCAGTAGTAGAGAGAAATTTAACTTCAACCTTCTTTGTAAACTTGAAAAACGTGACCCATGGTCAATATACAATACAAAAGAATCCTGCAATGTTAGTGGGTTACACTCTATGGCCCTGAAAATCAAAATTTCTACATTTTATGGCTACCAAAAGGGAAAAGAAAAATGAATTTGTAATAAAGTTTGCAACCAAAATAAATGTCTGCAGCCTCTGTGATGCAACACATCAGTCGATATCAACATAACTATTAGACAAAAGAATGTTCTTCTGTGCCTTGTTATCCAGTCAAGCTAATCCATGCAAATAGTCTTTATGCATAACTGTCTTATTCAGAGACTTGGCTGTAATCCATCACACACTTCTCATCCATTAAATATAATTATATGCTTTGTTGGAATAACCAGATGTTTAGTGCTGAGCTGAGCAGATGTCTTTGCTTCATACCGGAAGGTTATAAACCTATTTACACCAGCAATAAACTACAAGCATTAAAATGATGGAGGAAGTGAGTAGTTCTCACTTCATTTTGGCAAACTTCCAGTCATTCATTCTCATTGAATCATCTTAAAAAAGATACTAAGTTTGCGACAGGGTAAATTTGTCATAAGAGTTCATAAAACTTGGCTGACCTTTTGTTTTTGTAATGAGCGTGATGATGAGCACTGTGGGTCCCTTGAATAGTCTTGGGTTGTCTTGCAGCGAGTTTGTTTTCAAAGACTTTGAGCCAGAATTTAGACAGCAATAAAGAAATAGGCATTTTTTAGAACAATTCCCTTTTACACTAGAGAGGGTCTCGAGGGTGAGGACTATGGCCTGTGTTCTCAGAATTTCTCTTTGAAATATAAGATTGGGCATACACAAACCTTTTACTTTGTTCAATGTGCTTCTTCCTTCTCTTCGCTGAAATATGAGTTCCAGATGCAGAGCTTTCAGGGAAAAGTCATCTGAAAGGTCCAAATTGTAATTACTTTGAGAGAAAAAATAGGTGATGGCCTAGAAATCTTTGGTTTTCTCACAAATAATACACCCTTCATCCCTTGCCCAAAGTTTAATCTTGTTCCAGAGTTTATCTGAGAGAAAGGTTGTAGCCTAAATTTAAGTCCAATTTCTCAATGTAAAACTTTGCTGAAAACATTCATACTGGTCTTTTTTAAGGTCTTAATTGAATATACAGGGCTAATTTTCTACAAGGGTGCATCTGCTGTGTTATGCCCTCAGTCCAGTAAAGCACTTAAGCATTTAGGCACATAAATACTTTTACACAATCCACTTCACAGAAATTTCTGAGGGACATAAAATAGAAATGCTTTCTTCCTCATGTTGATAATTTAGAGAATTTTCTTCCTTTTCTTTTTTGGGATTCCCATCATTTCTTAGGATTTCTGCAATATCTGATGGTCTTGAAATATGTGTATTTCTTTAATTGAAAAAGTTAACTAGAACATGTAAATAATTAGTGCATCTGGTTTCTTGAGTCAAGCCAACTTAGGATAAAGAGTGGAAGGAAGAGTGACTTACAAAGGAAGGATTTAAGTGCAGGAAGGTTCAGAATCTTGAAAAGGAAGGGCTCCCTTGGGAGTCTTTTTCTGCCGAAAACAAGAAGAAATCCTCAGGAGAAGCTATTAGATGCAGGAGACACAAGGGAGCCAATAATTTTGATGGCTTTTAAAAGAAACTTTTGGGGAGATAAACTATAACAGCATTTTGAATAAGGAATAGGTAATATGAGGCAGAAATCCAATGTCAAAAGTCATGAATAGGAGCGGTTGAAATAGTTGCCGTTGAATGAACATCTCTGTGTCTGCTGAGGCTTTATCTGTTGGTTGGAACAGGGTTACTCTGGGGGTTAGTAAGGAACATGAAGAAATTACAATACAGAATTATTCAGGAGCAGAGAAAGGCGGTGTATGACACTGGTCAAAGCACATTTCTTATGTGTAAAGAATCAGACAGCGGTCTCAAAGAAAAGAGCAGAGCTGCTTGTGGAAAGTCTCCGAACTTGGAGCCCAGGGGAGATTTAGTTGCCTACAGGGCACGGGGAGTGTGAAAGCCTGGGTTCAAGAAGAAAGAACTATTGAGAACAGTGGGGAAAAAGAAAAAAAAAAAGGCTTTGTTTACCTTTATTGATTACAATGAATCGCTCTGAAAAGCCACATGACATTATTTCTGTTTTCTCATTTGATGAGCTTTGCAACATTTCCGCAATGAACTTTTCTGATACTCACCCGTGCAGCTTAGAGGAAAAATTCCTTTAACATTCATGCTCATGAGCTATGACGGCTTGCAGAGTTACATGCCCTGAAAAAGTAGTTACAATTGCACAGGGCAGCTGAGCTAAGATCGGAATGCAGGGCCTTTACACCCATTTCTTGTCCATAAATGCGTTCTGTTATTCCACAAAGTCTGAAGAATAAATAGACTCATTTTAAACATTATCAAGTAGACAGCTTGTCATTGCACGTTAGCTGACTCATTTTGATTTCTGTATTGATGATCATGTAGGCAGATGGAGGGCAGTTGAGATATTAAAGTAACCTCATTGTCATGTTTGCAAATACAAGTTCTTGTTTTAAAGTTTTCATGCAGTTTGTTGTTATTTATTCGTATTTTTAACTGTTCTGAATGTGGTCTTTACAAACTGGTTGTCCTAATTCTTTCTTTGAAAGTCATATATAATTTCAAGTGTAGCTTTAGAAATATAATGCCTGAACCATTAATTCATTAAAGATAAAATTGTTTGGTGTTAAATTATTGAAAAGCATCTATTGCAGCTGCGTATTTGTCTCCAGCTTTTAGCAATGCTGTTTAAGAGGATGTAGTCTGAGCCTTTTTTAGGTGTTGGAATCCTAACACTTTAGTTAAACTCTATTAAATAGTTTACATTACTCAGCAGTAGGTAATGTTGATCTGCAGAGGAAGACAATCTCGTGATAAAAAAATGCATTTATTTCTAGTCTGATGCAGAGTCTATGTGAGAGATTAGGTAAATTACTTATTTTTTTCTGAGTCAGCATTTATTAACAGAAATGCAGAGACAGTGCTACTCTGTTTCTAATATGATTTTTTCCATTTCATTTATAACTTCATGGCAGTGGAAGTAAAAGAATACTGATACAAGTGCTCAACAATTAGGATTTGTCTTCACCATCCTTAAATCTTAAAATTTCATTTCTTACTTTTCCTTGGTATTGAATGCTTTAGGTTGATATTTTAAAATAACCGAAGTTATGAGGACTAAGAATGTATTTTCCATTTTTTAATAAAAGTTGAGATTCTCTGATAACAATGTGATTCCTGCAAATGAGCTCTAAAAATATTGCTGCAAGTTGTAAATCCCATGATAAAAGTCAGAAGAGATGACAACGGTGGGAGCATCTTGTGTCGTGTATTGCTACAGTGTCTAGAGCAATGAGAACATTTTATGATGAAAAATATATATATATTCAAATCCCAATATCCTATTTTATTAACCAAGGCCAAAAGTCATTCCTGATTTACATCCATTGTCACCTGAATTGAAATAGGTGAAATACTGCTACGGTCTATTACTGTATTTTTAATTGTGCGAGGGGATCAATTAATAATCTTGCTTCACAGACATCTTCTGCCAGAGGAATGGTATTAACTAAGGGATTCAATTATCACTTCTGTTCAGTTGGAATTCATATGGCATCATGATAAATGGCTCCTACCGCTTGTAATAACAGTGCTTTGCACACACTTATTTTCTCTTGTTTACTTAATAATTAATATGCCACCCACAGTGACAGTATGTGGGCTTGTTTACAAAACCTCCAACAATCAATAATTATTGCCCATGTCACACGCAGAAAAGTATATAAATTTCTGGGTATATATACTGCCATAACAACTTTATTCTAATGCTTTCATGGTAAAGCTCTACCTGCTTTTTGACACTGATCTGCCGAGAGCCTCAGAATACAAATATATGGGAAACTGTCCACTCTGTATGCAGAAATGTTGTTTGCAGGCAGACAAGTTGGTAGGTTTAGGGCAATTTGGTAGCGGTAAGAGAGTATCATTGCGCAAATCACCTGGGAAGTAGCTTTTTAGAGGTAGTTTGGATATCTCAACCCTACTTTTTGCTATGCAAGTTAGAAACACCCTTCTCCCTTCCTTAATGGGAGAATCAAAATACTTGCTCACTTTTGCCAAAATAAATGCAGAGTCCTCTGTCAAGCAGATAAAAAAAAGATGGGCAGCAGCAGCAGTGAAGGTATTTTCCCTTCAACTCTGTGGTCAAATAGTTAATTCTATTCCTGGAGGCTAAATTAATCTTCCTCTTGCTTTGTCCTCAAACACCTAGTAGAGACCTACAAAGCGAATGACTCTGTTCTTTTCTAAGTGCTTGTCTACGTCCTCCTCTAGCTGGGTATCCAACCAGCGTTCGCACCATGGAAAGTGTCGGATTCTTGTGATGATGCTCTGAAACATTAAAGATTTTTAATTGATTTTCAAGATGTCTGTTAGGAATTACTCATTTTAAGTGGCCCTGTACTAACAACAAGCCAGTCTGAGTCCTGTTGCCTTTTGGCCTAGAATATTGTTCTTTTTAAAGGAAAAATATCAGCTTCCCAGAGCGGGAACTGTTTAGCAAGGACTTGCTAAAGAACAGTGCAATCTCTAATGAAGCTGAGCCCCACCGTGCCACCATTAACCTGAAATCCTCAGCGCTGTCCAGATGGGGAATATCTAAAGTGCTCAGCAAGGTGCGTGCCTCACTAGGTGCATGCATTCATTGGCAATGCAGTCATGGACTCTCCTTCCATCAAAAAATCTTTGCGTATTTCTAGGAAATGCGGTCTCCCAGCTTGCTGTTTCCTCTGATGCTTTTGACAGTTCAGAAACCATCACTTTGGGGCTTTCAGAGGATTTCAGAGGGAAGCAGGGGCATGCATAACTGCAAATAAATAAATAAATAAATAAATAAAGTTCGCAGCCCTAGAAAGGCCATATATAAGTCTCTAGGGAATCCAGAGTACGGTGGTGGAGATTTTGTTCTCCAAGCCTCCGCATCACATAACCTGGTCTTGGCTTTTTTACAATCCACTTCAGGAGTATCTATTGCGCTCAGTGCTGTGCACAGTTGGGAATGGCTGCTGCATCCTTCCCCGAGGAACAAGCACTCCACAGTTCTTAGCAGGAATTCTGCATTGCAGCCTGTGTCTCTGGCCACGGGGTAACACTGAACATGTTGAGTTCTGCTTTACTGCAGTATACGTATTGTAGCCAAATGAAGCTCCATTTAATAGCACCTCAAAGCTTTTTGCCGTTGCAACTAGCTTTTAGCTGGACACATTTCTTTTAAGTCCTGCACATACATCCATTGAAAAACACTTTCAAATACAGCAAGGTTAAGTATTTAGGACTTCCTCAATTCTTAATCCAATCCATACTATCCTAGAGGTAGAGGGGAAAAAAAAAAAACGTAATATGAGCATCCTCCTGAACAACTATACAGCTGGGACATAAACTCAGCTTTATTAGAGGTCACTTTTATACCAGAGGCAGCCAGAAAAATTTGATCGCTCCATAAATGTCCAGACCTTTTTGGCTGCATTTCAAGGAGAATCTTGTTTCACAGACACCTTCTGTGAAATGGTATTTGCTCTAAGAACTGCAGCAACCAGGCACTGATCAGTTTGTTCAGGTGGAGGAGATTAAAGGCTATAGAGTATCTTATCTGCAGAAAGGGTTATTTCATTCATCCAGTTTGCTTGGCAAAAATTTGGCCTAACACCGGAGTAATTTAGGATAACTCTCTCTTTGCCTCTCCTTCTTTCTCCCTTTTTCTTCTAGTAGCAAGCCTGGCTTGATCATATTATTGAGACCTAAAGGCAGATGTTATTTCTTTTTTTTTGTTTGTTTCCTTCTTTCTTTCCCCTGTCCCCTACCTCAACCAGTCAAGCAATTTAGTAAGTAAATTCCAATCCATTTAATACTGAGGAAACCTCTCTTGCAGTAGAAAGCGGTGTGAGCAGTTGGCAGCTCCGTTGTCTGTGTCGGTTCTGCGTGTTGCTGGGTCCTGTCCAGAGCTGCCGTGGCACCAGCTTGTTCCCTTCCAGGAAACACGAAACCAGCACAGGGCCATGAAACATAAAACGAGGTTATGGCCTCCTTCCTTCTCCTTTTAGTCAGGCTCGCTGGTAGCAGCCCTGTAAAGCCTGTAAAGAACCTCCCTAGTCCTAGTGGTACCCACCACGTGTTAAGGTGCCACGAATATAAGCAGAAATGACTGGAGAGAAATGGTCTGGAGAAGGAAACCTGTAGAAACTGAACAGCCGCGCTAGTAATTCTGGAGATGGTGGTACAATTTGAGCTGGAAGTGACTACTTATTGATGCTTTTATGAATTTCCTTGCCTAACTGCTGGCTTGTAAAATAGAAATCAGAACTACAGTTGTCCCTGCCCAATGCAGTGCTGCTGTTGCCATGGGTCTGGCTGAACTTGAAACATGAATAACTGGAATTTCACTTTGTCAAAAGTGAAATCTCCCTGTGTTTGGGATTATCTGTATAAATGATAGTTCCTACCTCAGAGAGATTCCAGGTTAAATTTAGAAGGGTCAATTCTGCAGCTCAAGGGCAATGCTATTTTCCAAAAGGAGACTGGTTTAGAATAACTCTAAAATAAATTAAGGCTGGGAGGGGAATTCTCACAAAATAAGAATGATCATTCAACTTGGCTCTAGCAGAAGCATTTCATTTAACTCAACAAAAGGTTCTATTCCATCTTTTAAACTCAATTTAAACTCAGTTTTAAACTCAGTTATCAACTTTTTTATGTTTGCTTTCTTTAGTAGTTAAAAAGATTAATTTTGAAAATATTGCAACACTTTAACTTCTCTCCTTCCGCTTTTAAGATAGAACATAACAAACAAACAACAACAACAACAAAAGGGAATATTTTCGCCAAAACATCATTTGCTTTTAGTAAACTTGCTCTACAACTTTTAAAGAATTGCAAGAGAAACTTTAAAAGAATTGCAAAAAGAATTGCAAGAATTGCAAGGAAGTCTTGCTCCAGGTTAGTGGAATGGAATTAAATAAAGTGAGTGCCATCTACTGGCAGCGAATCCTAACCTGTAGCTTCCTTAACCTCCTATGCACTTTGGCATTGCAGTGCTCGCCTTGTATTAGAACTCATCTTTATTCAAGAAAGATAATAAAACACTCCATCTCTCCACTGTCTCATGCCTCTGGATGAGCAAAAGGCATTCTGTCGTACCCTTAAATTGTAACTAAAGACACTTTATAATTAAGAAGGTGCCATTAATCAAATCAAGCAACAGTAGCTCAGTGTTTTAATTATACACAAATATTGTATTTAGTGTCTTCCTTTTGGTTATTCATCACCTCCATCCACTAGACTGCTGTCGGTTTATTATTTATTAAATCCTACCGAAGACTTGCTGTGTTTTTATGAGCATAAAAAAGGTGCTTCAGAATTGATACCAGCGTTGCTTTTTTTTAAGCATAAAGCAGAAAGCCATATTTATAGCTGGGTTCTGTACACTATGCTCTTAGCTGTATATGCATTTGCCTGTAGCACTATTCCATTTATTATAGCTAGTGACTTTTGACAATTCCCCTTCTTCACATGTGCTCACTCTAAGTGGAATTTCTGATGGGTTATTCACCTCTCTTAGGTAACAAAGTTAAACTTTAAGATGAAAGAAAAAGACAACGATAGACTTTAAAATTATCAAATGAACAAGGTGCATATTTAGGTCTGGAAACTTGGATTCCTGCATCAGGTAAGGTTGTCAAATGATTTTGAAATCGGCATGAAACAATGACTCAGTACAGTTTAAAATAATTAATAATCCTGGTTTTGTTGCTAAGAAAATATAACAGAAATAAGAATTTCAAGTTTCCAAATATTTTCAAGGTTTCAGAGTTAGCTTCAGTTTTAATTGCTATAAAACTTTGGCTTTTCCAAGCATGTAGTTTGTAGTGGGGGGAGAAACAAAACCCCAAATAAAAAATTGCTATGTTATGAGAGATACAGGAGCTAATCCCCAACAAGGAAAATGAGATTTCAAGTTGGATATGCTAGGGTGACAGCTTATATTACTGAACTTTAGAAGTTAACTAAAGCTGGCCACATAGGTGCTCTTTTGGATTGATAGATGCATTATATAAAGCCAGTGAGGTCCAACTGAAAACATCTAAATTTCACTTCAATTCCTGTGTCTAATCATTCTTTCCTATAGGCTACAAGCCTTTCAAATATTCCCAGCCATAAAGAAGCATAACTTCATATTTAATAAGGAGGAAGAGAGAAAGAGAGAGAGAGGGAGAAAGAGAGGAATCTCTGGAAAAATAAGTTGTACCTGGAAATATTTCACTTTGAGAGGAGACTTCCAAGTATCTTCTCAATAACTGCATATAGACAGTTTCTACCAGCACATCTAATAATGAGGAAGGATGACAATGGCTTTAAGTTTGTGAAAGGAGAAAGAAAAGAGTGTGGGAAGGGGGACAGGAGAAGGCAGAACCCCTTATGGGTTGCACCATTCCCTGCCCTGAGCCTTGAGTATCCTCTCTGGCAGTGACTGCTTCCACGGCTGAGCAGAAAGGGAGCAATTGGATTGCAGCAATTATCTGGTGACTTCATGGACAGATTGACAACCTTATTCACAAATTGTGCCGTTTGACCCTGGTCTTTTGACAAGTCTTTAACAAAGGGTAGCTCATGCTCCTAGGAAAGGCATTGAAATACTTCTTTTGATGGCAAGATAATGATCCAGTCTTTTTATTTGTGTGTGTCTGAAGGGTACTGTTGGGCAGATCAATGCAAGTGGAGATTTAAAATGCCATGTACATTATGTGGAGTCACAGCAGCATTGTCATAATAAATCTCAGAACTGGACATCTATAAACTCAAATCCATCATGGTAATGTGTTTTAATGAAGTAACATGCCCTTTTTCCTCCTCATTTTATCTCATCCCTATGAGCCTACACAATCTTAGGATTGGTAACATATACACACTGGTTTAAATCCAGCTGCTTCCAACCTTCTGAAAATTAGGTATTTAGTTTAAGCTAGTTAATCTCTGTTGTCAAAGGAAATTGATATTTTCCTCCAAAAGATTCCTCCCGACTACATGAGAACTGGTTAAACCATAATTTGTACCCGTATCATCCGAAGAGGACTGCGCCTGCTAGGGAGTTAGTGCCTCCTGCCCCATTCCAACAGCCTTCAAGATCTCTTGACTGTCACAAGCTCTGCTCTCAGATTGCTTCTGTTTTTCCTGCCATTGGCAGTGGGATTCTGCTCTGAGCTGCACAGACTGATTTATCCCTTTGTTCCCAGCTCGTGGAGCTGATGCAAATACAAAACCGTAGGAACTGGATTGCACAACCACTGCTGACACCTCAGATTCTAGCAAATGCCTTATGTCTCCAGAGTCTGTCAGTCTTTTGCCTTTGTAAGATGTATTCACAGTGAAGATACAGAGTTCCACAGAGGGTTCAGTTTTAGAAAGTAGTTTGACTTTTTTTCTTTATCTTTTATAACCTACATAATAGTTTTCTCATCATTTATAGTCTTCTAACTCTCCAGGTCTTTTTTTGGCTTGTTGGTATATCACCACCCTTTGCTGCCTGCAAACCATACGAAGAGAAATCCAGCCTTTCTCAGTATTATATACATAGCAGTTTCTGCAAGTGATTTCCAGTCTCTGGATGATATGGGCGAGACACTCATTGAGTATTTCCAGCACACAATTAGACTCCGTTTTAAATCTGAGAATGTTTTTTTGGCCATTCCCTGTGAAGGAAGGATGGGTGAGCTATTGCCTCAAGTTGTCTGTGTGAATACAAAATAGGAAATTTGCCTGCTGTGAGCGTTCAGAAGTGCGTACGTGTAGTTTATCAGCTTCATGAATGTTTTTCCCCAGCATCTGTGAAGTGATTTATAGTGATGACTCCTATTAAATGCTATACTATCTTCATATTCAAGGGTAATCTTTCTCCCAAAACAGGGGATAATATGGCTACTCTCCATATAAGAAACATACTTGATATGTGAAAGCTATATTTAATGGTGACACTAATCCAAAACTGGGAAGGTTAGCACTCCTGATTATTGTTAGACTTCTCACCTCAGGGATAGATTATGTCATCTTTATTGAGAAGAAGAGAGTGTTCATGAATAACAATTGTGGATAGGATGCATCTCACATAACTTTAACCCTGTAAAAATGAGATATTTAGTCTAAACTAGACTAGACTTAAGGTTTTCTGTTTTGTCAAAGAACAAAAAGAGAGCTATATCTAGAAGTTGATCCAATCCACTCTTGTGGGATCCCATCTGTCTCCTGTTATGCCAAAAGTCACTGCTATTGTGATCTAAAATACTCATAGATCAGCTTAGACCAGGCATCTGCCTTTTCAGCAATGAAGAAAAGGAGGTGAATTAGGCTATAATTATGAATTTTGGAGCAGATAAGGTAGTAGAAGGAATATCAAGTGGAAGAAATAAAATTAAACCAAATATATATTTTACTTTTTCTTTTAAAAACTCTATTTATTGGTATCCTCAACCTGTTTGCTTCTATTCTATGATTATCTTTTTCATTCAGCCAAAATCTATTATCCTGCTGTGCAACACCTCTCATTACAAATCAGTGCCTGCTGAATAAAAACTATCTTCATTTTCACTGCCTTTTATTTTCATATCTAAAGATTCCTGAAGGTACTGTGGAGTTTGTTAAGGGTAGATTTGAGGTTTGGGTGCCACTCCTACAGCATTCAATTATCCCTTTTTTCTTACAAGATTTTTTGATATTCAGGTTTGAAATCTGACTACTATATCAGAATCACCAATAGAAAGGAGTTGTCAGCATTATGAGCTAAGGGTTTAACTCTCAAGTCTGAAGTCCTCTGTTGGGAGGGGGGAAAGAACGAATAGTAGATGAGATAAATAGGGCGGGGAGAATAGTTATTATTGAGAAGGTTGAAGCTCTGTCTGATGATATCTGCAAATCTAGATCAAGGCATTTATTTGTTTCCTTTGCTACCCCCAAGGTTGGGCTTCTCTTCCAAGGTCAGTTTTTTAGCTCAGTGCTTGTTGACTGCAGGTGAGTTTTGCCTGCTCCAGGTTTGCCTCTCCCCTTGGGTGATCCTGTGCTGTGTTAACAAGCCTCCAGCAAGTGGAACAAGCATCTAAAGAACAAACCCCAGATGAAACAGGAGTTCACGGAAAGCATCTACCAAACTTGTATCTGGAGAGAAGCAATTTTTTTCTTGATTTTGGGCTAACGTGGGAGGGTGGGGGAAGAACAGGCGTTTTTTGAGTATTTGTCCACAGCAAAACCGCCTTTGCTAAGCCTTTGCACATGGTCAGTGGCTTCCCTTAGAGCTTTATTTGCTCCTTTACATATTTTTAGTTCTTTTCTCTGTATGCTGCCATAGATTTATGGGATACATTCATCAGCTTGCTGAATATGGAGAAACTGAATTTCCTCAGGACCTGATTCTCTGTAGTGAAATTTTCATGGAAAAATTATTTGGACAATGGTAAATGGAAAAGGCTCGTGTGCAGGATGATTCCTGGTGGTGAGGGGTCATGATGCTCTGCAGAAAAACTTGTAGGTGAAAAAGTTCGCACATTTCAAGAGGTAAAGATTTAAACAAAAAAGTTCAGAGTAAGCTGTTTACTTTACTCTGCTCTTGACCTTCATAGAATTTTCTTATTAAAAAATAAAATAAAAAGAATCAGTAATACATCAGTAAACCAGTAAAAAATAAGTATTGCATCCCTCCTTTCCAAGCTACATGCTCATGATTGTGTCCCCTCACCCTTTTCCTAATTGTCTTTCCACAGATAAATCAAGAAATGTCCATACCTTCACTCTGGATAGGATATAACTACCTGTAAGCATGTCAGACTACTGTACTGCAGTGAGCTGAACTGATGCTAAATATAATTCCTGCAGAGTTTTGATTTCATTTTTAGAGGATATTATTGACAGAAGCATATCAGCAACATACTCCCAGGCACAAGGAAACTAATGCTAAATAAAAGAATTATTACTAGTTGTGAATTTTTTTATGCTGGCTGTTTGTTCTTCCTAAGAAGGAAGACAAGACAATGACAATTAAGGAGAAGTCTGAATTAAAAAGCATTTATATTTATACATATATCTATATAACTATATGTATATACACACTTGCACACCTTTACAGACTTCTTTTTTGCCTTGGGAGCATGTCTGCACTACCAGTGCAGCCCTAGGAGAGCTCACTGAACTAATTTAAGGACTGGAGGAAGCAGAGCTCGATGAGTGCAGTGCTGTGCTTCTCCTAATTGTACCTGCTGAGAGAAATTACCTCCAGTGTAAGCTAATTAGCTCTGTAATGAGTTATTATCCCTGCACAGTGTAGCACTATGGTGTGTGGACACAACAGGGTCACCCAGGGCTAGGTCATACTCCTCTAACATGAATTGCACCGAGCCATGGAGATGCATCTAGGGGAATTAGTGACTGTTAAATCATGTCTCCTCAGTGGATGGCAGGGTGAGTGGTATCCTGAACTGTCCTGCCACTGTCTTCTTGTCTCAGAAAATATCTGTTCTCCCTAGAAGACTCCATGCTCCATCATACATGTTACTTCCAGCAAAAGTGATGCTTAATATCACTTGTGGTGCTTGTTTTATGTCCACGTGTTAGAACTACTGTGCACAATTGACTGGTATAAAATGTGTGGTGTGCCTCAATGGCATTTTTAATTATTTTTTTTAAAATTAAAATTAAAAATATTTTGGAGATATTTTAAAGTTCCTATACATGATAGATTTTTTTTTGGAGAAACATGCGTGTAAGACCAACCTGAATTTTTAATAATAGTGAGTTTTGTGGAAAACTGAAAACCATAAAATCCCAGAATCACCTGCTATAAAAAAGACCTCGGGAGAGGATCTGATCCAATGACCACCAATCATGTTCAATCTTGGTCATTATATTCATGTGGTACTTACTTAATTACAATGTAGATGATAACCCAGTCAAATAATCTACACTGTGAAACAGTTCTCAGAAAAGTATATATTTTACTTTGACATCAAGGTCTCTCTAAGGGTCAGGGCAATCTTTTCAGCATAAAACGTGTCAATATCTTAATACTAACAGAATTTAATAATTCAAGTCTTGTATCTCTACTTTCTCATTATCATCTCTGAGAAATTCACATAGAAATACCGTAGTTATTTCTTTTTACCAACAATAGGAGCTTTATTTCTAGCATAACTAGTTATTTTTATATATGAGTTGTTATTTTTAAAATTCTAGTAAAGAATAGCTAAGACTACAGAATATTATTTATCTCAATTCTGTGAATTAGATTATTGATTTTCTCCCTCACCAGTTCCAATAACATCAATAGAAACCAATGAATCTCTGAGAGACTATAACATAACTAACATACTGAATCAACTTATTCCTATTTTTTACTGCACGTAACTGGAATAGCATCTGTGAAATCAATGGAACAGAATCAGTTTACATTAGCAGAGAATTTGGTGCATTAATTTTGGGATACTTTAAAACCTTCCACACTCATGATACTCCCTTTGAAAACAAAGAGGATCTCAGCTTCACAAGAATATGAATCAGGCCTTATATATTAGATTTATGTGACTTAGAAATGATTGAAACTTTTAGAGAATGAGGATTAAAAACCTGGGGAGTTGGTTAATGAGATGCATTCTCCTTTCCCTGTGAGTTGGCAGGTGTTGATGGATGACCATGGGCCTTCAAATTTTCAGTATTTTTTCCTATTAGAGAAGTGGCTAACAAGCTCCAGTAAGGTCAAGAGGAAAGAAATGATTCCTCCTAAGAACTAAATCTTAAGACTTTCCATTAAAGATGCCTTCAAATTGACCACAATAACCTCGCATGTACTGTGTGGGATTCACATCAAATATAAATACTCTGGAAATAAAAGTAGGAATAACATTGTTGCAGAAAGAAAGGGAAGGATTTAGGCAAAGCAAACAAAAATAATAAAAAAGAAGTGGAAGAGAAGGAATTGAGAGGCATTATCAAGTATTAACTTAATTACTTCTCTGGAATGATTCCTATATTGAGGAATAACATAGAATCTTGTAGGAATCTCTGGCATTTATATCCCAGAATATTGCATGAAATTGCATAGAACAAAGCAATTTGGTAATCTTAGAGGGATAGTGCTGGCACATACACAGATTTTTATCCTCAAAGTGCTTTAAAAATCTTTTATTATGTGAGGCAACTAGGGAATTTATTCAGAGAAGCTGAATGACTTCACCAGGGTGACGGTATGAACTAGAAGATATCAATTCCTAGCTTCTAGTGTTTTGCTTAGATATTGCCATGCTTGGAGAAAACAAAGCAAAACATGATCTGGTAATCATGATATAATCAACCTGTAGTCAACCGGTAACCTGTAACATCAAAGTGTTTTGGTGATGCAGAAGATGAAATGCAAGAGAGAGAGAAATAGTCATAAAGACATGGCCTACTCTTGACTTTCTTCTTGAATTGACTTTCACAAAAGGAAAATACTGATTACCTGAAACAGGCACTGTGGTGAAGCACGCTACTTTATGTCAGTATGAATTGTATGTGGCTCTCATTTTACCATCCCAATACACCAACAAAACAACTAATGCCTAAAACACATTGTGCTTTGAACACCCAGGCGTGCTGCTGCTGAATCTTGTCAGCAAGTTTTCTGTTGGTTTCACTTTCATGGTGACAACCCAATTTCACCTTGTCATTTACCAGCAGGAAGACATTACCATGCAACAGCCTGCAGCCCCAGGTCTGCAGCTGGTTTTTGTAAACATATCTTTGGGATATTGTAACTGTTGATTAAAAGTAGTACAAATATTTTCAGCTACTCAGCACATTGTCAGCACACTGTTTTCTTCTGTTTTCAATGTAGTGAGCACAATGATCTTATTGAACCTCCGCGTATTCTGAAATCTGTCTTCTAATTTAAGAAATTCAGCATGTCATGGAATGCCTTGTCATGATCACCTATTTGTTTTCAGCATCAGAACAGTAAAACCTGGCTCTGTAAATTTACCTGTCGTTAACTTCTTCCTGCAAAAACAGATGACAAGTTCAAATTTCTTCAGGACCGAAAAAAAAAATAATAAAAAAAACCCAAGAAATAAAACCAAAAATGACAGAAGAAAAATGAGTATGAGGTAGCCTAATGACATCCCTGAATGTTGAACTCAGAAATGGAAAAATTCCTAAGATAACAAGTGAGACGTGGTTCTCAGTGATAAATGTGCCGTGTTGTTACAGCAGAGGCTTCCAGATGAGAATAGAAGGTGGTGTCAGCCAAGACTACTAATTGGAGTATCAGACTTGTTTCACTAACTTTTTAATCAGTTTAGGTTTTCATGACTGTCTTTTCATGAAATCCAGAGTCTGCTAAACTAAATTTGTAATGATATCAGTTTTAGGATACATCCTCATCCAAATCTGGTGATCTGGTTACTATAAATATTTCTTCTCCTATTTTTTCAGAATTCTACATGAAATGGAGTTGCACAGCTCGCTGATGTTTGTACAATGATCTCATGCTTTTGGAGTTGTAAAAATACTAATACTTGCATCCCAATCAGTCTCCATTAAACATATGTTGTTTTCTGCCATCGACCAAAACAATATTGATGATGTTGCTTATTTCACATTATGATTCCATTCAATTCTGAGTGGAATTATTACACTGGATTTATAACATTATTTAAGTCCATGAAGTTCATATGACCATAAGTTTGAACATCTTTTTTTTTTTTCTTTCTTTAATTCCCTTATTCTGATTCAATACCTCAGTCCTGTAGGAAACTTAGGGAATTCATCTTTGTTAACAAATGAGCCTTTGTGAAAAATATTTATGGCCCCTCATTTCAAACAGTCTTTTTTAGTTGTAAATGTGTGTAAAGGAAGCATGACAAGCAATTTGCTGCACAGCAGAAAATATTAATGTTCTGACACACTCATACCTACTTTTGTGATCTGTGATTTTTATTTTTTTAAGTGACAGATTACAATAGAGAATACCTGGTGCCAGTTGTGTCCTGTTCCCTACTCCCTGTTAATAAGAAATGAGGAAAATGTGCCAAACCCAGGTACTGCCATTACTAGCAGTGTATCCCTCACAGGGAGAGTAATGGATGCTTAGAGAATGAATATAAGAAACGGGACAACCACGGTGTTCTCCTATTAAGCTGGACGACCCATTTGTCGATTACAAACGTTCTATTTATCATATTTGGTTCTGTATTCACTTTGTGAATTCCCTCGGAAACAATCACGACAGTCATCTGCAATCATTCAGCAAGGAGTCCTAACATGTGAAGGCCCTTAAATTCTCTTCATCAGGATTGATCCGAAGTTGCCAAGGCTGATGGATGCCCTTTAGCGCTGACAGCGTGTTTGGCAGAATAGCATCTCCCGAAGACATGGGCAGCAGCCTGAAAGGAGTGAAAGGCAGCAGTGCCCAAGCTGTCCAAGGGCACGGTTAGGTACCTGGGCTCTTGGCACCAAGTCCCACCTCAGAGAAGAGACCATCACATCAACGTGTTGCACGGTGAGAGGGTCAGCACAGGCTTGGGATTTGCTGGGTGTGCTGGGGGTGTCTACAAGTGCCCCTTTCCGCTGATTTTTGCAATGTTGCCTTTATAAAGCTGGAATTCTTCTTCCATTTTGACATAATGTGCTTTGCCTCTTCCCAAACTGGCCTTCAGGAAAAGGGTGGCCATAGCAGGGAAATTCAGATGTCAAAATGGATAAAAAAAAATGTCAGCACTTTCGATACTCCAGTGACTTCCTGTCCTCCTGAATGGATTTTGTTGTCTGAGTTCTTGTGAAAACAAAAGGAAAGCAAACGAGACTGCCTAACAGCACATTAAAAGATTGTTTTGAAAATCCTATGGATTTCAAGCTTGTTCCTTAAAATGCCTGTCTTCTGGTGGATTCTTCTATGTCTTGAACTATCTGCTTGATAGCTTTAACAAGAGTTTTTAAACTGGGACGGATAAAGAAAAATACAGCGTTGTGTAGTGTGTTGTGAGAGCTGAAACTCTCAATATTGTCAGCATTAGGAAAAGATTTCTTATGAAAGTCTCCTTCCATTTGCAGCTCATCTGTGCTGCCTGCAGGCATAGTGTGTGGCAGTCAAGTTTTGTGTTTTGCCCTGGGACAGTTATTTTTGTTATTTTATTTCCATAGCCGTATCTTAATCATCTGAATCACTCTGATATGTTAGCTATGATATTTTTAACATTGTGAGTGTGGTGGGACTATTAATGAAAATAGCAGAGACAATTCCAGATTTTGCCATGCTGGGTAGGATTCCATTAAAGTTTCCAGCTGTATTTATTCCGGAACTGCTTAAATTTATCATCCTCAAAGTGCCATTAATATTGAAACTTTGAAAAAAAAACTACTAGAATCAAAGTTATGTTGGGAAAAATTAATTCCTATAAAAAGCAGAAATAGTTTTACCTCTCACATGTGTCAGGGCAAAACAACAGAATATTATGGGTTTTGGCAAAAGATAAACCAGGGCTTTGCATTTCCATGCACATTGCTGATAATAAGGAATGTATGATTTGTTACTGACACTGAATTTTGTAGTTCAAAATCACTTGGTAATTTCTTTTTTATCATTCTCCAATGCAGCATCAGTGAATGTAAATCAACCGCATGTATTGCAGTGTACTGAAGCAATCAGTCACTGTGTTTTCTACTACTATTTTCACTGTTCTTGATCTACTCTGATTTCTGCCGTGTGACAATCAGTAGCTAATTTGATGGGGCTAGTTGGGGTGTTTGGAGAAGAAACTGATCTTCACCTAGGAGTCTCGGCAATCTCAGTTTGTTTCTTTTTTCTTTTTCTTTCCTGAGGAAATACAGTCAAATTCCTCTTTGGTGACTGTTATTTAAATTAACAAACATAAATTAATCGGTACATTCAATTCATAGGGAGAATATGAGAACTTCTGACCTAAAAACAACTTGTGAAAAATGGAACAATACAGACAAAGTATTGCATCATTTTGCATCAAAGTTCGTCTCATGTATTTTTCATTGATAACACCCTAAATGATTATGCCCAGGAAAGTACAGAGAGGCTAGGAGCTAAAGAAGGGACGTATCCATACGTCTGTATGCACTGTGATCTGGAATATGAAAAGTTTTGTGCTCTGCTATATAGGATGTGGGAGAGTTTAAGATTTATTCATTTAAAGGTTATTTCTTGTCTTTGGAGAACAGATTTATGAAAAAAGAGCCTGTGTAGTATACAGATACGCAGCAAATAAAAGCACATACTTAATCATTATGAATGCACCTACAGGCCTCAGCCCAAGAGACATCTGCATAAAATTGCCCAGATTCTTTCAGCTGAGTGATGGGTACAAAGCGGGGGATATATCTGAGAAGTATATTAAGCTAGACTGTTATATATGGAAAGGGCTTACAGTTCAGCTAATGTTACACTTGAGGCTGTTCTGCAAAATATGCCAGCACAATTAATGTCAGCACCAGATAACCAGTCACTGTAAATATCCTTGGAGGGTTTCTTATATCTTTAAGTAGAAATCCCATTTAAGAAGTAAAGTTTCCAAATGTATCCCTGAAAATCAGAGGTCAATTCAATAACCTACAAACCAGCAAGCAAATTTCATCTCCATTTAAAGGCGAGTCTTATCTCCTTTGACAGGAATGGGCTAGCGGGAAATAAATAAATGGATGCCTTTTTATTTTTGCCTCGAAAAGGCTCTATATTAAGCACTCAGACTGTCCCTTATGCTTCTGTTGCGCTCAAGCATTGTTAGGCTGGACTGTACGATGTACAGTAAGGACAGTCTATTTTTATAACTCATCATTTCCACTGCCCCTTCCCAGGCCTCAGAGCATCCTGTAACCTGACTGACTCCATTCCCTCTGTACTGCTCCCTGGGCAGGCTGGCATCTCTGCTGCTTTACGCACATTTATTCTTATTGATAGTGTATTTGTTGCACAGTAATATTTAGAGGACTAGGTGAAGCATGGAAATGTGTCAGAAGACATGGGAACTGTTTAGAGTGTTGAACGATGCGGAGACCAACAGAAGCAGAGACTGTCTAAACAACCAGTGAATGTCACCACAGGGACAGAGGTCCTTGTGGTCCCTTCCAAACTTAGGCGTTCTATGATTCTATGATTCTAAGATTCTATGATTCTCTGCTTTGGCCAGTGCCGTCATGCAAGATGTAGTCCTCAATATCATCGAATAGCATCACAAGCTACAGAGAGAGTTTTTTTCTCCTTGTAGGGACCACATCACTAAAGTCTCATTTTTTCAAAAGAAATCTGTATTGGAGGCTTATGGAAGCCTTCTCAGCCTAGCCTTTTTTTATTATTATTTTTTTTATGCTCTTGTATCTAAGTATCTCATTAGTCAGGTCTCCTCAGTCTTCATCCTTTCTTCTCGACACTGGTATCCAAAGGCTCTCTCTTACGGTTCTTAGCAACCACTTTTACCCAACTCACATCAGAAGAGAGAAGTCCTTTCTCTTTGATTTATCAGGTTGCATTGATTTTATGCTGGATTGATTCCCGAGTTTCCCTGGGGTGCATCACAATTCTCTGCAGCACTTTTCCCTGCAGCCACGTCAAAGAACTGATTGCCCCCAGGCTGATGCCTTTCCCACCAGCAACAGAGGATGGAGGACTGATTATCTAGAAGATTGAGGGGAAAAAATGAGAACTTGCCATTGATGTTGTTTGCATTATGTCAACTGGCTTTACTTTGGAATCACACTTATGTAAGGTACTAAAAGAACCTCTAGAACCTGGCGCTTGCTACAAATACACACCACATGCTCAGGTTACATACCATGACCTGTTATAGGCAAGGCAAAAAAAGGGATCTGATCTAAACACATTCAAGCTAGTGAAAATTCTCTCTTGCACTGTACATTTCTTTTCAATACCTCAGATCCCTGTTTCTACAATGCCTGCAGTGTAATAACACCGAGGCCATGGTAATCATAGCCCACAGCCTCCCAAATGAGCAAAGTGTCTGCCAGTACAGAGTGTCTCTGCACTTTCTGTTTCTTGCATTGTTTGTTCCTATCAGACCTATTTCAGTGCAAGATAGAGGCAATTACAGTTTCCACCAAAACCTGCAACCTGATTGAATTCTGAGAAACTCAAAGAGATGTAAGATGATGGTAAAAATGATCTTTGTCCATGGTTCATGAAAAAGGCGGTTGAGATTTGAGCAAGTTTGGAATTGCCATTAATTGCTAAAATATAGCAGAAATGTGATTTTTTTTTCAAATAGAGTAGCACTTTAATAAATTGCAGTTCAAATAAGGTGAAGTCTCTTCTAGGGCTTATCTTCCATAATATATCTCTGTTAGAAAGCTGGAGTAAAGCCTTAGACATGAATGAGTGAGAGGTAAAATGTGTCTAAATCATGCAACAAGCAAAACTGAAGACTTCATCTTCTTCCACTTGTCTTTTGAACTATTTTCATTTTTCATGTTTTTTAAAGATCAGCTGGAACTGTCTTTGTGTCTAATTGATAATTAAATGCTTTTTTAATGCACAAATCTCTAAAGCAATGCCTGCCTCCTGACCTCTGACAGCCACTTGGGTGGTTTAATCTCTGAAAGATCTTAAAATGTGTCCTACCTACCTTACAAGAGTCAGCTTAAACAGTAATTTTCTAAAAAAGAACTTTTGTTTTACAGCAGCAATAGATGATTAGGGAATTATATGTTGTGAGAAAAAAAAGAAAGGTAGAAAATTGAATGTGGATCTTTTTTTCTGAATTGTTAACTTTTCAGTTAGTGTGGGTATAATCTAAATTAGCTTTGAGAGAAACCACAAGATCCCTTCTTTCACTGAGGAATCGTTTCAGCTCACCCATAGCAGGGGCTGTGAGGAGCAGGGCTAGCAAGGTCCTGCCAAGTCCACTTTGTGACTTTGAAATTTGTTCTCTCACTTGTATTTGTGTCTTTTTTAATGAAATTGCATCAAAACACTCAAGTTTTGGTCATATAGATGTTTCAGTCTGATTTTTTCTCTCATAAGAAGTACTCCGAATACTCAGTTACGATATGACACCATCCTGGCATGACCGGAGATGGCCTGGGCCAGCCACCACACAGGGCTTTGGGCACAGCAGAAATGCCGGAGAGGGGCTCAGGGATTCCTCCAGAACACAAATTATTCTTTATGAGAACTGTTTCTGATTGTTTACACAAGCTAGTTATCAAAATAACAGTGAAATGAAATGCGTTATCCTCTTCCAGGGATTTTGCACTCTGTTACTCCTGATGTTCTAAATCCGTTTCAATCATTTAGGTGAAATGTGTGGATCTAATTTATAAAGTGCAATTGAACTGTAAGTCAATGGCTTGTTGCTTAGTTGCAAATCTACTGGAAAACAACAAAAATGTGTCCCTTTCTCTCGCTGAAGTGAATACTAAGGCTAAACACGTGTTTACTCATTGATTCCACAGGATTATTGTCTTGGCACTAGATTAAGTGTGTGAAATGACATCTGTTTATGTAGATTTTATGCAGCAGTAGTTTACTTTGTTATTTTTTTGCCTTATGAGCCATGTCACGTTCACCCTTAAAATCGAGTGTACTTTCTAGGTGGTGCCTTTACAGCCCATGCACTACTCCTCATCAGTGAATGATGGAGTGTTTTATCTGGCCCCTCATGTAATGATAAGGGTAATTGGCACTCCAGATTTCTAGGCAGTTAAGAAGCAAGTGAGTGATGGAAAATATCTATTTTCTGAATCACAGATTGCCATCCAAATGCTGGAAGGAGTTCTGTAAATTTTAACTGTCAAACTTTAATATTTCTGATTAACATATTTTTGTCTTTAAAAACAAATTATCTTTCTTTCTCTGATTTTCTTTTCACTTATTTTGCCATACATATAACTCATAGGTACAGTACTCTCAGCTGTAAATCAAGATAATTCACTTTACTGCAGCAGGGTTATAATGATTTATATTCACAGTGGACCTGCCATAAGATCTTTGTTTTTCATTTACCTTTGTCATTTCTAAAATTCAAAAGAAGCATCTAGAAAGGAGAGCAGACACTGCATTCCACTGTGGACACCTGAACAGATTAGGATTAATGCCACAAAACAAAACTGCTTGTCATGTTTTCCACAAAACCTCCAATACAATTTTTCCCTTTTTAACTTACTTTGTCAGGGAGAATTCTGCTGCTGATCAATATCGGAGGTGTCTCTAGGTGTCTCTTTTTTCTGTGAATCTTATATTCATTCTACTACCAATTATGTGCTTCTTCATAGAGGGATGGAAATAGATTTTTATCTGATTACATTACAGGGAATCTTGTATTAATCTCATATTAATATGGATCATGTTTTCTGAGCAATTCCCCTACTTCTGTCTGATTTTACATAAGAATTGCCCATCACCCAAAAGAATGGAATTATGTTTAACAAATGAAAGTGTAAGATATTAATATAAAACCTCAGCAGCAGTATGTAACTATTGAGAAAGGCATGCACTGAAGGAAAATACCTTTTTTTAATGCAGATGCAGAACAAGATTTATGAGATGAGGAACAAGATTGAAGTGAAAAAAATATATATATATATATTTAAGCCATTGTATGAACTCTGGCTCCTTGTACCTTTCATCCCTGAAGCAGATGGTGAACAGTAAAGAATAAAGCTGTTCTAAAGGAGCATGCAAGTCAGTTATATATTCATGCATATTTACTTTAAGTATACAGATACTTTTATAGTCCTCAGCCAAAACTGCAGATAATTAGGTCTGGAGTTAAAAGAAGGAGAAAAAAAGGGTAAAAAAAATTTTGAATTATAAAACTCTTTCCATATATTGATATTTTTTATTGAAAATCTTTTTTTTTTATTTAATATTTCAACTAGTTTTATGCAAATTCCAGAAATATATATATATGCATTTTTCAGGGAATAAGTATCATATTTACAAATGGTTCAAATATTATTTCTGAAACAAAATGATACTTTACCAAAATTGAAATTTACCATACAAATGGAAATTTACCATACAGAAATGTTTTTGCATCATATATTACTGCTAGACAGGTACTTTAATTATTCCTTTCTCTGGAACCTGGGAAGTAACATTCCAGCTATTTACAATTTATGAAAGTCAGTTCTGATTTACCTAGTTGACAGCATCTATTGATTTTGAAAATTATGAAATCCATTATTGCTTTAATAGTATGCTAGTACAGTTTTGGTTATCTGTGAAGCATCTGCTTTGGTTCTTTTGGCTTTTCTCTATTGAGTTTTGTCAGGGTGATCTGGATCAGACTCCCTCCTTGCAAAAAAAAAGGCATTAAAAAAAAAACTCTTGTTTGCTGGCCAAACTCCTGAGGTAGTCTGGTTCCACCCAAATCTACAACATCCTCCATTCCAGAACTGTACCCAGCTATGCTAAAAAAAAAAAAATCTGCATTTGTTAAATAATATCGCTCTGTTCCAGTTGGCTTTCAGTAACCATGGAAGAGAAGCAGGTTTCTGAGAAGTCACTTGAACTCTGAGGTTGGGCCTTGGCACAGGAGGATGGTTAGAGATGATGAGCACCAAGCACTGGTGCTGGTGGTCCACTGGGCTGAAGTGGCCCAAAATTGTGAAAATGGGTGGACAGGACTGGTGCGTGCATATCTGCGTGGTTGGGAATGTCACTCAAACTGGGTTAGGGCCTAAAAGGAGGGAAGAGTGGGACGTGACGGAGGGCAGATATGCTTCAAGCTGATCATCATTCTGTTGCATTTGCCTTTGTGCTTGTTCTCTGATAGGGATTTTGAGGTAGAATTAATTCTGTGACTATGTGATCTGTCCTTAGGAGTAGGCACAAGGTCTGCCAGGCCCCAGGAGACCTGGGCGTACCAGGGACCAGCCTGCTGGACGGGGAGCCTCTTCTGGGAATGAGTGTTATTCCTATCCAGCCTACACAGTGATGGTTCCAGTCCTCAGTTCATCTTTCTTATAATCACAAATTAAAGCCCATCCCAGCAGACCTCACAGGCAGCTGATGAGGACTGAGTTCTGGCAGGATCGAGATTGCTATAAGGCTCTCCAGCTAATAACCGTGACATTCAGAGCAGAACTAATGGCCACACTTGGAACAGGCTCCTTCCTTTATGTAACCTCATCATCCAGGAACCTTAGGACTGGATTTTTCTCAGTGCAAGCATTTTAATAAGACAGAAAACCTCTAGAATGACTCCCGAGCACAGAGTAATGCAGTTCGTCATAGAACAGGTCAACTGGCTTATTTCAATTTTAAGAGTGTTCTCAAAGGAACGATTTCGTTTTTCTTCCTTACGTGATTCTCTACGTATGGTCTAAACCACACTATAAACTCTACTTCTTCTAGGTTACGGACGGACCAGGACTGTATTTGTGAATTTGAATTTAAGCACACGAACAGTTTTATTAAATTCTGCAGAATTAACCATACGTTTAATCAGATTATTGAATCAGCCCCCTGGCTTTACATCACCACTAAAGAAAGTAATATCTAGGCAAACTCATTGCTGACCTTATCTGGCTGAGGTTAGTTCAGCTTCAGGGGAGAAGTTAGACTAGAGATTCATCCCAGACAGCTCTTCTGTGGTTCTGTGAAGCAGTAGGTGAAAATACGACAGAAGATTTGATGGAAATTATAATTCATGCAGTTATATATAGCTGAGTCTGCGAATAAAGATCATTCATTTAACATGATGATACTTCTTGAATGAGATGCCATGAATATGATTCAAGCGAACTTAATATAGGTCCATGGCTATATTAACAGTTCATCCATCTATCCAAATTTTGGGAAATGCTGGGAGATGCTAGAGCACGGCCATGGGACAGAATGAAATTACATTAAGAGAGTTTCAATTACCACTTACACCTTGAGCCTCAGTAAATGACCATTTACATGACCAGCATTTTGAAGCTAAAATGTAGCTGCTTAGACCATCTGAACCAAGAAATGGAGGAACATCTGGTGGACAATGGATGGCTGAGTGAAGCTGGTTGAAGATACTCTGAGCTAGTAGAACTGTCCCTGCTTTCTACAGCGTATCTGCTATAAGATAAGAACTATAATTGGAGAAAGAAAGGTACAGACTCAAAATATTTATTTTTATAGCTCCCTAAATATTGCCAATATTACTTGTGTGATTCTACAAAGACAATACCTCTAACACTGAGCAGTCCATTTCCATAAGGGTATGGATCATCTGAAGAATGTCTGAAAACATATCTTATTAATACACTGCAAAGGCAGTGAGGTTGTTAAAAGAATGTGGTAAGGAACATGACAGCAATCCTCATACATAAAGAGTTGTTGCAAAAAGGAAGTGAGTAATATTCCCTTCATGTCCACTGTGGATAGTACAAAAAGTAATGGACTTTTTAATAGTGGCAAGGGAAATTTAACTTAAGCATTAAAAAAATAATAATGTAACAATAAGTACAATTAGGTACTAGAATAAATTGCCTGGGGAGGCTGTGGAGACTCTATCATCATTAAAGTCTTTTAAGATGAAGTTGGACATATACTCATTTGTGATAACAGAGATCTGGTTAGGATATGGTGGGCAAAAGTTGAACAATCTGATCAGCTGGAGGCCTTTATAGAGCTGTTTTCCCCAATTCAGTGATAATTGCTTAGCAGTATAGGGGATGGTATACGTTTGTCAAATATAAATCAGTACAGTAAAACAGTAGCAAAAATTATACCATTTTTGATAGAAAAACATCAAAATATATGAATTAATATGGATATCCAGTCACAATTTTTTCCAAATTAGAAGTGAAAAATTCTTACATTGTGAAGATAAGCTACATCTAAAAATATATTTTAAAAATAAATGGACATTTGCAAGGTTAGGGAAATGTATGTCAATCCTTTTGGTAATTTTAAACATATCATTTTATTTGGCAGTAATAACATGGATAAAGAAGATTAAAGGATCTGATTATGATCAGGACTTTAGAGACAGTAAATGAAAGCCTGTTCCGTAATACAATGCTGCATTTTCTTATTACATATTTCCAGAGCTATAACTGAGAACAGAACTCATATTGTCATCCTTTATGCACAGTGTAGTCAAGTTCAATTAAATCTTTTTCAAGAGGCTCCTGAATACATGAACCCAAGAATGGGAAATAGTCTTATGACTGAGTGACTTACTTGTAAGAGAAGATTTATAAAGATGTACAATTATTTCTTTGGTCCCACCTGGGTAACTTTCTCATGACTCTTGAAGTACAAACCTGCTGTAATCATTAGGGCACTTTAATGACAACATTACTGTCTTGGAGATACTGTCCTCTAACAATGCCCTTTGGACTGAAATGTATATAAGTGAGGTTTATTTAATTCAGAACTTTTACTACATGGACTTTGTAAATATGTAAATTTAATTACTAAGTGCAATATTTATCATAACGATCATTAAGTCTTTTTCACCCTACGAAGCAACTAAGAAATATTTTACTTTTGGAGTAGATGCTTATTTAGCAGACAATTCTGATCAGAGTTTTCACACACCTTACACGTATGGACCAGAGCAAATATGCACAGATTTCTCCCCTTATTTAGTAAGCACTGTTATACCCTTCACACTTGGAGATACCATCCTCCAATGCGCTGAAAAGTAAGTAAATAAGAAGTTCTTGGCTTCTGTAAGAGAATTTGCACATCAAAACAGAAGAAGGAAAATTACTGATAGAAAAAAGTATAGTGTAACAAACCTGCTGTTTCACAGTGTGAGAACGATGAAGGGCTTCCATAAGTGGTGCATTCCTGATGATATGTTCCTGGGAGGGGATCGTCTGGAGCAGGTCCATGCACAGAAGAAATGTTTCAGACAGGAGTATTATTCTGCCCATATGGAGTAGAGTTTGAGCTGCTGCAATAATTGATCTTCCACTGCTTCTTCAGTTCTGATAAATAAATGTAGAAATCCATAAATTGCTTTGGATCGCTCAAACAGAATTTTTTGTTTGTGAAGATCTCAGCTGAGCTGAAGAGTTCCCAAGAACAAAGAAGCCCAAGAACAAAACAGTAGTTTGATTTTTAGGCATATTAAATGGCTTCGTAATATATAAGGCTAAGGCTGATATATAAGGTAAAAGGCTGACCCGTCACTCCTTCACTCAATCAAATGCCATTTCAGATTCCTGCCTTCCTCCTCTCCTTTTTTTCCTTATGAGTTACAGTTTTTCTTGTCAATATTTTTCCTCTTCAATTCTTGAGCCCCTAGCTATCACCATCTCAACAAATACAATCTATCTGTGGTTGTGCTTCTCTTATCTTTTGTGACTTCGGCTCATGGGCTTCTCAGATCTTAATAACAATTTTATCAGTGAAATTTAGCCAAGGTCACACAGGTCTGCTTAACGAAACGGGGCCTTGGCTTGCAGGGAGCTGATCCCCAAGCCTGGAGGTTACAAGATTGCAGTGCCTCCGCTTTGCACATGAGCAATGGAATATATTTCACACTTGTGTGCATTGCTCTGAAATCAAAAGACAGATATTTTGTCTCTTAAGATCCTTTTTGTTTAGAACCCTGAGGTAATAAAAAAAAAAAAGGATTTTTCATAAAGGCTTCCAAACATCATCTCTTGCCCTTATCTCTCAGGTCATTGCAAAGAGTATTTTAAAAGAGAAAAAATACAAAAATAACTGTGTAATGACTCACGTTTATCTAGTAATTTTAATCTCTAAAGGAACTTAAAGAAATGTAACCTCATATCTCCAGGTTGTGGATTGTCCTTCAGTTCATACTACAAATGTCAGATATGATCTTGGTATTAATCAGTCTACTTACTACAGCACTTAATTATTTTTTCGTACTCAACCTTACCATTCTTTGGAATTTGGAAAGTAATAGCAAACATTGTGGACCAATTTTAATTTTCCGGTAACTGTATGTAATGTTTGCTAGGAGATATCTCATTGTAGACACAGGGTTATGTCAGATTTCTGTCACTCTTTCCCCTACAATTTTTGTCCCTTATTACCAACCATGACCCTTTCAGATACTCTTCTGGGTTTACTACTATTTATTCCACTTAAATAAGAAAGTCAACATCCTGCAGTTTGCGGTGGACAAAAACATCTGGAGCAAACCTATTTTATCATTCAGGAAGTGCTGCCTTGGAAAGCCAGCTTGGCTGGGGGTTATGAACTGGCTCCTCCATGAGTAACTCACATCACAGAAAAGATTGGGCTGCACTGAATTTCCGTAGTTGTGATCTGTCGGAAACTGGTATCAGCTCTGTTGCTTCTCTGAGCATCTCCCTGTTGTAGATGTTTCCTTGTAGACTTGCAATGAGATTCATCTCATATCCACACAGTACCCAGTAAAACTGGTCAATGAAGGCAATGCCAATTATCTTCCAGAATGAAAACCTCAAATGGTCAATCTCCTTCTTTAGACTTGTAATAAGACTTTGTACAGGCAACTTCCATTGTCTGACAGTCCCTCTATATCATTCATATCTCACAGTGAGAATTTTCAAGCCTACTCAAGAATTCCTGGTCTCAGTATCAGCAAGGATGTCTTCGAGGGTGCCCCATAATCTGCTACTCTGAACCCTCCCTACCTTCAGGGTCTGATCTAGTAACACCAAAGACAGACACAACATGGGCTGAGGTTTCCATTCTCTGATTCAACGAAATCACCATCAATATAAAGATCTGGTTGCTTCGTAATGCTGTTTTCCACTACTCTGTCAGGAGGTAACAGTAAATTGAATCATTTAGCTTATTTGCACCCGTGCTGATCGCAGCATCTCAGATCACCCTGCCGTGCACTGCAAGGGGACCCACAGGCTCTGCATAGAAGGGTGACACCATTCACAGACCATTGCTGAATCCATCATCTGTGTTTATGGATAAACAATCTGTAACACAGATCACACATGAGCAATTTGTTACTATTTGTCTAAGGAAAATAGAAAATGACATGTGAATGATGTACCTCATTTTGGAAAAGCAAAATGTGTCTTTGTTACGCTCTTACGTCTACTGGGGACTTTCCTTTTTATTTATTCACTGCACCTTTGGTTTTTATATTTGAAAGATGTAGGCTGAAATATATGTATGATTGATGAACAGGAATCCTAAGCAACAATGTCACATGAAACAGCAGTTATGAGAATGTATTTGGCAGAGACCAGGCTATCCCCAAAATGTGAATATCTTTAAAATGAAACTTTACACAGACGTGAATGAAAACATTCAATTAAAAATGACACTGAAATTAGAAAAACTGCCTGAAGTCTTACTTAGGAAACAACCAAGAAATAAAATAATATAGTTCCCAGGAATGTTCTGAGTGACAGCCAATAAAAGACCAAATACTTGAATATCAGCTTGTCTACTTTCTTTTTAAGAGAGCTGCTCTTTGCGATCCATTCATTATACAGAACGGTACTTCGTAATTTGTTCGGAGAACATTTTTGAAGGAGTGTATCCAACATTTCCAATTACATCTTGAAAGCTTGGCACAAACAGAAAAGAGATGAAAAAGATTTTAAAAATGGGGAAATTAATAAAATACCAGTCTGCTTTTTTTTTTCTCTCCTCTCATTTAACTTGTGAATAATCTGATCTGCTGGAGGGATTAAGAGGCCTTATTTAGTAGCTATAATAATCAGATAACAGATTATGAAAAAGTGCAGGAATGAGAATCTACTGTTTGGTGCTTAGTATCCAAATGAGCTCTCAGATGCATGTATATCTCTGCTGAACAGAATAATTTTTAACAAGTGATAAAAGTGGGCAGGAAAGATGTTCACTGCTATCATAATCAAGCACTTCATAAAGTAATTAATTAGATAAAGCCATAATACACCGTAGGCAAATCTGATGTTAAATATGCAGTCTCACGTTATTCGTTCAGACACAACTCTAGGTATTGTATCCTGATACGCTGTCATTCAAGTCCCTTGCAATCTATGTAATTGATTCCTTGATTACAACACAAGTGCAATACACTGTGAAAGGGCAAATGTATTTGTGGGTTATCTAATCTAGAAGAGGAGAGAAGGGAAGACATGAGAAGAGTCTTCAAATATGTAGGAAACAGCAATACAATAGAAAGGAATAACTTACTCTCTAAGGGCCCTGTAGAGGAAACAAATACTGATTTTAAATTACAGCAAGGGAGATTTAGTTTAGATATCTGTAAAACAGCTTTCTGAGAGAAAGGAATATGACTCATGGGAGCTGTTCTGTCTGGGCTGCTCTGGAGTCTCCATCACTGCAACAGTCCTTGCAAAGAGCAGTTTAAGTCTAGCCCAGCCTACCATGAAACAAGACCTAATCACCTTCTTAGGACTCTGCCGATGTAACTTTCTGCTGCAACCTAGCTCTAGTGCAATACTTTGTAGTTCTCCTGTAGTCTCTTTTTCCTCACTTCAGAAGGATATTACTGAAATGAGAAATGCACAGAGAGAGCTGCAGAATGCAGCTTCTCATTGCAGCTCCAAATGGGTGGATAATATCTAACAGTGCATGTAAGAATCTGAGGTGAGCCCAGGTCCCCATATGTGATGCAGTAACGGGTGAATGCTGTGGAGTGTGGGCTCTCTAAATCTCTGCTATGTGAGAGAACTGAAGCTAACACCAAGTGGCACATTACTTGAAGTTTACTTCATCAGTAGTAGATTATTCAATAATCTTTACCAAGATCTAACAGAACTTTATATTTTAAGTGTACCAAAAGCTCCTTTTTGAAGCTTGCATTTAACAAAGCTCTCAGAGAGACAGTGTACCATGTAGGGGTACCATGAACCCTGCAATCTCAAGAAGCCTCAATAACAAATCAAATCCTCCCTGGCATGCTTTTCTCTCCTGGAATGTATTTAGTCTCCCTGGGAGATCTCTTCTTCAGCACCTTCTGTCTTGAATGCACAAGTGAGTGGAATTATATTTTCTCAAGGGAGGAAAGTTTTGTTGGAAATTTTCTTTTGGGGGAAAAAATGTTTAAAGCCTTTATTTCTTTTTATCTTGAAAGACTGTTTTCTTGAAAGTCTTAGTCTACTTCATGGAAGTTAAAGTCTGCATCAGTCTGCATAAGGTCTGAATCCTGTATTTTCCTTTCATCTTTATTGCTTGGGGTTCCCAACTGGATCATCTTTTTCTATTTTGCTTGCTAGCAAGGGCTTCCATAAAACATATAGCAATCAAACAGCTGGTGGTGAATCATAAGAAGTAAAAATCCCACAAAGAACACTGGGAACATGAGACCTCAAAAGGACAAAACATGTCTTGGTCGTATATGGAATACTGTAGGATGGGGCAGATGCCACAGAAGCTACAGATCTGGAAGTGCTAAATTTAAATCAGTGTGAAACTCTCCTGAACGAACTCAGTCCTGGCTAATATGTCTAGTGTCTGTGCAGGAAGACCAAGGTTGCTATTCCTTGAGGAACTTATTTGTGCAGCCTAAACAGTAAATGAGGTTGATGTTTGCGTAGGAATTATATCCAACCTGCAAGTTAGACCTGGCTCATAGCTCCTCAAGGCTGTTGCAGAGGATGAACAAAATGTTCGTGTTCTGAAATAACATTTCAAATGAAATTTTCAAGCTAGGAAAAAAGAAATATTCCTAGGGGAATGTTAAAAAAATGACTCCCAAGTGTTTTCTTATGAGCACTGGTATAGTTTTGCCAAACAATCCTATTCACCATCATCAAATTCTGACAAGAGCTAAAAAGAAAACCCTTGCTGTAATAAAGTACCACCACCGGTTGTGATTAGAGCTATTTTATACGTGCATGTCTCACAGATAGTATAATAATTTTGCAATCAAAAGCATTTGCACTGGACCGTTTCCTGCATTCAGTCCCTGACAAGTGAGTCAGATATGCATATTCTAGGCAACTGCAAGGGAGTCATGAGTGATCCAGTTTGGAGAGCTATTTCCAAAAGGTGCAGTAGTTCTCACTAGAGACTGTCTTTGTCTCAGTTTGGGCTTTGTGTGTTCCTGCAATGTGAATATTAAATAGCAATAAACATACCCCTGGTTAGAATTTGAACTTCCTATCTGAATATCACTGTAGGAACTCAGACCAGCAATTTCCTTTTTATTCTCCCTTTGATAAAAAGTGGCATAAAATCACTAGTGGGGGCAGTTGTCTGCACAAAGGCTGTGCTGGTTATCACCTGTGTGGAACCGTGTGTTTTTTCAGGGACTAATAAGGTTTATACACCCTGTGTATCACTAATGTACATCTTTGCTTTTGGTGCTAACCTTGTGTTCTGCTACATTTCATTTACTCCAGCATTGGTCTAGATGACACTGCTGATATTGAAAGTCAGGAGGATGGCTGGGTCCTAATAAATGAGATCTAGAAACCTGGCATGTTTGTGACCTTTATCTTTCAAATGACCTGTGTAAATCCAGTCCACACACTGCACTAGACAGATTGCTGTTTTCCCAGGGCTATGGCATTAAGTAAAAAAAATCCAGTACAGGAGCAAATTGAGACAATAGTCTGAAACAAGCCGTTGTTGCAATCCATCTGTAGTGATATCTGGATCCATCACACCTAAAAAAGGATGGATGAGGATGCAGTGGACATGCTGAAGATTATTAGGAGATCTTAGGCGCATATCCGTCTGTTATTGTCCTGGGCTTTAGCTTACTGGGGTTACCCAGAGCACTTCATTAGCATGGAGTATACACAGAATTTTGCATGAGAATAAATCTAAAATCAATTATTGGAAGTTCTATACAAAGGCAAACTTTTACTTGTATAGAACTTTCTTGTTTCTCTGCTAAGGATCTCCCTTCCTTTCACTGATGTCATCTGTTACCCACCAAGTTCAGCAGAACTCAGCCAGTCTGATGCTAAAGGTGTAATTCATGTGCCTGGGTAAAGACAAACTCCTAATGACAGAGCAGATTCTCTACAAAATCTTAATTGTCCGTGTCAGATATAGTGCTTGGAATACCTATGTCTTTTTGGAGTAGAAGCTGAATGCCATGCAGGATGTCCAAGAGCATCTAAAGTCCTGTCAACTCATCTGTTTAGGCTGACTCAGATTAAACAGAGAAACATATTTGATTTGAGAAAGCTTGGAAAGAGCATTCCTATCCGCTCTGTTGAAACAAGCTAAGAAAAAGTCATAAAACTGATCCACTGAATGCTTGAATTAGACTGAAAACCATCTGTACATTCACAGGCCATCCTCTGAAAATGATGCTTCATCTCCTTAAATTTGATCTGGACATAAGCAAGTAAATTAGAAAGAAATAATAAGAAGAGTATTAAGAATATTATTAATAGTAATAATAATGATAATAATAGAATAAAGAATAAAGCTTGCTGGGCTTTGTCTGTGCATAAAACATAAGCAAACTTCCCTAGTAGAGTCACTTTACATTTCAGTGCTGAAAAATAGTATCTAAGCACACTGAACTTTTGGTTCTATTTCATGTTGATTACATTCCTCGAATAAATAAAAATAAGTGAGAACTGAGGAATGGTTGTACTCAACCAAAAGAACAACTAGCCTAATACAGCACTCCCAAAATGGCCAGTTAGGGATGTTTAAGAGAAAAAAATAATACATTTGGGTCAATATAGCTTGAGTCTTCCCCTGGCTATATAGCTATTACACCTTATTCTTCTCTTATCTTCAGAAGAACAGACTTTTAGAGATTTTCTGAGACATATATTGCATTCAAAACTTGATAGTTGCTAATAGGTCTAACCCATTGGTTGATAACATATTTAAGACAATAACTAGATAACAAGAAAAATAAAATCCATAAGTACCTATTTGAATTTGGAAGATGATCAGGTAGTCTGATAAAACAGGTAGATTAAATCATTTTTCAGTTTGCTTCTGTTTAAAATATATTCATTGTCTGTGAACAGTTGGGCAGCAGAGTATTGCTAGACTAAACTACTCCTAAATAGCAAATATTAATCTCAAATGCTTGAATATTTCCTCAAGATGAGTTTCAGGTTATCTATTCCATTTTGTCATTTGCAGTTCTTTCTCTAGCAGTGCATTACACAAATCAGTCAAAAAGGGAAGAAGTCAGTGGTAAGAAAATTTAAACAGGCCCACACTGTACCTCGTTTCACACTGCAACCCATCATTCACTAAATGGTCCATAACTAAGAACAGAGTCTACACTAAAATTTTGTACAGATCAAATTGAGAAAGTGGTGTACAAACAGTCTATAAACAGGAAGACAAAAAGGGTAATTTTTCTTTTGATGAATATTTGTCTGTGTTCAAAATGTTAGCTTCCATTTTATGATTTTATTGGAAGGAGAGCGAAAAGGAAATATGGCCATTACTTTAAGAATTAGCTTGTTCAAACCAGGCCTGACTGGTGACAAACCTTCACATTGTTTCCAAAGAGCTTTTAGCCCTGGCCAATTCAAAAAGCGCATTCATACCTGACCATTGAGTGTAACTTGGCAATTCAGATTCTTGTTTATGCTGTGACTGTGTCTTTGTAGAGATAACTTTTGTGTTCTGCCTTGGAAAGGTGCTTTTTGCAACTAATTTCTTAATAACATTTAGATTTCTTGAGACAGAAGATGGGTACAAATCATAAAGCTAAGAGCAAAGAATGGTAAAATTCGATGAATAGAATTCCATTAGGATCTTAGAGGTAGGAAACTGAAGCATGTGGAAGTGATTAATTGATAGACATAGCAACAACTGAGAAATATGACTTAACTTTTCGATCTTCAGTCCCATGCAATATCATCTTAAAAGGGAGATCTTCCCCTGAACACAGTCTCTGTAAAGCCACTCCTTTAAGTTGTGAGTTTTCTTCTTCCTGTTAGTAAACTTCATTCTATTTGCCAAAAACACATATATTAATTATATATACTGTATAAATACTGTATTTATATAAATACTATATTGTATAAATACTGTATAAATACTGTATACATACTATATATACTGTATGAATTTTTCTAATTTATTTTCAAGTAATGTTTGATTACTTGAAAGTTAGTTACTAGCATGGTAAACAATACATGAGAATATAGCAGTTTTTGGATAGAAAAATGAATTTTAAATTTCTATCACTTCTTGCAATGTTACATTTTTATCACTCATTGCAGAAATTAAGCTTTGTTTTGGAGGATAACCCTAACTCCTTCCCTTTGAAATATCCTTTGGTTCACCCGAGCACTCTTGTTAGCGTGTCTTCCTTCAGATGTAGATTATCAGTGAAGAGCAAAGCCAAGGACCTCTAATAATTGGTATTTTCTTACCCCTTCTCTAGTAATGAGATGGTCCTGCCAGAGAATATCAGTTGAAGGGAAAGAAACAGCAAAGCGCTGAATGAGCCTTAGGTTAAACAAAATGAGTTCTAAACCACTATAAAAGCCTGGGAGATGTTGAGCAGATACAGTTTTCCCCATGAGTTTAAACAATAAACCATAATTTTCTGTAGTAAGATAGTAGGAAACGGTAAGTTCACAGCACTGATCATTTCAGTGTTAGCTCAGGATATAAGGATACACCAAAATGTTTTAAAAACCAAATGGTTATAGTGCCAAATTCTTAAGTCTATGCCAGCAAAAATAATTAAAGGCAATTACAGAGAAAATATCACTTAGGAGCATCAGGGAAAGTATTATTTTATTTATACAAATTGTATCATATCAACAAAATGTTTTTCAATTCTGGCAATGTTATAAATTTTATCATCTTAAATTCATCCAAGCTACTGCATTCTGCCACTGGAATGAAATATTAGCAATAGAATCGACATTCTAGTTAGTCTCCATTCAACCCCAAACTTTAATAGAAATAACCTGTCGGATTTGACTGAGTGCGATATCACTGGAGAAGCCTTGAATTTAAACTGGGTGGATAAGGGAAATTGCATGGTTTGTGAAGGCAGCTTTGAATAAAATGGAAATTTTGCTTCAATCCCATTTAGCTGTCAAAAGGGCACTTCTAATATTTTCATAAAGATATTTGCCTATAGAGCAAAAATAATGACCGAAAGAAAAGTAATCAAATAACAACATAATCCCCAAACAAACAACCACAAGATAAAAAAGTCAACAAAAAAATCCCACTTTCTAATTTCCTTTGAGCTTATTTTTTCAATTATTAAAAAGAAGAAGAAGAAGAAGATTTATTCCAATTGATTATTAGATTACAGCAAGGTTATTAAATGTCATGTAAATTAATGAAAAGATAAGCAAATTAAAAAACTTTTTGAAGTAGCAGGAAAACTTAGGTCTAAATTTAAAATATATATATATATAATCAGAAGCTTTGGACAAAGTTGAAACAGGGTTTGGAAATGTTAAAAGATAAGGGAAAAAGATATGCCTCCTTACAGCCAAAAATGCTGCTTCTTACACCAATGTTTTAAGATCATAGCTATTATATTCTGGCAGAAGTGACTGCCCCGATCTCAGAATCGAATCACCAGACTTGGTGAGATTAAAAAGAAATGTCACTTTCTTGATGGATGAGAAAAGCTGGTCAATAGTTATACTAGGAGAAAGGGATTTCATGCTAAAGACAGAGGTGACATTAGCTCAGTGACTAGTGGAACTGGAAAACTTTTTTCCACTGAAGTTCTGCACAAGGTCCTGCCTGTCCTTCATCTAATTGGGCTACAGAAAGAATAAGTGTCCAAATGCATATTTCCAATGATTTTAAGCCTGAAGTACACTACAGTTACCACCTGACCTCTAATGTAATACAGAATAGTGTGTTCACTGGGTGATTTTGGAATTAAAGGGTTCTTTTCCCTCATTATAATATGGCCCTTTTACCTGTCATGATTCTATTCCAGCCACTACAGTAACTGTGACAGAGAGAGAGACAGGAGTAAAAGACTATCTGAAAATGATGGCAATGCTCATTCTTGTGAGAACTGAAAATGTTTCTCTTTAACACTCTGGATGTCAGATATTCACTTCACAAGTCGCCCCATTAAACGGTTTCTCTCAGGAGATTTCCTATTTCTCACATCTTGCTGGACTGTGGACACTGGAGGAGATGGCAGTGCCATCATCATCTCCCTATTGCTTTAGCTCAGTATCACAGGGTAAAAATAACCAGCATGCTAAAACAAATTATTCTTTTGAACTTGGCTTATACCCTTCACACAGTTGTACTGCCACATGAGAAACAATTCAGAATGGGGGATGTGATGATCTGCTACATGCTCCCCACCTGGACACATAGATGTGTATTTTTTGGAATATTCCCATTGTGCTCTATGCTTCATGGGAAAAAAATAAAATTGCTTATGGTAAGAAAATAAAAGAGAGACCCTCAATGAAGGAAAAGCAAATGTTTCACTATATAAAAAAATGGTCCTGTCTTTGCCAGAATGCTGATTAACTTCTGAAGGGAGGAAACTGCTGGCAGTGAAGTCTGTAGTACTTCTGTTTTGGTGTTTTGTTGAATAGGAGCCAAAAAGGAGAATGTGCAACAAAGTGTGGCTCGTGAGGTTGTGGAGGAAAGGTAACATTGCCTTAAAAAACTATAATAATTAGCATCAAAATTAGATTTTGGTTTCCATGATAAACATTTTTTTTTACAGTCCGTCAAGGGGTTAATAACAACATTCTTTTGCAGTCATCTTTCTACCAGGTGCTTTTGCCTCTGGTTGACAACAAACATAAGAGACAAGGAGAATATCAACCTAATTTACGGTTTTCCTTTAGTTGATCCGTGACAGCTTCCATGCATGATAGGCAGGTTGTGTTAACGTAGCCTCCGCTTCTCAAATTCTGCTACAGAACAGGCTTGCTTCTGGTGCCTTGACCTGCATTATTTCAGAGAACAGTTCGGAGCCCTGTGAGAAAAAGAGAATTCATCTCCCCCTGCCCAGACTAAAGGAGCACACACGCAGAATACATACAGCGCAGAAACCGTTAAGAAGCAGCAGGATGAGAAGAAAACAAACAAACAAAAACCCTAAGCCGAAGAAGCAGCAGCCTCAGCAGGGCTCTAAGAAGGGGTGTTTTGGTTGCTGAAGCGGTCAAGTCTAAGGGCAGTTCTGAGTGTCCCAATTAAATTGCAGACAGCTGGTTACTTTTCTGAGAAGAGAGGGGGCAGTGGCTCTGAAAGAAGGGGAAAAGCAGAATTTGAAGTATGAAAGTGGCAATAGGCTCTACTGCTGGTCTCTCAGGCAGGAGGCACTGGAAAAGCCACCTGGGCTTCATTCTCTTTTGACAAGGATGATCCACACCGTGATTCCAAGACCTTAACAGATATAGGAGAAAATGTCGTGGTTAGGGGTTGTTAAAGATGCAAATGTAATGTTCCTCATATCTTAGCTTATCTCAGATATTAAGGACCAACAGTGATGTTTGATTTCGTCCTTCTGAATAGAGATGTGATTTATCATCCAAATTCATTCTGATGAAGAGTCCCTGTACTGGAAGTCTATAGTCCCAGACTCCTGCAGAGTCACTGGGAAGTATTTTCCCACCTAAATTCTGTGTTTCTTTTGCAAGGGAATTGTCTCTCCTCCCATAGGTGGAACTTGGATGCATTTATTCCTGCTCAGAAACATGAACCCATGATCTAGGTTAATCCAGATTCTAATTCTATTTAGTGCCTGCTCTGCTACTTTTAATTTTTTAATTAAGATATACACTGGAGAACAAATAAAAGAAGTTTTTGTGCTAGAGATTGTCTTTCAGACTTGCTATGGAAAGAAAAAAAAAAAGAGTTGCATATCGGGGAGAAAGTATTACCAATGCAGGTTTTTTCGTAGAGACCTAAAGTGGTTCATCTCCAACTGAAAAATATTTGTATAAATTTGTATATAGAGCTTAAAATTAAATATTGTGGGTGACCTCCAAAAGGTATAAGTAATTGCATGTCAAATGTGACAGGTGATGACAAATGTGAAAATTATTAACTTAAATTCTAAAATAAATTTCAGAAGTGAGGGCATCTGGACTGTATCTCTTGATCAGCTGCAGGTTACTTTAGAGAATGGGTTTCTAATTTTCTTGAAGTTTATCCCAGGTTACCCCCATCAGACTGCCTGAATAACTAAACTATCAGGTATGTTGTGGGCGAGCTCTCCTCTCTTCTGCTGCACGTTTCACTTTACCTCAGCAATTAAATATTCATTGGGCAAGAAAGAGGTTAAGGAAGTCATGTGTGACAGAGGGAAACCAGGTTACTGCTCCAGTGGTTATTTAATTAGCTAAACAAAGTTGGACAGTTTCAGAGGACACAGCTGAGGAGATCGAATAAGATGTTGACTCAGATACTCTGCTGGAATGACAGAAAACTCGTGTTGGAGTCTCTTGTCCGTCCATATTAAGTAGCATGAGGACAGAGAGTGGGTCTTTTGCAAATAAATGTCCTAACCACTGTGTGTTGTGGAGACGTAACTTGAGAGAAAAGGAATTCCAGTGATTTATAAAATCAGATCTACCTGAGGGCTGCTCTGAAAGTGGAAGGTACATCAGATGCAATTGCCAACAGTGAAATTCTGTATTTTTTCAGTAAGTTGAGATGAGATCCTCATGTGGACGAAAATGGAGCCTATCAGCAGTGTTTCGCCTCAAATGCTAATTTGTAAATCATATTGAAATTCAACAGAGTAGTTGTTTGGAATGCATTGATAAAATGCCTTGGGAAGACCATATAGAAGTAATCTGATGAGGATTCTATGAGGGAAGAGAAGGACATCCCGTTGCTCTTTATAGCACATAATACTGTGTTTTATGGATTTAAAACTACCTAATGGCTTTTTCCTCTAAGGGATTCATCACCTGTTCGATCATTTACACTTTGGTTAACAGTGCTGCAGTATCATCTACATGCTATAAAAATTGCTCTAGTTTAGTAAAGTCTATCACACTTTGATTTATCCTTCCCCGTATCTTCTTGCTGCTATTTTTCCAGCCTACCAAGAAGGTGTGCAGAGAGGTTCTCAGGATTGTTTCCAAGCACTAAATCACCAGAGCTGAGTATTCAGAGGAAATGTGCAAAAAATCTGTCACATTTAAACTGTGGTATCTCTGTGTTCATGAAAGCAAATGACTTACAGAAGTGAGAAATGAGATTTTCTGCTGATGCAAAGATGAGACATGGGACTATCCGAGGAAATGGGACTCATATTACTGTATGTAACCTCATAAAAACTAGGTCATATTTTATCCAATGCAAGAGACAATAGTTTAAAGCAGGAGGTGACCCAGTGCTCCAGAAATGTCTTTGACTCCCATCAGCCAGAACATTGTATTTCTTTAGCAATCAGCAGTTTTATTATGAAACCTATTTCTGATTGCTCTTATCTTAAATATCTACCAGACTGAGGAGGATGCTGAAAAGTGAATGATTGAAGTGATGAGAGAATAAAGCAGTGCAGGAGGGCTCAACAATTGCCATGTATTTGTGAGTTTTCACCCTTATAGATCATTGATCCTGTTGTAGCCTTGCAGAGACAAAAAGAAAATGTTACAGGACAACATTAAGCTGCCTTTGGGAGATGTTATGAGCACTTTCAGTCTGTTTGTTATTTTTTGGGAAAGAGAAGTCCCCATGTCAAAACATTGCACCTTGCACCATCTGCAGAAACCCAAACTCAGCAGAATGGAATTTCCAACCCTGGAGAAGAGGGTTTGGGAAGAGCAGCAGGCAGCTATTCTGTTAGTGTGGGTGGCCTGCTCTATCTGGGAGCTGCTGTAGAAAAAGAAAAGACTCTCCCTCCAAACACTTCCACCCCCTGCAAGAAAAGTAAATGTATCTTTAAAAAATGACATAAACCAAATCAGGGCTGATAAAAATGATCATGATGATCTAGGAGCAGTTTGGATTACTCAGCTATTTTCCCCACACATTTTCATTCCTTAATGTGATTGTTTTAAGAATAATATGTATTTTTTTTAATGATCTCACTAGAGACAAAAGGTGATGGACACAGGGAAGTACATTCTGTGACTAAGTTCCTCATATAATGCTGGTGATGGATCATTTTGGTAAGGGCCCAGCTGTGTACTGAATGTCTTGCGCATTTATACCGAGTGGACAAAGTCAGGTGATTTAAATGATATTCATACCAACCATCTGTGAGCTTTAGACCTGCACTTTTCAACCAAAGCATCTCCGGACAAGTAGTTTTCCTTTCAGCAGGTTTACATCACCACTCTCAGCACTGTGCATTAATGCATAAATATGTATAGCCTGGGAGACTGCTGTTATCTGTATCTCGCCGCGCTGATCCCGTTGCTTTCTGCTGTTTGACAGCACAAACCCGTGCCCTCTGCCCTGCGCTGGATGCGGCCCCCGCTCGCTGCTGACAGCTCCTCGTGCGGGGACAGCAAGACACCGAACAAACCTCCGGAATTTAAGCAATGGGCAGGCACTAGGAAAAACAGCATCACGAATTGCTGAACCCTCTGCATCGCCAGAAAAGCTGCTAAACATTTTAATGGTTTTGCTTGACTGCCTTTGCTTCTCTCTGTGGGTTCATTCAGGCCTTTCCGCACACTTTGTCCTGGAAATCAATCTGCTTTTTAAATTCATTTTTCTTCCTTACTTCAGTGTTCACCTGGATGGCTTATCACCTCTTTGTTGTTCTTTGTGAAATGCCTATTTGTTTTCTTCTTCCCTGTATTTCACATTTTTCAGATTTCGTCTTCCTTAAAAAAAATGCATGTATTTATTGATTCATTGCCAGCCTCATTATCCTTATAACTATTATTAGCGTGTTGTGGATTAACTAATTTTATCCAGTGCTGATTAAGAGTGAAGGATGTGAATTTTCAGGCCCTTCATTTTGTTTCTCTCCCTATGCTTTTTGCTCAGGTGCTCAGGCTTTGAGCCATATCACAAAGCATCAAATTTTCACTCAAAAAAATTGAGGAAGGAAATAGCTGCTATGAAGAAGAATGGAGGACCCTAAGGATGCAGTTTTAGGCACAGTAAGAAATGTGTAGTGGCAAAACTAAGAAGTGTATTTAGTTAACTGGTCTGTAAGAACCAGCTTCTCTTGCATCTTAAAGGGAATCAATTGCACCTGTGGCAAGGGATTTTATGTCCTCTTAATGCAGGTGTAGGTTATAAATGCTTTACCTCTCCATAAACTAGAATGTTGGAGATGATGTGATGTTTCCTGTGAGATAATAAGTTTTCTTCTTCTTCCTCTTTTTCTTTCTTTCTTTTTTTTTTTTATTTTTTATCCTTGTAAGTACTGCTCACAAGAAGGAATAAGTGGACTGTTAGCCGAGGTGTTTTAACTTTATTCCTGCTTAGGTGCCTGAGGAGGAGTTAGAGAGCCATAGAGAGATTAAAATAATGGGCAGAAGTTTAGTTCTGCACAGGGTAATGATGTAGGGATTTGGAAAAGCGAGGGATGAAATACAGAGTAGAAAATGGAGGAGAAAAATAGGTATTTGGAGTTGGTTGTTGATGTAAAAGTGATTTCTTACACGGTAAAACTTCAAGCTTTAAAAATGTTTCAATCCTTCTATGAAGCGTTGTCAGGAAGTTTTGAAACTTAAGAGAAAGAAGACAAAAAAGGCCTGAGAAACTCTAAAAATGACTTCTAAAGAAAATAAATTGTATCTTTGGAAAGTGAATAATTCCAGCATGTCATCTGCAGGAGCTAAGAGGTTTTAAAATGAAGTCTGCAGTCATACGCTTGTGGCCATTATCCTATAAATGTAAAGAAGGGGCTTAGCCCAGCTCCTATTGTGGCCTTAACTCTCAAAAGCTTTTGTGCCTTGCTGATTAGCATCTCAGCTTTGTATGCATTTGAAATACAGCGCTTAATGAGCAGATCATATGAGCAGCTGCCTTTTATTTAAGGTATGTGGTTGCTGATCAGATCTTAATTATGTTCCTGTATGAAAGAACAAGCTACAAACAAGGTTATCCTTAATTGACTTTTATGAAGAAAGGGAGTAATCCCTGCAAGCAGAACACTTTTTTTTAGTGGAATTTTAGGTGATATTGCTAACTTTTTTTTTTTTTAATTACCATTTTTTAGAATATGTGCATGCTTTCCTAAGGCCTAAGCTTCTGGAGTCAGGTGAGAATATTCACTTCATCATTTCTAAATATATAATGTAGCTCTTGGGGTTATGTATGCAAGCTTCTAAGCTGTGTTATCTGAAAACTTAAGTCTTTTGACCTTTCCTATTTAGTGGGGGTGACTAGAAAGGGAGAGGAGTTGGAGCTTTAATCAGGGAGCTTCAGATGTTTGGAAGTGGAAATTCTGTTTCTTGATTGTGTTTCCTGATGTGACAAGGAATTTTTTTGAGTGCCTGATGCTCATTGCTGAAAGTTAAAATGTTAGAGTTCTGCCCCCTCCCCACCAAAAAAAGAAGATGCTAACGGGTTTCGCAAATTTTGATTTTAAAGGATTCTAAATTTTCAGGAGCCGATGTTCTATCTTTAGTGATAAAAGTCAAATTGGCTTTTCCCCTGGCAGTTCAGCCCGAGGAGAGCACCGTGTTTTGAAGCCTCTGTCTCTGGGTTATCATCACGTTGGGCTCCTGCATCAGGCGGCACTGCAGGAAAAGCTGCTTGTGTCAGAGCACAAGCAGATAAGGCGGTAGGAAGTGAACGTCTTCCAAAATAGCATCCTGTGAGCAACGCATCACTTGCCTTTAATTGACAGGTGCAGTTTTTGCTTGCTGTGAAAGAACTTGGTCCTCTTTTTGATTACATTTCTTAAACCAATTAACATTAAATTTCTATTTATAGGAGATTAACAAATATATAAGCGTGTTATGAGATAAAAGTAGTAAGTGCTGGATGTTTATAATCAGGCTGCTTATCAGCAACTGTTTGGACTATGGTAACTGTTAAAATACTTATTACTCCTTTAAAATCCCACACTAATTGCTGACTTAGTGTGCTTGCTTGTGACAAAGTGTGCTTACTTTTATGGCTTTTTTAATAGATTTGCTCTTTTCAGAAACCTTTAAAAAAGTTAGAGATTAAAAACTGAGACATAGGCTTACAAAGAAGGTGGTGCAGAGGGGGGAAGACTGAATGAAAATCAGTGCCTCTGTTCAAAGGTGCCATAAAGGCAGCATCTCTGAAGTGAGAGGTACTGCTGGAAGCAGCTTTTGGTGATGCAATGTCAAATTCTTGAAATGTCAGATTTATTTGTGCATGTGATGGTGTAATTTGGCTTCCTGCTGTGCAAATGAGAGGATTAATCTCCATAATATACAAATTAGCAGTGCAGCTGATATTTCTCTATCTTTCAGCCCAAATTGGCAGCTGTGGGTGACAGCAGTCAGTTTAGTCTTCCTTTGCTTCCCCACCAAATAGCCGTTGATAAAGACGCTTTCCCCGCAGTTAAATAACACTAGGTGCCGTATTGGGATGCTCTTCCTGCTCTATTCCCTTCCCGGTTGGTTTGGCCTGGAGGGGTCAGTTGAGGCTTGGTGCTTCCTAGGAAGCCCTGGTTGTGGCTGTTATTCCCTAAGGAAATGGCAGGGATGAGTCATGGGTGCTTCATTGCAGCCTGTGTGCGTTGAGCAGTCTCCAACACGCCGTGCAGAGCAGTGAGCTCTAAATAGCTGAAGCAGAGGCACACGGTCCCCTCTGCAAACCGCTGTTTCCTCTGAGAGGAAAATGGCAAAGAACTGGGAGCCGTCGTATCTTAAACAACCTGGAGAAAGTATTGCAAAAGCTGCCTGTCACAGCCCTGAATATTCCTCATGTGGGTTTCCTGGTGAAGCGTGGACCTTGCTCAAGACAGCAAATGAAATTCCTGTGGATACTGAGATGACAGACTCTTGTTATTGAGCACCAGGCTTTAGATTCTCACCTCAAATCCTGTGCAAAGTCAGAAGATTTTTAATATAAAAGTGTATCTTGGTTGTAAGCTGTCAAAAATAGAAGTTTGTACTTGGGTCTGGGCAAGGAATACCTAGTTCGCTTTGGTACTTCAGACCTTGGGGGTTTTGGAAAGACTTCTCTCCATTTGGCTGCTTTAGCCAGATTCACTGTGGAGTTTTATGTACCTGGAAAACTCTATTTTTTTTCCTGAATTCAACTGTAGTTGCAAGTATGTGTGTTTACTTGCATAAAGAAAGCTACAAAATCAGTGCCATGTGTTTTCAAGATACACAGCTATACAAATGTATCACAAAAGCTCTACATGACAGCAGTTCCTCAAGAATGTGGGTGATTAATACTAAATTTTCTAAACATGAGGGATATGCTTAGGTTATTCCACTGGGATATGTTTAGGTTATTCTACTGACCTCAAGAGACTTCTAAGTTTCATTAGTGCAAAGGAGATCTGCATTCAGCCCTCTCTCTCTTGCTTGTTCTGTTAAGCACCATAGGCTCTCCTGTATGTCTGCATATCAATAATTGGACCCCAAAGAAGGATGAAAAGTAAAATGCTGATCTCTGTTATGGATTCATAACCTTCATGGGATCATAACTGCCTAGGATTCAGTGCTGTTTAATATACTTGCTGAATGCACCACTTCCCAAAACAACAACAAAAAAGCCCTTGTGATTCTGGCTTCTTCCTTGGTTAAACATATCTATGATAATGTATAAATAAAAAGAACAGTGCAATTTCAAGCATGACTATGACACAGAATAACAGTTGTAGCAAGCTGTCATGTTGATCTGCCAGACTTGCTTTCCAAGTGAGAGTTCAAACAAGGTGCTACAAACTTGGTAGGAAAAGGCAGATGTCAGCTCTTGAGGAGAACAAAGATCCCAAGGCTCATTGAGTTTATAACTCGAAGACATGACTTGAGCTACATCTCTTATAGATGCTCTCTGCCTCTAAACTGCAATTTCTATCTTCCACCTCTTTGTGGTATTACAAATCTGCACAACTGCCACTGTAGGCACTTGGCCAATGAGATGCTGTCTGCTACAATAAAAAAGTTTGTTTTTAAAAGCTGAGGAAAGAATTCTTATAGCACAAACAGTTCACCAGTGGAATGAACTTCTCATTTAGGCCTGGAGTTACAGCAGTGTAAGGCTTTTTTGTTTGTTTGTTTTTTTTTCTGCTTTGTTTTTAATAAAATTGAAAAATTGTGTTGTATCCTGACTACTCTGTAGCCAATGACAAGAAGTGACCAAGGGTTATTACACTTTTGTGGATAGAAACTTACCAATGGGAGTTGGGACACTAAACTATGGAAAGCCATAGGTTTGTTTTGATTATGGGTTGACTATGAGACTATGAATGACAATCCCTCTGAAATGTGTGTGTATTTTTTTTTTTTTTTTTTAGTACTTGGCTGAGCTGGGCTGGCAGGGACTAATCCCGAACAGTATCAAGTTCAGTATCACTTCTGATGCTGATGTGTGACAATACCCATTTGAGGCGGGAAGCTCGCTCTTACCTCCTGTTGATCTGCACTGAGGTATGGGAGCAAAGGAAAACAAAAGAACATCTATAAAGTAGAACATAACGTGTGTTTCTTGTGTGTAGGCTTTTTCTTAGGCTTAGCAATGTGATCTGTCACACTTCCCATCCCTATTTAAGAATAAAAAATTCTTCAGCACACGGAGAATGCTTTCCATGGGCTGTTGTGTCTGAAACTGAAGTTCATTGAGTTTGGCTTTTCTAGCTGAATTTTCTTAAAATGGCCAAACATTATGAATAATTTATCGTTAGCTACAGAAAATGTTATATTTTCATGCATGATACAATGTCATTGCATGCAATTTTCATCTCTCTGAGCTCATTCTGGACTTGTTGCAAGGAATAAAAACAAATGTGCTTACATCTGCCTTTTAATACAGGTGTGATATTTCTACTGTAAGGGCTCCAGGATCTACAACCTCAGAAAGTGTCTAGGTTTGAGATTGCTATTACTGAGTTCTTTAGCATATGGTGGATGAAACTTGTGGAATAATCCAGTAAGGTTAAGAAATGTTTTTGTGAATGGGAGATGTTTACTGTTGTTCAGTGGGGTCTTTATTATTGTGTTGGCAACTGACAGCTTCCCAATGAAAACATCCCCAGCATGGCAAGTTGGAATTCATATCTGTTAGTAACACATAAATAACATTATTCCATGGAATAATAGCATAACGAATGGTTAATCCTTTTCTGTTGTTTTAAAATTATGGGATCATTTGCAGAAGGATTCATCTCTGCTGTCTTAAATAATCAAATAGTTGTGTAAACCAAACTGCCTGGTTGGTCTTCCTCTGCCATTGGTGCAGAGAAGTAAGCATTTTCAGAGTTCCTAAGATATGTCTCTAGCATTAATCAGTCTCTAGAGGCTCCTATTTCTCTCCATTTGTGAACTAATAAAACACCATATTTAAAACTGCTAAATTTAGCTAAGACAAATCTAACTCCCTGTGGCAGAGCTGAAGTCCTAACAAGTGGCCCTGGTGGGGAAAGAAAACATTGCTAAATGAATAGTGAGGCTGGTTGTAAACAACCCATTGTAGGAAAATGGTTCCTAAAACTAAGGTGGGCAATACTTCTGCGCAAGGAGTTACTGCACCCCAAAGTCTTGTACTCCAAAGTCTGTTCATAAGCAGTTTTCTTAGTGTATGTTTATGGCTGTGCTTGTTTAAATCCTGCTGTGATTGCTATGTGTATTGTCACTGTCAGTATCTGATCGTGACTTTGTACGGTAACAGGGNAGTGGCCCTGGTGGGGGAAGAAAACATTGCTAAATGAATAGTGAGGCTGGTTGTAAACAACCCATTGTAGGAAAATGGTTCCTAAAACTAAGGTGGGCAATACTTCTGCGCAAGGAGTTACTGCACCCCAAAGTCTTGTACTCCAAAGTCTGTTCATAAGCAGTTTTCTTAGTGTATGTTTATGGCTGTGCTTGTTTAAATCCTGTTGTGATTGCTATGTATGTGGTCACTCTGTTAGTATCCGATCATGACTTTGTACAGTAACAGGGACATGTTGCATGTACCTTGGACATGGTAAGCACGCTGCAAAGTATTGGGGTAGCGCTGCGGTAAGAGGATATTGCTGATCTGTAGCTTTGTCTGGTGTCTCCGCACTGGGCTATTGCAGAGTGCATCTCTGAAATCCCCTGGCTTTGTGACTTGCATACTGTGGATTCTCCTTTCTGCTCCAAATATAGTATTAAGGAAAAGCAATAATTGTCAGAACTATTTCAAGTGGCTTTATTTTCCTTTTCCTTCAGAACAGTGTGTATATATCCAAAACGTACACGTACTTCATTTTCATTAACTTCAGAGGCTTTAGTCATTGTGGAGTCATTACTGAACTGGAGGGAAAAACAGAAGGCTCATCCATGGCAGTTGTGCTTGGCATTCCCTAGGGATACGTATGAGAAGCCTTAGTTACCTGATTGGTGTTGGGTGTGCAGCTTCTGGGCTAGATTTATGCTTGTGTTTTGCTCTTCTGAACCAGTGACTGTACAAGAGCAGTGATTCTGACACCTGCCTGTGTTGACATGGCCAGATCGTTCTTGCCATAAAGAATTTACGGTTCATGTAAACTCAGAAATGGCTCCATCAGTGGATCAGGACAGCGATGTGAAGAGGTTCCATGGACATTCTCAAGTAAGTTTAATTGGTCCTTGCTGGTTGCTCTGTTTTCCAGAGGGCAGGGTGGGCACTCCAACTGGCTCTGTATGGGGAAAAAAAAAAAAAAAAAAAAAAAAAAAAGACCTTGCTCTAGAATCAGGTCTTCTCATTTTAAAGAAAAGTTTTAAGCAATGCAATTAGATGTTTTTTTTTTTCCTCTTGCAGAGTAAGAGATAAGCAGACAAATTAGGTCAAAGAAATGCAAACAGCAATGTGTCGGTATTATAAAAAACTGTGCTGCTTAAGTTACAAATTAAGTCTTTACTACAGTTTTGCTCCCCTATGTTTAGTAAGACAGCTTTAAGCCTGTCTATATCACATTGAGAATCACCAGGTGGAGTTATTGCACACACTTTTGAGATTATTTTTGAGTATATAAGCCCTCTTAGACAGTTTCATTAGTTTTTATTTTGTAACATAACTTCTAACTGCAGAGCATATCCCAATAATGTGAGGGAGATTATTTTCTTCAACTCTAACTAGTCTTCTCTAGCCCCTGGGAAGTGGGCAGTGATATTTAGTTTTGTTTTAAGAGAATTACCTTTGTGTTGCTTGATCACTCTGTTGTAGAACTCTGCGTATAGTGTAAGTAAACACCTTGCATAATATATTAACATGGTCTTCACATCAGAGAAGCTCATAAAGGTGAGGGGAATGTGCACAGAAAGAATGAGATGTTACTGATGCAGAGGTTTGGGTAACTCAAGAGTTAAAGTTGAGGGAATCTCATGAGTTAAAATCAGTAGGAAACACAGGAAGGGGAAGCAAAGGGGTGGAAGATGCTAGCAGCCTGAAGGAGAAGCCAGAAGAGTATTATTTGGGGTAACTGTACAAAAGAGAATAAGGGTATGTGAGAATGGAAGATACAGGCAAGTTATGTAAGGAATATGAAGGTGAATGTTAAAAAAGGACAAAGAAACAGAAGAAAAGGCATGTGAAAGATGGATGATGTAATGCAGAAGAGAAACATGCTGAGGGCCCTAGGGTCTGTGGCAGACAGGCAGGTACAAAGTAAATTTGGAAAATGCTGCGGGGAGAATAGTCATCCTGCCAGAGATCCCTGCAGCAACAGCAGCAGAGACCAGGTGAGAACATGACAGGTGTCTGTCACCAGCCAAGTCCCCACCGGGGTGATGTTGAAAGGGTATCTATCAATTTAATGAAGGGCATATTGATTAATTAGGAAACTGCCTGCACAGATATAGCTATTCTGTCTGAATGTCACTAACATGATGTGAACGTCGTCTTTAAATGTTAAAATATTCCTTAGATTGTCGTCGCACATGTTTCTTTTGCTCTTTGGAGTCAATCCAGTGAGATCTCTGACTCAGAATGATCTTTCAAAGTGAAGATGATATTTGTGGTATCAACCCAGCAAAATCTAGAATAAATACCCATTAATTGAAGGCATTCAAAGTCATGCTAAAATGGATGAACACTTACAAATACTTAATTTAATTAAGCAATGAGTAAGCAGTCCATACTGCTAATAATTGAAAACATGGTGGGTGAGGGAATGCTCTTCCCTGTCCACCTTGCAAATAAAGGCAAGATTAACAAGTTAACAAAGGTGAAAAAGCAAGAAAATGTTCAAACTCCGAGAGTTTTTGATAGAATATCTATCATTATCTGTCTCTAACTTGTAGGTACACTATCCTTGACCAGTGATTTAGGCTTAATATAGACTTGCCCAGAGAAACTGCTATGTAGCATCCAAGAGGTTAATCCCGAGGATCATGTCTATCTTCTCTAGATCTCCAAACTGGTTTGCAGAATTATGCCAAAATGCCATTGCTCATTCTGTGTAACATGCAAATGTGTAGTTCACAGACTAAGTTGACTTTAACACAGTGATTGGTGGGAGCAGATACTTGAATTCTTGGTGGGTCAGCCACTACAGATTTATAAACTGTCACTTGATAATATATGTGAAATGGTTCTTTTAATATGCATCTTTGGTCAACCAGACTCTCACTGATACAGTAAGGTAAGAAGTGCTGTTGCTTCCTAAGGCATAAGACACTTCCTAGATGCTCCTCTTCTGTAGTCAGGAGCCCCATTTTTGAACCTCAAACTACAAGACCTAAGAGGAGGAATTCCACAGCACTATTATACTGATACATTGATGGACACAGAAAAGAGGTGGGACAGTATCCTAAGAAATATGTAAAGACTTGGGCTTTCCCCCACTTTTAGCTCTGAGGCAGGATAAATTCTGTTTTGTGGATATTCTCTCCTCTTGTGCTTATCTCAGGACATTTTATTGTCCTCTTGTTGCAAAATTGATATTTCAAGAGATTATTGTGAAGCAGCAGAAAGAAATATTGTCGCTGACTCCTGTCACTTACATTTCTAGGAGTTAAGGTCACAGAAATGAAGAGTGAGGGGAAGGAAGAATTCAGGACAGGAAATGGCTAAGTGGGGAAAAAGTCAGCCCTCTGGCTAAGATGATTCTCTGTGAATCTAAGGGAAGGTGCTGATCAAAGGAGTGATAACCTCTTGCAACACGAGTATTTGTACAAAATTAGCTGTGCAAGCTGACACATTTCTTCTAAGAAAACATGCTGTGGGGTCTGAATTATCACTAATGATCCTTTCACATTATTGGGGTGAATGCAAGGAATGTTAATATCCCTGCCTCTTTAGTATCCAACAGATGGATGTACATTTCCTAGCAGCATCTCATAGCAAGGTGTGGAGAAGAGCAGAAGTCTATCGTACTAAAGGCTTCACCGTGCTGATGTAGTTTAGAAGGGAAACTCTGTGCTTTCTCGCTGGTGTGTAGAACTGTGAGACAGTGTTATGATTTTTTTATTCTTTAAGAAAGAGGAAAAGGTTATGTTTCAGTCCCCAGACTGGTTAATCCACAAACCTGTAATCTGATTGCATAAATACCCTAGATAAGAGTTGCTTTTTCAAACAGACTGATTTCTACATACTTTCATTTTAAAGTGCTTTTCATAGAAGGCTGTCCAAAGGCTTTATATTTAAACCATTGTTTCCTCTATTGACACTGTCTTAATTATACCCAGTCAGGTCACCTATACCCTTTGTATCGCTAGTATTTATTACAAGTGCATTTTGTGCAATGCTCCTATGAGAGTAAAGTATTGTCCGACTAGATCAAACACGAGGTCTCCAGCATCTATACACTGGATTTGACAGTGACTGGTTTCATAAGAAAGTAATGGCTTCCATCATGAGAAGTATTCCTCAGTCTGCCCTTATTAAATCTCACTTAATCCACAAATAGAGGCTCTTGGTTTTGATGTTTAAGATTTTCTATTTTTTAAGTTTTGTATAGCTTCATGAATGTGCAGTCTTTCTCTGAATCTCTAAAATTGTCCTGACTGATATTACATGGCAGTGAAGTCTGCAATCTAGTAGAAGTGCTTAACTGCATCTCAACCACCATGATCACACCTACCTTCATGTTATAAGAAAAGGAGAACTTGATTCCAGATCTAAGTTACTGAAATGAATATTACTTCATCTTTCTCGATTATACCCAGCCTTATTTGTCTCCTTCCTAAAATAAACTTCCTCAACCTTAAAATCTTTATTCATCTAAAAGTGCTTCACACGCTGCTCTTGTCTGTCTTTTTAAAACCCTTTTTAATGCTGGCATATCACTTAGGAATGGAGTGAACAGAACAGCGAACATATAATAAATGAGGCTGTACAACTTATTTATTCAATCGTTCCTTATTCTCCATCACAGCTGTCATGCAACCTAATATTGTATTTGCTTCTTTGGCTACAGTTGATCAGAGGTTGTACGTGATCTGTCATGGGCAGAACTAGTGTCTAGAGTAGAGTTAGGATCTCATGAACAAAGGCATAGAGAAAAGTAGTAATGGCTTTATTTAATGGAAATGGGAAGAAAAGAGCAGAGGTGTATATAAACAATAGTTAAGAACCGCAAATCAGCATCATGAGGTTCATGAGTATTTTTAATAGTGTGATTTAGAAGAAATATCCTAAAAATAAGGCTTACCTCGTAGAAGGAATCTAATTGGAGTTCTGAAGAGATTATCTAACCCTTATGCTGCTTACAGCCTTATACTAACTTCAAGGCCTTCTGCTTTAAAGACATATAAGAAGCATTGTATTATGGTTAGTAAAAGGGGTCACATGAGGGGGTGAGCTGAAATAAGAAAGATTTTAAGTGACTTAAATTCTTTCTAGCCTTGTACTCCTAGGAGGTGTGTAAAGAGTCGTCAGCAGGTCTATTCTGGTGGGATTTCCTACTTCCGAAGGATGGCAAAGTGGGTAGACTTGGATTTTTGGGGTGATAATATTAATTCATAAGAGGAATGCCTTACAAATGTCTAAACTTCTAATCTCTGAATTGTTTTTGGATCGGCAGTTGCTTTCAAACCTTGAAGGGTTCTGTCTAAATGCAATTCATGCTCATGCATATCAAGTCAGAATGAGTAATCACAGAGATTCAGTACAATGAGCCCAAAAGATGATTTCTGAGGTCAGAATGATCTCAGAGAAGTGTCACAAGTTGACACAAACCTTTCTGTGAAAAACTGTCATATCTCATCCATTTCATTTGAGTTCAGGCATCAAACACTAGGCCGACTGAAACTCCCTAATTTGTTTTAGAGCGATATAAGGCAACTGACTTCCCTTCTTGCAAACCTGATCTTTCCAATACTTTTTTTTGTCAACTAAGCTCACATCTCACTTAATATTATGAGAAATAGTACTGCTGTGAAGCTAGTTCTAGAGTATCTATGAGTAGTAACAAAACAAACTAAGCCTGTTGCTAGTAAGGATAAATTTGCAATGCATAGGAGCTGTAAATTGAAAACTGTTGAGAACAAGTTCATTCTAGTCAACAGCTACAGGCAAACTCCACACCTGGTTTCATGATGTGATTGTGATCTTCACACAAACTATTTCTGTTTTTCCCCAAATTTGAACAAACTTTTTTGTCTCTATAATTGAGTGAAACAGCAGTGGATGGCTGTAGGTAGACTATTAAAATATAAACAAGTGCCTTTAATTTTGTACAGTGCTGTGCTGTCACGTCTTAGTTGAATACAGTCTGCTGGGAGAAGGGAGAAATAAATAGATGATTAAACTTGAGGCCAAAATAAGTCAATGAATTTGGGCTGTCACTTCATACCCACATGCCGATCTCTGGGTAAATGGTCACCAGGGAGCAAAGGATTTCAGCCTGGGGTCTTGAAGGGTATGGCAGGTCATTTGCTTGCTTTGCAGAAGATACATTGACAGCACAAAAGACAGTGGCCAAGGAAATAGTTACAGGCCTGGGAGAAAAGCCCTAAGTGTTTGTTTGGGGATGTTTTTTTTTTCTGTCCCCTCCTTTTGAGGGGAAGTTGACACAGTGCTTAAATAAAAATGATATAAAGATCAGTGAGCAATTTGTGATATTTGGAAGTGGGTTTATCACTGAGAACACTGGAACAAAGTAATATATGGCACAAGGGTATGATAAGGTGTACTAGTTGCATTCTGCTATGTTAAAGGATGAATCTGGCTGCTGAAAGCCCAAGGACTATAGAAATATTGAATCCTGCTGTAGAACAGGAGTGGGACAGCATTAGAAGGACTGTATAGTGAGTATAATGCCTCCTGAGACATGGTTGGTAAGGAAGATTAGGAATGTCTGGAGACATGAGTATAGCACTGTTGCTTCTTGCAACAATGCAATATATGCAGAATATATGACTCACTCTGCAAAGTATAGTTTTCTACGCCTGACCTGTTCCTTAGTTCAACTGGATCTGTTGTACCTAAGAGGCTACAGAATCTACAGTAAGGTCTATTCCAATTTGGAGCATCTTGTGTATTACCTTACCTAAAATGATAGGTGGTGAACTGATACCAGTCTGGAGCCTGTCTGGACAGGGGAAATCATATATCATACACTTGAGCTATATTCCTACAGACTATGTAGATGCATCTGACTTGAGGATCTTGGCTCTTTAAACTCAGCCTTGAATGACTGGAATTAATGGAAATACTGTTTGCAGATGCTATGGCTGTGGCCTCAGCATGCAAACCATACTGCAAATACAGTAGAAGGTGTGTGGCCTCCAAAAGTCACAGCCCAAATGGGAAGCGAATAAGTGCTGCCTTCAGAATTATTCCATTATTTACCAGGTACAGACAAAGATGTCAACAAAACTATCTCCCTCCTAGTTAAACTCACTATTACAGTCCATAAATCAGTGTGTCTTCTCCGTGGGGAGCAAAAAGCACATGATTTCTAGAAATGCTCATGAACACAGTGTGGGGAAAATAATGGTTTGAGGGCTTGAAATTTAAAGGATTGCAGAATCCCCTTAAGTTAACAAAGCAAATTTATTTCATTAATCTGAAGAATGCTGAACTAGAAAATATTTCCTGGGTCATCCGCTGTTATGTACAGCGCCATTCATAAATAGATCAAATTCAAGTGTTAGAAATCTTAGTCTTAGAGAATCTTGCAGAATTTAAGTGCTCTAAGCATTGTGGGTTTTGTTCTTTGCAGTATGGATAGCATGGTCAGTTTGCTCTATGGCAGGATGCTCTACTCATCAGCAGGGTTTGAATACTTGGCACAAGAAGGGTAACACTTACAATAATGAAAATAATACTGAAATAAGGTGACTGCAACTGTTGCACAGGGACAAGCTCACACTTGCTTGGCTTAAGAAATGCAAAGATTATAAATAAATCCCTTAAAGTTGTTCTCCAGCCATTTTGTGAACATGTCTTTTTTGTCCCTGCAGTTCTGAATAATCTAGGTTGTTTATGCAGGATGTGGCTTTGCCATCTGTACTGGGAGCATCAAGTGCAGTGTCATGCTCTAGACTCAGCACTTGCTTGAGCAGGTGTCAGCATTTACATTCAGAATATATGTTTGAGATGCTATGGCACTTGGCTTGGTCAATGGATAATGCATATTTCACTATTTATACCACAGATCTGGGCTTTTAAACCTGAACTGGAAACAACATTTAAAAAAATAAGTCTCCTGTAAAGGAGAAGCTGCTGTTGCTAGGCCTCTTCTGAAGTACAAGCATATAAAATAGCCATTGTGGAGTTGAAGGCATAGCAGCAGCATTAGCGAGAGGATATTAATAGAGAAAAATCATTACAATAGTAAGTCTGAAAGCACACAGACTGCTTGAGGTGAGAGACCATGTTGTATCAAAAAAAAAGCTGTTATTTCTATAATTGGATTATGGACGGAATCAAGAAAAACCAAGAACATGCTGTGCAAGGCGTAAAGTCACATTATCCGGTGGCTATGAGGCCTTCTAAAACTGTAGTTTCCAATTTACATTAATGTTTCATGAAAACCCAAATTGTTTTGTATTTTGCACTGTGTGTTATAGACTAGAAGCCTTCACTGGAGCCTGATCTGATGAAACCCATTGGGTGACCCACCCTGCAATGGCATTTTAAACATGATAAATAGCAGGGTTTTTTTGTACTTGTGTGCGTCTTTGCACACTATGTGCTCTAAAGCTGGATGCGTTGCTTGATGTGGGAAGACTTAACATGTACAGCAGTAACTTTCAGTTTCTGATGGAATAATCTTGAGTAGAACATAATGCAAATTTTTAGCAAAAAGCTGAATGCTTTGCTGTGACTCATGCTGCAAATCTGTTACTATGGCGCTACACAAAGGATGCTGAGGACAAGCTCATGTGCAGAAAGACTTATTAGCCAGGATTGTAGCTAATGGCACACATCAACTCTCATGGTCAAATTACTTTGTAGGAAATACTAAAAGACAACGTGAACAACAGGAGAGGAGACCCTCATCCCCATGGATTGGCAAGGAGAGGGAATGCAGCAGGGTCCCTGGGAAGGGCCCTCCTGGGCTGCTGTCTTGGGATATTCAAAACAAAGCTCTAAGCTTCCGAAGAGCTATTTGTGAGATGACTTAAGCAGCCTCTGTGGCTGTGATAGTTATTGGAGGAATTTGTTTGACATCTGTAGTATTGAGTGAAATATTAAATTGAATAGATTTAATATTTGCTCTTTGTGGACTAGGCTTCAATATTGTGAGGGACAGGAAGAGTTGGAGGCTTTTGTTGGTGAAGCAATAGATTTTGCTTGGCTTCCAAACTGAAAGGAAATTCAGTGAGAGGTGCTGATCCTCTAAGAAGCGAAAAATGGTTCTTAAGAATAGGGACAACAAATGCAGTGCTTTGGAAGCAGCCTTGAAAGTAATGTTTGAAATAAAGAATTGTATTTGCACACCTATATCAGCATTGCAGAAAGGTTATAAGCTGTAAATGCAATGAGGACTTCTGTCATTTAATAACAATAACTAAGTAGCTTAAAATGATAGTTGCCTTGACGTATTCTATAAATAAGAGTGAAGCACAGCCATCTTTCAAGGGAAGGAAGAAGCTGACCTGCTGCTCAGCAGATGAGGAGAGGGATGTTGGCCAGAAGGGTGAGATTGCCCCACAACTCAAGTCAGTTTCTCCAAAGAGCTTGTAGCGCAAAAGTGTGCGGAGCAGCACGTACGTATGTGCAAAACCAAGGAAAAGGAAGGGCCTGCAAAGGGCTAACAACACAATTTCTAGAATTAGTATTGGTACTGAATAAGCAATAGTCAGTTAGGGTCCCTATGAAGGGAGCCAAGACCTCATAGTAACCACTTCCATTTTGAGCTTTCTGCATACCTGAAAGGTAAAGAAATGATCATGAGACTGAAATGTGTTGAAGTTGTTCAGTATTAAATAAAAGCTTTCTAAGTAACAAATTAATTCCTAGCTATTAGGATCATACAGGAAATTGGGGATACATTTTCTATAACTCTTGCAGGCTACAAATATTCTGATCAGCTCTGTTAGAAGCTAAGAAAATAGTCACATTAAATCTCTTTATTAGCTGTTGAAGATGAAACCATATGTTAGCAACAATGTAATTTCCCCAAGATTTGCAATGAAGGTATTTGATCAGTGATTTGGAGATTGGGTTTCCTAGTATGTATGCCTCAATTATCTGGTACACTATATAACTTTTGATGCAGTACGTGCCTACTTAATGACTAGCCAGACTGTTAATTGCTATTACTTATTACCAAAGGCTTACAGCCGTGTGCTATATTGAGAAATTAGTAATATGGAACCTCCCTTCTTATTGCCTCCAACTTTCACCTGTATAAAATACCTTAGAATGGTTGCATGTTATGATTAACATCATCATGGTCCCATTTTCTCCTGAGAAAAATGTTCCAAAATAAGGTAAAAGAGAAAAATATGTTGAAGGGAATCACAGAAATTGCAGGAGCTAGTGTAGTAGCTAAAAGGGTCATGTTGGACCAAAGATAAACAGGGGAATATTGTTTAGAAGTCAGGAAGAGACCTTCTCTGTTTCCAGACTTTATAGGACTGGGCTTTGATTTGGTATCTGCTTCAAGAAAGATGCACAATTTATTATAATTGGAATATAATATACTATATAAATGCACCCAGATACATGCATTTCCAGATGCATGCAATTCTGAGACGTTCATACTTCAATAAACTGTTCCAACATGCTTGCTGCAGGAATTGGCGTTCTACAGAATAGTGATATAGTGTGCTGCTTATCAAGAGGAGGAAAAATCTCAGATGGGATCAATTTTGCAAATAACCTTAGCAAAAAAGCTGTGGAGCGTAGTTCACAAAAGAAAAAATAACAATGAAAAATCAAACACAGAACAGAGTCCGAGAGGCTCTGATGTATCATGGATGCAAGTGACTAGAGGATCCAAGGCTAAAGGAAATTAAAATGTCATGCTTCAGTTCAATTGCAGTGCTTAAAGTTATGTTTATTTCCTGCTATTTATTCATCCAATCTTTAATATGCTTGCAAATGTCAAGGTAAGTGCAATTCTTGTTCATTAAAACATTATGTGGATCAATGCTTTCACAATATGCAAGGAGAAAACAACCTTCTCTGTTATTTTGTATTTTTGACTGACAAATTAACCTGCCTGTACCTTCAAAGAGACCTGGTGATAACAGAAACACATACTATAAATATGTATTAAAAGACCTGAGCACCCAATGGCTGTTCACGAAGCAAACTCTTAATAGAGCAATGCGAGCAGTGAGAAATATCAGCTCTGTCATCCCTTCTTAGTTTACCTCATCTGTCTCATCCACCTGTTGCAATCAGACCTTGATAGCTCTATGGCAGAACCTCTTCATTATTTGCTTCTGCTGTACTGGCTGAGTGAAGACCATGTCCTTCACAGGATAAATCACTGTGTTAATGTTTTCCTTCCAAGTTGCAAAGGCCATGTGAAAGTCATTTCTTTCAGCTAGGGCTTGGTTTTGTTAGCTAGAATTATATATCGGTGGAGGTAAAAACAAACAGAAAACTTCCTGCAACTCCCCCCATACAAGATTTATTTTACTTATGTGTGTAAGGTTTTTTGAACCAGTTGTGCAGATGAAGATTTGCAACACAACACTACAGAGGCTTGTGGGACACTCAACTTTATCACCTAACTTTAGATGCACACATCTCATGTTTAGGATGAACACATGTGCACCCATATACTTTTGATACCAGAATGCCAGACCTGATTGATAATACTGCTACCAATTTTTAACCTGTCTGCAAATATTTTATTGCAATTAAATTTGTATGTGTTTAATTGGAATTTTTGCATTGGTCTTTTAAATGTTCTGTGCTGTCATTTTATATGTCACCATTGCCAGAAGAATTATCATAACTGCTTTAACTTCATAATAGCTATCAATCAGCATTAGCAAATGAATCTACAACATCTTTGAAGCAGAGGCTTTCCTATGATGCTGGAAAATTGAGGTGCAGAGCTATAGATATGCCTGAGGCCAAATATATAATCTGTAGCATGCTGGATTTAATTCTTGTCTGTAGTGACTCCAACCAGTGTCTTATTCACAAGAGAATCCTTCCTTTTATGTGCCTCCAAGAGTGCAATCAAAGCACCATGATGCTCTGATCAGTAATTTCTGTGATACATGGATATTGCATTCGGGGGCAGAAGAAAATCTAAAGACAAAAAATCCCTAATTCTAGAAGAGAGGTCTCTTCAGATGCCGTTTGCTCGTAGAAGTGTTAGAACAGCTCAGCTGCTCCAAAGTCAAAGCAGTTGAGTGAAGGAATGAGGTCTGATTCATGACCTGATTCTTGGCTTGTCCCTGGGGAAAAATTTCTGTGATTGTCTTAGTTGGATGGGGGATACTCTTCCTAAAAAGCTAACTCTTACTATTCTTTTCTAAAGGTTATACTGGAGTATAACCTGGAAGTAAAATAATCAAAGGGAGCTATTATTAATCAAATTAGTGTTAATGTTTAAGCCTATGTTAAGGCACCTAAATTGTGTAAAATTGACTTCTCTGGACTTTGAGGGTTTTATTGTATTTAGGAGAAGAATTTGAGAAGTCTAAGTTTTTTTTCCTCAAATTCTCATTGACCAAGACTCTTATGGTCTGTCAAAGGTCTGACCTGACTGCAATGTTTGCTACTTAAGATAAAAGAGTTTACTTAGTCTTCAAATTCATTACTTAATGTTAGGAAAATAAATGATAAGTTATTTTTATTAAAAATGCAGCTTGAAGGAAGCTTCCAGCAAAGCTATTGTGTTGATTTAGATAGGGAATATAGCACACAAGGTCAGGATCTTGAATGCAGTATAATCTTGAAGGCACATTACTGCAAAAAGCTGTTCTTCCCCCCGCCTTGCTCCATGTATGTATGTGCATTTAACCTAATGTGCTACATGATACTAGCATTTTTTTCTAATAATATGGTGCCACCATTTGGCAGATGTCTTCTAAACCCTCTGGCATCACTAAGATGAAAAGGAACCTAAAGATAAATTGATTTCAAGCATGGTAAGTATCAAAGAGGTGTATTTTGAGAGATTTATTTAAATGAATCAAAAGATTTCAAGTGGCCAATATAGTGGCCATTATCTCAAACTACTCTTTTGCTTTTCAAGGCTATTGAGCTCTATTGAGATATAGCAGCAATTATAAAGAGGTAGTTGTGAAATTTTAGCTCTAATCTATAGTAATCTGAGCTGCATATTTTATTATAATAGAGAAATCTATTTTGTTTTTTTTTAGATATATTGTATTTACTGCATATAATTCATTGAAAATCTCAGATCTCAGTGCAACAAATTGGCAAATTAAATACTGCAAGTTATCGGGATAGGATTAGATAAAACACAGAATGTCATTGTGCCATTGTACAAATCTACCGTATGCATCTTGAATACTGAAAAGTGTTCTGGCCATCTTGTCTCAGAAAGGATTTAACTGAATGAGAAAAGGTTCAGAGAAGGGCAGAAAGGTAGACCAGAAAGATGAAATGGTTTACATAAGCAGACAGAGCGAGCAAACACTGAATAGAATAAGCAGAAAGGAATTATAGGGGACAAAGTGAAAAAATCTATAAAATTCATTGGAAAAGGTGAATGATTATTCACTTCCTTACAACACAATAACTAGGGGGAACCAATGCAATCATAAGGTGACCAGCTTTAATCAAGCAAAGAGAAATGCCTTTTTCAGCAGAGACTAATTCAATTGTGGAACTCATTGACTTATTCTGTCTGGAGGAGAAAGTAAAAATGGATTCAAAAGGAGACAGAAGTGGAGCAGAGCAAAAATGGAGCAGTGGCTCCCCAGAAGGGATGGGGGCCAGTTGGGTCAATACTCTTTTTGTAATGGTCATCAGTAGAGATAGGATATGTGGCATGTCCAGTGATATTTCCTAAAGTTTAGTGTTCTGAGCTGTCAGGAGGCAGGGATCCATGTTTTGAGTCAACTATTACACTTTGACTCCACTGCTTTTTGTTGTTTTCTAGCTAAATGTATTTCATGTTTTTATTCTTTGAATATTTCTGAGATTATGGCACAGATTTGGGATCAGTCACTTGGGAATCTGATACAGAGTATGATTTTTAGAGATACTGTTTCTTTAAAGGGATTTGTCAATTAAACATAATGAAACAGACTACGGGTTAATTCTCACCTCTAATAAGCAAATATTTTCTGTAGTATTTTAATTTTTCATTCCTAAACCCTAGTGTTACAAACCAGAGACAAGCATGTGGAATTCAATAAGGTCACTGGCAAAGTTAATGAGATTGCAGTGATAAAAAGGAAGAGAAGTAAAAATAACTTTTCAATTTTTTTTTATTAAACTTTTATCACAGGTCAACTATTTTTAAAGAACCAAATTTCTGGAGCATGAGATCACTTAATCTTCAAAATCAAATTAGACACTAAGTTTTTAACATGACTTTTGCAGGTTTCTTGGTTCACCAAATTGTCTCCTGTTTTTCAGTACTGCAACTTGTATTGATTTTTTTCTCCGTTTTTGATAAAGTCACTAAAAGTGAGTATCACAATATCATACCCTCCATGCATAATTCAGCATTTGTTGATACTGAAGGCGACTAAACGAAGGAAATTTGATTGCTTTTAGGAGAAATTCGGAGAAAGCTTGTTTATGAAGTTAGTGGATAAAACTCCTCTTCTGTTTGCTGTACCTAAATAATAAATACTCTTTTTTAGCCATCTTATATAGTTTTTCTTTTATATTTTTTTCTCAGAGTTCTACTTAAGGATGATTGTTCTTAAGCTAAAGTATTTTTGTGTAGGAGAGAGAGAGCCTTAATATCCCTCAAACCAGTGTAAATAAAGAAAAACAGGATTTATATATTTTTAATTAAAGGTGGGTTTTTTAGCTGTTGAGCTGTTGTTTCTTTCTTAAAAGTTACTGAGGGTGAGGAGAACCTGAAAAAAATGATGATCTGTCAAAACCCAAGAACTAGCTTGAAAAAAATCTAATTATCCAGGGCAATTTCTCCCTGGTGTAAAACACATCAGGAAACTCTTCTGACTTGCAGCCTTGAGTAATTCATACCTCTAAGACTGTCTCTGCTAAATAACACATTTTTGTTGGATACTGAAACCCTTTTAGTGTAGAACTGTCTTTATCTGTGAAATCTAAGCGCAAGAGCCTGTAAAACTGGGGGCTTTTTAGAAACTGCCTGTTAAGGATGAGTTTCAAAACCTCTATTTGCCAGACCATGTCAAGGAATAGTTTGCAAAACATTGGTTACGAGAAGTCAAACACACAGGAATATTCTACCCTGTTAGCAGCACTGACAATTACAGTCTAGTACACAGGAGCTTTCCAGAGTATGTTTGTTTACTGTTTATTTATAGGAGCAACTTATTATAGAAGCAGCTTGGAGGAAGCGGCAACACAAGAACGCTGCAGTTAATGAATCTCCAATCAAATGTTTTCAGGATCAGCAACAGCGAGAGTTGTAATTGGGCTGTAATTTAGGCAGTAGGCAGATTCAGACCAGAGACCCCAGTCGTAAATCCTTTATGGCCTGAAGCTGTCGTGCAGTAAGGTGTTGTGTTACTGAAGAAAATAGCTGTAAAAGGGCTATAAGATTGCAAGATATGAAGGAATGATGGAAAACTATGTTCTGACTCTCCATACTCTCCCCCAGTTTTCAGTGTGTCTCTTTGCTTTCTAATACTAAGAATTTAGTGGAGAACAGTTGCTGTAATTTTCCTTCAAATCTTTGTGGCTTTGAACTCTGACTAAAAGAAACATAAAGAATTTATGGATCCAGTATCCTGGGTTATAGATGCAAGAAAATATCTCTTCTCTCCATCAGGTCCATGAAATGCACACCTTTTGGTGCCCTCAATGGGAAACTGGGAGTCCTGCTTCTCAATATTTATCTTTTCTTTGTATTTTTTATAAGATATATTAATTAATGATTGTATAATGCCCTTGGGACTTCTGATTTAACCAACCATTTATGCAAAAATCAATCTTTCAATGGCAAGCTTTGTTGATCTTCCGAATCCAATTTCCATTCCTCACATTCCAGGTTTATTGATTATACTTCAAGATTCTTGGATCATCTGTCAGGCTTATTGAATTAATCTGTATCTAATAACTTAATTGTCTTGAAAAACAGATGTGCTTCTTGCACTGAACACTGAAATTTGGTTACAGTCACCCAAGGAAATGACAGCAGGTATACACATACTTATTAAAAATCATTTAGTTGCATAAACTTTCACACTGAACTGTGGTGAGATTAAGTGTGAAGGGACAAAAGGGCCAGGAGATAGTTGTGTAAATGAGCTGAGTAAGGGCTTTTTTTCCCCACCCCTCTCAGCAGGAACTTTCAGTCAGGTTTGGGGATGGGTAGCAGATACTTTCCTATGAGGAAATTTTTCCATAGCCCCAGTGAAACTGGGATGCTGTTGTACTTGGCACTGTGCAGCCTAGGGTTGCACCTAAGCATGTTTTCATGTTCGTATTTCATGCACATTGATCTTAATGTATATTCCTGTTTCAAGATGCCTTTCAAATAACTGTGTACAAAAAGGAGCATGTGAGATTAAAAAAACCACAAAATACTAAATAGCAGACATAGAATACCTAATCAATTCTTCCAGTCAGAAAGGGGTCGGTATTAGTAACCCAGTTCAATAATTCACCAATCAATTAAAATAACATTATTAGTCTCTCTTACCACTTAGCAGTAACAATATGTAAAGGTCACTTGCCATCTAGTTAGGGAAAAGATGGCAATTAGCAGCAGAGGAGAAATGGAATATTCATTTTCTGTTGCACAGTGTAAGAGTGACGTGTTTTTCTACTAAGACATCAGTAATAATGTCAGCCCCAAGGAGGAATCTGAAAGCTTGGACCTCTTATTTCTCTGTGTATATAGACTGGGAGGAACTTAAGATGTTAAAAGTGGTTGGAAACTTAATTTCTGTTTTAAATGACAGTCAGGATACTTCTAGAACACTTATGTTCATACTTTGAAGTAGCATGAAGTCGTTAGCGAGGTATAAATCTGATCTATTTCCTAAGACTGTGACACTAACCTAGTTGTATGTTTTGGTCTTTCATTTTTTTCTTAGGCTATATTAAAGTGTTAAAAGGTGTTAGCTGGTTTGTATTGATATATTTGTCCTCAAAGATCTTATTTTCTTAATCTGAGTGAAGTCAAGTGAGGGAAATGGAAGGGAATTACTTAGAGCTTCTAGAGGGGAAAACTGAGGCATGTCCTGTATTAGCAGGTGCCAGAGAATGTGCATGATAAATCCATATCAAAGGGCACTGAAAACTTGGGACCCTGGATTCTGCTAGAAATTCTTTAGATTATAGAGCCTGTGAAAGTACTTACTGTTGTTTTCTTTTGAAGTAAGTTACTTACTCTTGTTTCCTTATTATCAATAAGGGTAATCAACCCTTACGATTATTTCCTGGCTATAAACTACAATTTATACTTTTTCTCTCCATAAGGAATCAGACCTGGAAAGAATCGTATGTTCCAGATGCTCTCATCTTTGATACTTTTTCAAAGGCAAACCATTTTTTGTGAATTTCATCATTCTCTGAATGCCATAGGATGCAGAGCCTCTTTATCAAGTTACCATTTCTCTGAAATCAGGTAGTTCTTTGAGACACCAAGCTGCTGAATCTAGTATCACATTTTTAATGTATTTCTCTTCCACTGGCAGATTTAAAGAGTGTTAAATGTTTCTGTCATTCTCATGTTAGCATATGAAGTGTGAAAACTATATTTGACTTCCTAATTGAAAAATAACAGGTTTGGGGGTACAAATTGTCACTCCACTGGCCAGAGGGGAAACCATGAAAAGTATAAGTCTGCCAGAGAGGTAGCATGGAGCTTGTTTGAAAAACTCCATCCATAAATTAGGGAAACATGAGGTGTGAGATGAATCAAGCAAACTTAGTCTCAAAGAGCTGAAATCAATGGAGCTTGCAGATTTATTCAGAGGAACATATATTTCCTTCTAAAAATATTCCACTTTAAGAAAGACAGATTAATGAGGCTACTCATATATATTGTTACAGCAGAAAATAACTAGTATTCCAGAATGAATAGGGCAACCACAAACAGAGCATGAATGATGCTCCTAAATCAAGACCTGCTTTTCTTCCACCTCTGCTTAATCAGATGTATGGATAAAACTTAAGGAAGAATTAAAGAATCAAGAATTGTATAAAACTTTTTGTAGTCCATCTCAAAAATTGCTATTTTACTTTTTTCATTACCATATTGTCATTTTTTTTTCTTCTAATTATTTCATCCCACGAATCTCAATTGTTTGCTACTGATTTTTTGGAAAATAAGCAGCCTCCCCCACCACACTAAGTCTTGGGCACCCTGCTGTGCTGTTTCTCACACTGAGATGGGGAGAACCGCGTTTTTCTTTTCCTGATCTTCACAGCCCTGACTGGCTTGCTGCGCTCCTTGCAAGAACATAATCAGGGTCAGAGGTGGGCTAAAATTATTTTCTATCCTAATGTCTTGTACTCTCTTGCTGTTTCCTTGCTGCTGCTTTATCTGTCCTGTTTTATACTGTAAACTATGTGGGGCAAAGATCACCTTTCTCTTCTATATTTTTCATAGTGCCTAATTCAATGGCAGTCTGCAACAAAAGTAGGAGTAAACTGAAAGATCATAAGCCATTTAATGTACATGCAACAGATGCACTCCACTGTCACAACCATTTAAAGTCTCTTCAATTACATGGAATAAAACAGCAAGATGATAAGTGAGGCCTTGATGGAATGAATATGATAAATTTTTAGATAGTGTCTTCATCTTCAGAGACCAAATGATAAGAATTCCCAAGGACACGTGTAGCTGGGTCATTCAGACTGATCAACATATGATGGATCTGGTCCAATTTTAAGCACACTAAAGCATCTTTCTGTTGTCTTTGGTTCAATCCAACATAGAAAAGCTAAATATGTTTAATCATATATATCACTGGTAAACTGAGTATCTGTCACTAAATGGATGCATAACTTTTCTGAAACAAAATTCTGATGAGGAATTCTGTTTTTACTATAATCTATGGTGGCTTTATTTAAGTGCTTTCCTTCCTTGGATCTTCATAATTCCAGCAAACCTTCTTTTAGTTTTTCAAGGCCCACCAGCAAAGATTAACCCAGCATTCCTATTAAATGAGATTGCCTCCTGATTTTTTTTTTTTTCCCCAAAGGTCTATTTTTTTCAAAGTGACTGTGGCTTTGACTGGTTTCAATAGTGACTTGGGCTGGTCAGCAAGACTGAAAATCAGCCCAGTGGCTTTTATTCTTTTTTTTTATCCTTACAAATAAAAATTAAGTATTTGGGTATGAATAACAATGCAGTAGTAAGAATAAGAACTTTATTGACCATTTTAAGATCATTAAAAAAGCTTTGCAGAGTCACTGAGTTCAGTTTTAATGTCTGAAGCTAAGCAACAATGAGCAGCTTTGAACCAAATATTAAGAACATTACTGCAATGCACAATTTCTTGGTTAGTTAGTTATGTCTGATTGTGAAAAACAGGAAAACTCTCAGCAGAGAGCTGTCAGTGATTATACAGGAAGAGTTTATAAATACAAAACCATATGTTTATATAGTATATATTACATAAAAGCTACTGGAGTTGGCTATAATAGTGCTGAAAATCAATTTGTTTTGAAAAATAATATACTCAGCTGATTATACATCCCTGGGTTCCATTAGTAGTAGTTTAGGTGAAATAGTGGTTCACATGCCTATGGTCTATAGTTTTTGGTGTGTGTGGGGGGGATAAATATGAAAAATACAATACCTTGCAGAGACAGCACAATAAATCCCACACTAAACTCACAGGCTGGTTGATAGTTATTATCAATCTGCTGCTTTTATACACTAGCAATTCAAATACTTAATCAGAGAGTGACCAAATGAAATGTTCTTTGAAAATGACATGAAAGTCAGAACCCTTCACCTGGACTTCATAAAAAGTGGGAGCTTGTTCAGAAAAAAGACTAAAGTATGTAGATAAGAGGAGTTAGATTGGACCCAAATATCTTAATAAATGGGAGAAAATCCTACCAAAATTACACACTTTTGCTAACCTAATAGAATGGACTCGTATACACATTTTTCTTTTTTTTTTTATTCTTAAGCCAATAATGAAGATACGTACATAAACCCGAGTAGCTTTTCTGCAGTGCACTCAAGGTACATTATAGTTGTCATGTTCAAGCCCCTAATGCACTTGGAAATCTCAAGATAAATTTCAACATGCAGAGGTTTGTCTGAGGATCTGTCTGCTGTTTCAGATTTAATTTAGTCTTAAGCAGTGCTTTTACTCTTATGTTGCATCCCTGCCACGGTTGCATTCTGAGTGTTATTGCACATCACGTTACGTTAAGGTCAATTAGCAATGTTATAAAGGCTTTATTCTCTCTCTCTCCCTCCCCCTTTTTTTTAAATGAAGCGGCATTGCAGTTTTGTGATTAAAAGCCTGTGTCTTGAAGCATATCAGATGAAAACCCTTGGCTGCATTCCAGTTGTGATTAAGGCTGTGTTTTTTGGCCTAAAGGGTCACGTGGAATCAGAACTTGACTAACCCTTTAATCAGAGCTGATTAGGAAGTGCTGGCCTGCTCTCTGTCTGATTGTCTGCTATTTACCATGACGGGGTCATAATAACTCAATATTACTCTGTCCGCAGCCCTAGGGAGCACCAGCCAAGATGTGGCCAATTTTTTTCAAATTGTGAGGTAGCGAGTGCTTTATTTTTCAGGTGAGCAATTTGGGAAGAGGCCAAGTTTTTGCAAGTGCTCAGAATCCTTTTGAGAAGGGTCAATATTATCTAGAAATCTTTAAGACATATGACTTAAGATCTTACATTTTGAATAAATAGGACAGACAGTGAACCAGATAGAGTAAATATCCTATGGAAACACTAGGAATGATTAGGAATATAGTTATTTCTTCTAATAAGAAAACCAAAGAATGCTTTGTTTGACTGTTTTATGTAGCAATACATTGGCAATCCCATCTGTGCAGCTGAAATAATGAGAAGCTGGAGAGTATGAATGAAATATTGCAATGTGGTAAAATAATAAATTAATAAGCAGGATGAGTATAGACCATTAAGAGACTAATGACAGTTCATACAGGGACTCTGGGTCTTGTAAGTAGGACAACATATAGGTAGGAAATGTCATTATTTGAAGAAGAGCAGGAAGTCCTGGACAGATCACACGGATAACAGCTAGAGCTTGCCTGCGTGGTCAGGGTACAGATAAACTACTTGAGCAAAAGGGGCATGTTAAGAATCAGAGTAGATGAAAAAAATGCACACAATGTAAGGAAGAGATTCTAGAAGTTAAGGCAGAAGCACTGCTTGTACTTTTTGGTTTTGTGCCAGTTGACAACTTTACCCATTTATCATTTTTCGGCATGTCATATGGTCTCCATATAACACTGGGTCTACTATGCACTGTAGAGCCCTAAACAGAAACTAGGGAACAACTAGAGCAAGGTCAGTGATGCAGAGAGGTGTGAGCTTTGTGGGGCTTTTTATTTTGTTTTTGTTTTGGATTTTTTTTGAGGCAAGGCTGAGTGACCTTTAATTGATTAAAAATAAAGTTCAGAAACCCAACAGTGGTCGGCAGGAGAGCAGCTGGAGGAATTCATAGACCTCTTGTTTAACATTAATACCTTGGCAGTGAGGGATGAACCCTAAATTAAACTAAAACATGTAGTCAGATGAATGCATTTTAAAGATCTAAAATCTAACAAGGGTATGAGCAGCAGTTAATATGGATATATTGGGAACAAATCATGTCAGATAAATCTAAATTTATTTTATGACAGCCCTCGTGAATAGAGTAGTAAATGCCATATGCTTCACCACAGTAAGATTTCTGAGTGAAAAGATTTCTTTTTCATATAGTCTAATATCCAAGCCAGAGTAATATAGGCAGTATAAAAATAATCTTAGATTGGGGAGTGTCATAAGGTTGGAATGCTGTACATAAGATAGATATCAACAATTAACCCTCAATGGTTACATGGAATGTGCAGGGGTCAGCCCTGAATAAAGGTTTATTCAGTGTTACAGTCTTCCCAATGGAAAGGGCAGACTATATATTCAAATACATTAATAATAATAAAAAAGTAAAGATATTCAAAACACTTGAAGCTTTTCAGATGGAGCCAAATAAATGGGATTACATGATCAAGTGGTCATTTAAGGTCTTTTTATCCTTTTTATCTCTTGCAACAAAAATATGACTGTGTTTTATACATAGAAAAATAATGAAGCTTACAGAGCTTAAATCAGTGGGAGATTTATCATTAGCTGTCAAGCCCACAGGGACTTTTCATCAAAGTTGCATCCCATAGTTTAGTCAGTTCTATGCCTCTCTGTAAATGCAACTTAACTTTTATGCCTTGGACAACTTTACCATACTTCAACTTTCCCACCCAAAGAATTCCCCTTATAGCAGCCTTAGGTTATTTAGGTTTTTGCACATTGTTCTTACTGGGACTAAGCCCTAGAATTGATTCCCATGAATGTACATGAAGGCCATGGGATGTTCCAGTGACAGTTAGGGACAAGAGCAAAGTAAAAGTTTCTATGGTCTTTTAAAATTCCCTTTTCACATAACGCCAGGAGAAATATTTATAATGCTTAATGCTGACATCAGGATGTTTCTAACGTTCATCTTTTCTCCAGCATTATTTTCTAAGCTTTTGCTATAACATGAAGTATGTTATGCTAAAGCTGTCTTAACTGGCAAATCTGCTTATGACAAAAGTAAAGATTATGAAATAAAAAAAGCAAATAACAGAAAAATTGTGTGCTTAAAAGCCAGAAATTAACTCCATAAAATGATTCCAATCATACGTGGAATTCAAACTGTTTGTAATGATATTCATTCTTTAAGTGCATTTTTTTAACCAAAAGACAAGTATGACATGTCTCTAAGTTCTTTAAAATAACTTCCAGAAAACAGTGTTAAATCTTTTCCTATTTACAGCTGAATTTACCCCCACTGCCCTCTTCCAAATTAAAGGAGGAAAATTGTGGGTCTTTTTGGGATTGCTGGGCTGGGTATTTTCTCAGATGTTTTTTTCCTTTTGTACACAGAAGACCACTGTGATTCTCCTTACCTTTAGGAGATGATAGAGTGAAAAATTAACCGCAAACAGGTGTTACTTGATCTTATTTTTATGGAGCTTAACTGAATGAATGAATTTCATGAATTATAGGGGTAGACTTAAATGCATTGAGCTTGCTGATGCATCTTCAAAAAGAGTTTGGTTACTGGAAGAATGGTCTTAGTGCTCCTCTATGCTGCTAGTAATCTCAGATTATCTATTGCCCCAGTCCTTTTAGTAAGAAGCTACCTAACTCTTAGATACATTTGAATAGGAGTTGAAAATAAATCTCATGAGAGAATATAAGAGGTGCGATAACCCCAGGCTCGCAATAAATGAGCCAACTTGTTATCTCTGAGCTTGTCTGTGGGTGACTTTTCTTGGTCTCTGAGCCCTTTAATGTTTTTTACATAAGCAATCCTCAAGAAGTTGCAGAGGCAATCTCTTTTTTTTTCTTTTACGTGCAGTTTTTATGCACATTTTGTTTGAGACATATGGTGTAAATATTTGTGACTATTTGAATAGAAGCAATTTTCTCTTTTTTATTGTGTTATCTCTATAACATTTTCAGGCATGTCTGGTTGACAAAATGGCATTCAGCTGACCATCAGATATTTATCTACAGCATTTGTTTTATATTACTGTTTAAATAACAAGCCTGCTAAAAATACAGCAAAATCCACAGCAAGAACCATAGTTAAGTCAGCATTATTTAATATTGTTGTTGCAAGTGTTGAAACAAACATGCTAAATTTATAGTGTCACCTTCAGGACATTCAGGAGGGCTCACTGCATTTGTAAAAAATTGTTAATGGCATTTTTTACATTAAAATTGAATAGTATCAAGGTAGCTGTCATTATTTCAGCATGCCATAAGTCAATGAATAAAATTACTCTAGACTAACTACACTAATACAAGTAAATTTCTCACCCTGCATCTCTGAATGGATATATAACAAAGATGGAAAGTTGAGTAAGCTGGGACAGGAGCAATAGCTTTCGTACGAGAATAGTCTCAGTACCAGGACTCTTTTATATGGAGAAAGGAACATTGAATGGATGAAGGAGAAGAAAAATACTGAATAGTTCTCAAGAGCTGAAAGGCATCCAGGAGCCAGTCGATCAGTTTAAGATTATTAGATTATTTAGATTAAATCTAGATAATCTAGATTAAGTCTATCTAGATTAAGTCTAGATAATCTAGTCTAGATGTAGCTAGATTAAGTCTAGATGAAACCAGTGACTAATGTGGATAATACTCAAACTTCTTGCTATTTGAGACCCTAATGATGAGTAGATTGCAAGGCACTTGCGAAAGTAGAGTCCTTTCATCACCAGCCTTTTCCAGAAGGAAAAAATGGAACACAAAAAGGGAAAGGTGCTTGTCTGAGGTCACACAAGAGAAAAATGGCTTCAAGACAAAGCTCCTGACCAGAGAATACCAGCTCTGTGCTTGCCCTGACACTAATGGGAGTCAAAGTTTTGGATGGAAATAGTGGTGAGTTAGGTGGATTCTCCATTCCCTTCTAGTAAAGACATCTGAGATGTGTGTGACTAGGGGCCTGGGAATTGCATAGTTAATAATGGAAGGCTTGGGGCAAAGCAGAAGACAGGGAAATGCTTTCATTATTTCAATTAAAAGGTAGTCCATGTATAATGAATTCAAGCAGGAAAACTGTTCTGCTCAGGGCCAGTTTAGGTTCAGAGATGGAATTCAGAGTAATGGCTACTTCAGAGAGGAGATGGAATAAATAACATAAGTGACAGAATTGTGCAGATGGTGAAGGACTGTTATTTATTAGCTGCTTAAATTGTCTTAGTTTCTTGCCAAGATCCTGGTAGGAAGAAGGTAGGGCTTTTTTAATGGAGTGGGTGATGACTTAGCAATTATCCTGAGGATTAAAACTATGAGGAAGTAGAACAGATAAGTACTGAGGAGTATGATAGGTGTCTATCTTCCAGGAGCTTTAATCCTCCTTGAGTAAGATTTGTTCTGACACTAGAGGATCCTTTGATCTGACAGCTAATGATGAAGCAGCTGAAAGCTGGAGATTTAAAAAAAAAAAATCAAATAAGATCAAATAAAATACAGCACATTCTTTTTCTTTAGTGGTGACAGTCCAAGTAAGGTACCAGTGGAGCAAAGTCTCAATGAGTATGAGGGAAGCCTTTTTGAAAACAGTAGCCTAATTTGTAAGACGTGTGGATTTATATATGGTGACAAAGCAGGAGAAGTTTCTACAGTGGGTTGAGTTTATTTGACCTCGGTCAGGCAACAGCCCATGCCATTACTTAACTATGAAACGTGTGTATTTTTCTGGGGCAGTAATAGTTTTGGAAGGCATCAGAACACCAACGATCTTTTTTATGCTATGGCTTTCCACACAATTTTTATGTAGATCTAGACACATTTTTTCACCACCGTTTTCTTTCGTTTTTCACTGAGCTTAACTGTCTGGTTTGCAAGCAGCTCAGAAGATCTCTTGTCTGAGCATGTTCTTACAAAAAGATATTGGGTGATTCCGACTTCCCTTCAATATAGCCAACCATAAGGCCTGCTGTGGCATGTGATATATCTGCAACTGTCTGACCAGCAGATGTGTGGAAAGAGAGGTCAGGTCTGTCGGTTCCATCTCTTAGGGATATTCATTCATTCTCTGGGTGCAAATGCAACACTGTGCGTAAATATGATTCCTTATTTTAAAATAATGCTAAACTGATGCCAGGATCTCTGAGGACAGCTGCTTTACCTCTAACGTATGTCAGTCCTCACTGTGCTCTGCAAGCATTAAAGTATGTGAAATTACTCTAGAATTTTTTTCCTATATGATGCTAGTTTTATCTTGTTTAATTTGTTTGATGTTTTTAGGCTGTTTAATGGTTATATAATCAACATGAGGTTCTGAAAACTGTGAATTAGACTGACATTCCAAAATATCGTTTCAAAAAAAAAAAAATAATGAAATTTGTTCATTCTGAAACCTTTTCTCTTCAGCTATAATTTCTAGCTTTTCTTTAATACCATAATGGCTAGAATCTGACAAAGGCACTTGAAGCTTGAAAATCCACATTCATTAAAACTGTTTTAGCTCTTTATGTATGAAAGCACTAGAGGTTCCAAACATTCATTCAGATGCCTTTATGAGAAACTCTATGCAAATAAAAGACAAGAAGTTTACAGTCTGTCATAGGACTGCAGGAGGTGAGGTTTTAAGAACTCTAATGAATTTTTGAGTCATAATGAAACACCTAGAGTTGGAGATGCTGGCTGATGAAACAAGTAAATACATAATTTATTATTTTCAAGCTAGTTAAAGGGCAAGTTTCCAGACTACCTTCAGTGCATTTTTCTAAGCATTGTCTTCTCTCATTGTTTTTTTCTTCCAAGTGAAGCATCTAATTAAATCTATGTTTAACAAGTAGATATTTTGTTCCCCAGCTAGGCACGGTGTAATTACACCATTAATGGAATGAGCAATGTGCAAAGTATTGCCTTTTCCACACAGTCCATTGATATTCCGGCTGTGGATCCTGCTGGAGGACCGTCTATCTCTCAGGCTGCTCTCTCCTCACCCGTGATGCTGAGATTTGAGTGATCCTTGCTAATGCAGCCCAGGAACTATCTATTTTCCCTGACTCTGCTAGGCAACCGGGGTAGGAGTTTGTCAGGTTCCAGCCCTCATTAGTAAATAGCTATTTAACTGCCTCAAGTCTTCCCACTAATCACTGCAGTTGTCCTTTCAAGCTCCCCCTAATGACATCCCAGTTCGTTGGTGTTCAGCTGATCGCACGCTAAGGACGGCTGCCTGGCAATCCATCAAGTCACTTTACACACCATAATACAGTCTGACCGACACAAGCTGACGCGATCCCACACTTGGCAGCACAACGTGACAATTTAAAGTATGTGAGTGGGTCATGCCGATGCTCTTAGCACTTCTTACTCATTTGAGACCCGTATTCACTTTTTTTTTCCTTCTGTAAACCTAAGATACTTTCCTCGACACCCAACTCCCAACTCTCATCTGTTGAAAAGTCCTTGATGTGCTACAGCAGCTGCTTCGCTTCGGTAATGGAGAATTATAATCTGACTATTCACTTGGAAATTCAGTATTACCGTCTAAAAACAACAACAAAATCTGCTAGTCTCAATTCTGTGTTGTAGTTCTGGCAGGTTGGGAGCTTTCAAGAAGAGATAAGGGAGGTGGGAGTTGCTCTGAAGACAAAATACAAATGACTGAATCCTAGTTTAATTTTTTGTTTGGCACAGTCTCTGTATGACCCAAGGCTAGTCACTTACAGCTAAATTATTAAAGACATTTGGATGAGAAGCACTCATTTCAATACTTAAAAGGTTAATCTTTAATGCTTTTAAATACTTTTAGTCTCTAAATAAGTTTATTTTTTCTTTGTCTGAGTTTTCCTTTTGGGAAACTCACTATCTTCTCCCACTGTATGAGAAAGGAGGTTTTGAAGTATAACAGACACATCTAAGGAAGGCAGACAGAAAGGATTATTTTTGTTTTTCTGTATAACATTGGAGACTGCAGACCAGTGCTGTACTGGGAGTAATCTGCAAAATCTTCCAAACTCTCTTATTTTGCAATGCGGGCAATTTTGGCATTCTGACACTATTGTTTTGACATCTAGCACTTACTCTGACTTTTTGGCTACTATAAGCTTCAGTTATTGAAGTATTAAGTATTTAAGTATCTCCTCCTCTGGAGATCTTCCAAGCTTGCCTGCGTGTGACCCTGCTTGGGCAGGGAGCTTGGACTAGATGATCCCTAGAGGTCCCTTCCAACCCCAACCATTCTGTGATCTGAAGCACTGTCCTTTCTTTCAAAGCTAAGAACAGTTGTTCAGCCTCCCCATCCTTAATCACCCACCCACTTTTTCTTCTCTTTTGCAACTTCTCAAATGTATAGTCAGGGATATTTAAGATGAGAAAAAGATTTCTGCGGTGACAGCTGTGACAAATGTTCACCCATAACTTTTATGCATAATTAAATTATTATTTTAATTGTATCTAATTAATTTTAAACCCTTTAAAATTCAAATTAACACACTTAATTTGCAATGAGAGAAGTTTTTTTCAGTTATGAAGGAATTAAACCACATTTGTTGTGCTTCATATTAAAATAAAAAGAGAATGTCCAGAAAGATATAGCTGAGATAAAATAAAGGTGAAACCATAAGGAAAATGCCCTTTTGTATTCAATGTTCACAGCTGAAGTCCACCCACCTTTTAAATTTCTGCAGAAATAGATATCTAGATAGAGCTATTGATACGAGGAACACAAAACTGATAGTAGCTTTCATGCCTGTAACATTTGGGGTCTTATCTGCATGACTTGCTACATTTTACAGCGTGTAATAATTTGATTCTCATAAGAGATTTACAGAAATGTCCTAGTAGAGTCTATTACCCCTTCAATAAATTTCAGATTCATTTTTAGTTGATATAAACAGGTCTACTGAAGCCAGCTGAACCTGCTGATCAATGTTTGCAGAAGATCTCCCTCTCCATTCCTGGATTAGGCTTTGACTAGAGTTGTATCATCCACTGTTTGTTTTTTTCTTGCTTTGATGGTTCACAAAATAATAGTAATAATTTGAATTGAACAGAATATCTTCACTATAGTTTGTTTTCAAAAATTTAAAAATAAAGTAAAAGACATTTAAAATATACTTGCTTTTATAAACACCAAAATGGCTTGGATTTAGTCTGAACTAATTCACTACATTGAGCACTATGTAACTGTGTTTTGAGGGACAAGACTCTCACCTACATATATTGTATTTACACTGGAGAGAGTGTATGTTATTAGCTGTGAACCATTGGATTTCTTTCACTACTGGCGATCCAAATGCTAAAAGAAAAAGAAAAGCAATGGTATATCTTATTCTGGCCTTTGCACATAGATATATTTCAATATTTCATCTGGAAAGTCAAGTTGAACATATCTGCTGTTTGCTCCTTACCTTTCTGCACCCTCTGGTACCTTATCAGAGGACCTGATGCTCTGTACAATGAGGGGACAATGTATTGAGGATACATTGGGTACAATGAATTGAGTAAGGGAAGGATTTCACTCTGATTCATTCTTTTGCTTGTTTATTTTTATGAGTGGCCTTCAAAATGGAGGGTGAACATATACAAATGTACGGTAGATGGTCAAGGAAAAATTTCCCTTGCTTCAGTTAAGTCCAGAAATGTGCTTTATTATTATTATTTTTTTTAACAAACCTATTGTGCTAGATCTATCTCTGTAATGCTAAAATTGATCAGAGAAAGAGAAAAAAAAATGATGGGATACAAATTTGCAATGTTATCTTATGGAAGAAAATGTCTTTTTGACCCCGAGTTTATGTCCTGAAGAATGAAACCTGATAGAAACTGTCAATTTTTATCTTAAGCTGCAGAGCTATAAGGATTATTTCAGCTGAGGATCGTAATATTGGTCTCTGCCTTTACAAAAAAAAAAGACACGTAAGGAGACAGGGAGAGCTTTAAGAATTAAATGAACTTAAACTGCAGATTCTGTAAAATTTCCCACTACTTTAACTTTGCTAGGAGCGAGGCAGGGGGAGAAAAAGGCCTAATTTGAATGGACCTGTCTGTGAGGTTAGTTTACTGCAGTCTTTGGTGGAAATGGGAACTGAGAGTAGTGAATTTTGGGAACCACCCTGTTCCCTTGAGCAGGATTTATCATCCTGCATTCCTAGTAGTGCCCTCAGCACCTGTGGTTTACTGTCCTTTTGGAGCAGAAGCAAGCAGGGCCAGGGAAGGTTTTTTCTCTTAGTACTCGTCCTCTTGTGCACTGCTGTAGGCGATATAGGTACCTACAGCCGACTCCTGACCTCTTTGAATTGGCAGAGGGAGACAAGGGGATGTACTGGGATGCATGTGAGAGCAGAGAGATATTTTCGGTCAATTTTCCTTTCTTTCAAATCAGGTTGGAAGTGACCGGTAGATTTATGACTAATTTGAAATAGTTGGATGGGTGCTATGCTTGTACTGTTTTTATTTATTTGCAAGAGAGAACAAGGAAACCCCAAAACAATAAAGAAGGAAACTTAACAGTTTCTATAACTTGGATGTTAAGTCAGAGATACTAAAAAGCATCCAAATAGGAAGGTAGAAAGGAATGATGTTGTATTAGAAGATGAGTCCTTCAGTCCTGTCACACGATCAGGGCATGAGCTGATCAAACCTTTTTCTCTTTGAGAGGTTCCTGAAAGGGCTTTGATGGGAGAGTGGTGAGACACAGCATTTCTTTTCCATTAGAGCCATGTGCTGCGATTCCTTTGTTTTGAACATGAGGGAGTGGGTTTCCCTGGAAAGGTGGCAATGTGAGTGATTTGAAAAACCATTTCCAATTAATCTGTCCTTAGTAAGATTTCTGGATCCGTATGCTACCCTGCTGGGAGAGACTGAAGCTAATGAACAAAGAATAAAAAAAAAAAAAAAAAAAGTTTTCTCAAGGTCAAAGAAGGTCAGATTGATTCTGTGGCAATAATAAACCAATGTGCTGCCCTTTCAGACCCTCCACGACTTGCTGTGTGGGGAAAATAAGGTTTGCAGCTATTGGCAGAGCAGTGCAGATCAGATTTATTGATCCATAAAACTGTTAACTTGGGAAATGGAGGTCAGAGTTTGGAGGCTGGCACCGGGCCTCTGTATGACCCAGGAAAGAGGGGAAAAGAGCAATGTGCTCCAGATGGGCTGGGATGGAGGACAGATGAAGTAAGAGAGAACTTGAACCTGACGAAGGGAGGTCGCTCCCTGTAGCTTTCTGCCAGAGACCTTAAGGAGCGGCTCTTTTTTATCAGAAAAACTCGAATTGTGGGTAAAGGCAGAAAATGGTCTTGGGGAGGACACAAACAGGGGACAGGTGGACTCAAGAGCTCTCGGGCTTCTTTTCATCTGTTCTTACACAGTTTCTACTGAGACCTAGGGAACATGAGGGATTATTTGAAAACTAACTGAAAGGCCTAAGGAAAGAGAAAAATAGTGTTGGCTAAGATCTCTCTAGGCAATCTTAGGTACCTGTGGTAAAATACATTCCCAATCACAGATGCTCACAGCTGCTTGCTTGACTAGATGGAATTTTTTATCAATCCAAACCACCAGCTTTAACAATTTTTTCCGTTTGTTATGGCTGTGAAAGTTTTTTTTGATATATTTTTTAGCAGCCTTAGAGATTCCTGCCTTTCCAAAACCAGGCTTTGCAAATGCAATGAACGATTTTTGTTCAACTTTGAGGAGACCAACGCGAGACGTCTTACAGCGGCCTATTATCCAGAAATACTGTGTTCGCTTGAAAGTTCCTAATGAAAGATATCACCGCACCCCAGAAAATCTTTGTTGTTAGTCTTTGGTCTGCTGATGATAGCACAGAGCCTATGTGCAGATTGAACTGCAGGATTCAAAGTTTCCTGCTACCAGGATCTTTTTTTCCCTGAATCTGAGGGTCTCCAGGCAGCCAGGAATGGTGCCATTCCCATCAGTACAAGCTCAGCATTAAACACTGGCCTAAATGAATCAACCTCCCATTTTAATTACAAATCAGTGGTATTCATACAGGATTCCTATCAGAAATTAATTTAGATGTATTGAGAAAAGTATTTTATGGTAATGAAATATCAGCTGAGCAGTAAAATTATATTTTGGGGGGAGTGGGTGGGTAACAATAATGTAAGAATCATTTATAATAATAATTGTGGAGTAATCAGTTTAAAATTATGTAAGCAGTTCATGTGTAATTAGATTTTTCTTTTAAATGGATTAATTTTTTATGGAATATTAAAGCACTCAGCTGTCGCACTATAAGAAAATAACATGGCTAGTCACACAATGAAATGGTGTTTTTAGTAAACCTGCATTAGCATATTTTAAAATGATTCAATATTTAGAAATTCTGGTGACAAGAACGCTCAGAAGTCATCAAGTGGTAAACAAATGTATTCATTAGGTCTGTGACAACTTAGATATAAAAATTCCCATTCACTGGAGATCTTGATTAGCAGTAGGATGTTTCTCGCTCTGTGATATCTAAATAGAATCTGACGAAGTTGGAAAGATTATAGGGGCACTTCAGTGTAATAAGAAGAAAATTCAACAGAGAAATATGTATTATAGATAAAATAAATATCATCCTGTTTGTACACTATAAACAAGCATGTCATCATGTCATTTATCACAGATAAAATGGAGAAAAATAGCTTTCTCTTTAAATTTCTGCTTCTCCCCTCAAAAAAAAAAAAAAGAAAAAGAAAAGAAGCTCTTAGGAATTACAAATAAATGAAGAAGCATTTTGAAACATGTCTTATCTCTAATTAATCGTGTAACACTAAGAACAAAGACCAAATTTCTTCAAAGTCCCCAGTTTTCCCTTTCATGCAAAACCGAATCTTTTCTGAGTTCACGGGTTCAAATAGCACTCAACTTATAATTGGATTTTTCTCCCTCCTGCCCTTGTCCCAAGTGATTATTACAGTAGCTCTGGCCTATCTTTATGGAAGTTTCTTGTGATAGTGAATGTTTCTGTTGTTTCATTACTATGTAGTAGAACTGTTAGCCCACTAACCATGACTTCATATTTGAGGACCGTAGTCATCTGAACCCTGGAGTCAGTCATAAGCTCCCTCAAGAATGAGTTGTGGAAGAGGAATAATTTAAGAGTTGTATTCATTCCCTAGAGGAATTTAACTCTCCATTGGCTTGATGAAACAGTTTATTATCAGGTTATTATGATTAGCCAACTGCAGTCCATCAATGGAGCTGTGATGGTCGTGCTGGGATCTGTTATGTTTTATTAGTGGGGCTTTATGTACAGAAGTAATTTCTTAAAGTTCCATTTTATATGAAAGCAAGAAATTGCGGCCTGACTAGCAATCCTCACTGAACAAAACCTATATGATATTCCATATCTTGTCAGAAGAAAGATTTTATCTGGTGTATCACATCAGAGAGCTTCCTCAGCTGATGAAGAAGCCTAGGGGTTTCTCTTAATGCAAATTTCTTCTCCACTGTCCCCTCTTCTATAAAAAAAAGGCATCAAGCAAGAACTGATGAATAGCAGATTAAGTTTATTATAAATTAAGCAGTTACATCTATTTTTCTATCACTGATATAGAACATGACGTAACAATATATCAGCTTTTATGTATGTGACTGTAGCTATGTTTTCCAGCGTGAACACAATTCTTACATTCTTATAAGCTAGGAGGGAAAAGGTCCTCCGGGTGCATTTGAACAGCTCTGAGCACAATAGAGCCTAAAGGATGATTTGTGCCTTTGGGCACTGCTCTCATGTTAGTATGGAACATCTGAAATATGTTCTGGAATATGGAACTGAAAATTAGATGGGAAACACTTGTTCAGTTGCATATGTTATGACTTGTCTAATTTGTGAGTAGTGATGTGTTTTCCTTTCTTCAAAGGCACATCAGGAAAATCCTGAACAAACTCACAATGTTTTGACACAGATTCACAGTTATTTAGGCATTTCCCTCCCATTAATTTCCAAAAGCACAGGGGAGACTGTTAAAACCATAGTCACTACCACTACATATCTGTTTTATCAAGGAACTGCTTTGGGACAGATAAATGGCAGATCATCCAACTGCTCAAGCAGGATGGTGAACACTTTTCTCATGGTGAAGAGATGCCAAACTGAGATCGCTCTGGCAAATTCCACATTAAAATCTGTATCTGGACACTACCTGCAGACTTGAGGGTTAGGGAAAGGTTGATGCTCTCTGCAAATGGATTTTTGGACTTGGACATCTTTGGATTTAGATCTTGACATAGGGAAGATTGTGCTTGTGCGGTGGAGCAGGTTATGGTCGGGATGGGAATTGTACATCTGAGTTTAGCAGCTACAGAGGTTAGAGTTTAGGTGCCATTGCCCCAAGTCTGGGCAGCTCTGCAAAGCAGGCACCAGCAGTCCTTTGTGGAGCTTGCAGGAAACAATTTTAATGGCTTAATTCAAAAATGGACCTGAACTACCTGCATGTACTGAAGTATATAATTCACTATGTGGAGATTTTCTTCTGCATGTCTTTTGAACACTTTAGACCTCTTTGCACGCTGTAATTAGTTATTGGTATTTCACAGGTGACACACTAAACATACTCCAAGACCTAGGTGTTATTGATTTAGCTATTACTTTTCACATTTCTTCCTTCCCATTAGAAGATTTGCTGCTCACTGCGTTTCATAATAATTGCACTCTTGAATTTTAAATGCTCCCAGAGTCTCTTCTGCATTTCAACCAAAAAAAACCCAATCAATTATTTTATATATATTTATTCTTAGGGATCACGGGTTTATATGAAAGAAAACCCTAACTCACCTAGTTCTATCAGAACATTGCACTGGATTTGCAATACTGACCTAAGAAGTTCTATGTGACCATGTAAGCAGCAGTTGTGATATATGAAATCAACTCCTTTCTCCTGCAGTATTCCCACACAGTTTGGATTTCAGTGTTTTCACCCTACTTTATCGGTAAACACATCCTTTATTGAAATGCACACACAGCACCTTGACATGGAGAAAGCGTTGGAAAGCGTAGCTGCAAGCACTTAATATAAACAGCATCTTCAGCCATTGCAAAATAATAAGCTCTAAGTAGAGGTTCTGATGAACAAGGAGTGACTGTTTCTGTAGAAGATGAGTACGTGTTTATTTTCATATATGCAAGTAATTGGTCTCTCTATATATCCACTATATATTTATATATGTATATGCTATATATATATATATCCACTATATATGTGTATATACCCACTATATATGTATATGCTTACTAAGAAGATTGAGAAAAAGTCAACATCAGATGACACCTCTTCATTCTAGTCTATGAATTTACTCAACTATGCTGCCTAAATTGTTTTTCCTTGTTCTGACTATATTTTTTACTTGTCATTTGGAGATACTAATATTTACCTGTTTATGGTAATTATTCGGAAATATAATTATTCAGTAGATGATCCCCTAAAAATAGCAGAGCCAGAAATGTATGCTGTCTTTGTGCTTCTTGACTGTATGTTGCTGAGAACAGAGTGCTGACTCCTTTAGATGGTAGCATGTATTCCCACATGATAAACGTACAATAATCTAGCAGATGATGGAGCTGAAGTGCCATGTGACCTTGTGGTTTTTGTTTTATTTTCTTTTTTCCCCCCCAACATGCTTTAGTTCTTCTGCTTTCCAAAAGGAAGTCATGGCATTGCCACCAAATTTTAAGCAGGCTTAGAGATCCTGGAAGAGAGATGCATTCTCACAAATGAAAGGGAGGTTAAAAAGTATACTTTTGTGCTAATTTTGAAGACATTAAAGGTGACCTTCCTATGTGTTCTTTTAAAGAATAAGAATTCTGCTTCAGTTTTGGAGCCATAAATTGTCAAATCCTGGTGTTTTTATACCAGTCTGTGTTTGTAATGTTGATAAAATACTGTAGCTCGGGGCAGCACAGGACAACAATGAATCTGTATGGGCTGGAGAGGGATATATCTGCCACATGTAACAAGGAGTAGTTGATAGGCAGACAATAGAACTGCTTCTATGTTTTATTTCCTCCATTTGTTCTTTCATGCTTTGCTTTTCTGTTCAATTTTGAGCAATTTGTAGGATCTCTGATTTGAAGTGGGCAGATAAAAAGGATTTTTTTTTCCACTAGTCACTAAGCTAAAATGCAGGTGATGCAAAGAAACATTAAAATATTGATCTCATTTAGAAACAAGTATTGTTTTCCCCTTCTCTCCACCAATTCCATAGCTTTCCAAAGGAAGTAAAACTCTGCAAAGTGCTCAGTGCTCATTTAGCAATATGATTTGTACTGCACAGATCTTTTCTGTTAAAGGCTTGCACGGTTCCTGCCATTAACTCTGCTATCGTTGGCTAGGAGAGGAAAAGGAAGGAAGTATAAGTGCTGCAATTGTCCATCTTTTTTGGCATAAATATTGTTCTCTTAATCAAAAGGAATATTTAGTGCCTTTTCCTTATAAAATACTAATAAGAACTCACAAGCGAAAAATTAAACTTCCTTCCCTTTCTACAGTTAAAAGCCGTATGTTTTCTTTTCCAGTCTCTTTGGTGGAAGCATAAGAAATAAGGTGGAAGGATAAGAAATTCCAGGAAGAATGTAGTTACAAATAGATTTTTAACATTAATATGAAATGTGTTTATCAAGAAGTTATAATTACTGTTCACAAAACAGTGTAACTCAGCATGTCTGTGACATGTCTGGGAACAGTGGCAATTGTCAGCAGCTAAGAACTTGCCTTGGAAAATATGAACATAAGATATTTAAGCAAGTTAATTGTTTGGCTTATTTTTCCCTTCAGTGTTATAGTCTCTTCGCCATTCATTCAAGTTGGGATCAGCAGATAATTCCTCCTGAGCAGCTAAAGATAACTTTTCTGCCATATGGCTCATGTTAGTGGTGTTATTTTAATAACCTAATGATTAATTTATTCCAGTTCTTAATCTGTTCCATATGCAACAGGTTAGTTCTATTTCAGTTTGGAGCAAACATAATTTGAACTCAAGTTTCCAACTTTCAGTTTTAGAACTGATGTTGATTAGTGAAAACTAATTCTACTCATTATTAAAGAGTAACATCGTTATGGTCTCCACTTACACTTGTTGTCCATGACTAAGAAATGTTTTGTATGTTTGTAAGTACGTCTGTATGTGATGGAATAAATAGTCAACGTCAAACTCAGGCTGACCCATTTAATTTGATAATTAGCTAGATTTACAAAGTTGAGTTGTTCAGTTCTTGTTCTGTTCTAATTGTGCCGTAGTGGTGTTGCTCCCATTCTAGTTTCTATGAGTGAATGAAGTTCATTTACCTGGATGGGAGAGATTTAGTCGCTAATTCATTCCATGCTCATTTGTGCTTATGTATATTGGTCTGTGACCACATAGACCCTGATTTTCTCAGCTGGGATGAAGATGGGACACAGTGAGAAGTCTCTTCTCATTCTTTCACAATATGTAGGACAGTTTTAAACATTTAAAGCAAGTATTTGCCCTAAATGACCCATGACATGACCTTGCAAACGTCTGTGGAGGAACTGATACTCAGATTTTCCATTTAGGCTCCATTGCCTTAACTACAAAAGCATCTTTTTTTTTTTTTTCCCCCCCACAGGACGTTATGAGAAATATACCTGGAAATCCAAAATCATCTACATAAACCTATGAGAAACGTTGCTTTTTCACCTTCTAGGAAAAGCAGGTCATAAGAGCTTTCTTGGTGTCCCTTAACAATCACAGATGCAGTTTGCTGTTTGGAGAGCAGGAAGCATGAGATAAGACAAATGTGTAATTACTTCTTGACCCACTCTTCTGGGTTATACATTTTCATGAGGTGCCATGATTCATTATTTGCATTGATATGTACAGAAGGATGGGACTGCTTAGTTGATATTCATTTATTCAACAGTCTGTAATCTATATTTAATGGAGTACCAGACTGTGGCATAATAAACCGTTTAAAAAGATAGCTGCTGCTTACACAGGGGTTATTGCTTGCATAACCTGTACTTATTTTTCATTACAAAACTAAAAGAGCAAAGCATAATTCACACAAGAAAATGAAGTTAACATTTAATGGCTTGAAAAATGATAGTGTACCATAATGCTGTGCAGTACTCTGTACACTTATAAAACAAAGCAAGGGAGCAAAAAATAAATAAATACAAATAAAAAGGCATTAACTCTGCAATGTAAAATATGGGTACCAAAAGAAAACAATGTATTCTACTTTGCTGCGTGCTCAGCAGGATCACTCAGATATTGCTAATTAGTCTGAAACCAGATTTTATAAGCTACTGGGAATGCACAAACCACTATGTTTAAGAGCATCACAAATCCTCAAGCCCTTTTTTTCCAAACAGAAATTTTTACTTCATGTGTAGGAATTCTGTGCGCATCTCTGCATGTAGCTGAGGCATCTGTTGACAAACCTGACGACTGCTTCCACAAGAACCTCTTATCATGGATCAGATACTGTCAAGCATTTGACTGAATAGCTTTTGAGCTACTAGTGGAATGAGGTGTCTTTTGTAAACCAGCTATTTTTGGTAATTTGGTAATCACCAAGGAAAACTCCAAGGAAGGTAATAGGATATTGGAGGGAAGCTCTAGATGTCGAGATTCTAGTCACACGCTCACAAGTCTGAGACCTTTGGCTGCATCTACAGGATTCTCCAGGTCAACTCACACAGAAATACAGAAACGATTCAAGCTTCTTAGTTTCTACACAGAAATGCTTTGGTCATGTTAATCAACATCTATTAGCACTGTGGAATCTTAATGTGCCTCTAATTGGGAAACATTCACTTTGTTCATAGTGGAAATTTCATACTGCCGTGTCCTTGAGTATGGTTGAAGTTAACAAGTAAGATCAGGAATAGAGAATGGATTTGGTGTTCAATTTCTAATTCTTTGAGGTAGTATAAAATCCATAGCATCACCCTTGAATGGAAGACTGTTTGGGTCAGGGAGCATAGAAACCAAACCAACAGATTGAGGAGGAAAATTATAAAATAAAACACTTGAGAGTAATAAGAATATCTCATAATTGGAAAAGGGCGTCAAGTACCAATTAGCGGGTACAGGTTGCAGAAACTGGAGGTTATTTTTTAAATCTTTATCTTTAGGAAGTTTGTTAAGCTTTTAATGCTACTCTGTCATATAATTCAGGGAGTGAATGCAATATGCATTAAAGATCATCTTGCCTTGGTAGCTTTTCAAGATTCAGTTTTAAATATATATCTATATCTGCTGAAGAAAGTTTCATTAAAGTTCCTTTTCTTGTTTCCTTTTGAAAATTGCATAAAAACTACAGAAAATTGACACATGAGAATCAGCAGAGTTACCTTAATGGCAATTAGCTATCGAAGATAAGGCTAAAAGTTAATTACATTACTTTAGCCCTGAAAGTCTAGGAGAAGCTTATTGAAAAATGCAAAATCAGATAAGAGAAACACCATTTAAAAATCCCTCTCTTGAGTTTAACTGCTGTTTTTTAGGCCTATTTCAAAAAATCTTCCATTCTAGAGATGGCTAGGGTGAGGGACTGAGTTTTACTTTGAGTTATATAGGTTAGATATTGTGTATTTCCTCCAGCTGTTAGAGGGAAAAAGATTGATAAAGCTTTATTTAATCTGCTGAGGAAAAATTACTTCCTTTCTCAACACAAGAAAAGTTCTTTGAAGACTTTGGCTGTAACATACCCCTAGTCTAAACTGAGGATCAAAACCAAAAATGTGGTGGGACTGAGAAGAAAAGATGCAGACTGTGAGTGGTGCAGGGCTTTGGGGTCTGAGCAGGAGTAAACTGTACTGGGTTTAACATCACTTTTTGCATGATGTGTAGTAGCATTGAGGAAAATTTGAAACTAGGTCTATTTGCTTGCGTTTGGGTGGAGGAGGAAGGCGATGGAGAAGGGTGAAGTAGCTTTTGTGTTTTGAACAGCTGACTCAGTTGAAAAAGGGAAGGAAATTGCTTCTTATCTCAAAGTCTTACAGTGTTTAAATATTTTTCCTGTCCTGACTTCAAGTATTTATAATGATCATACAAAGTCTGAGACAAAAAGCAAACCCCTTTTCACTGTAAAATGTCAGGAAAGGATACGTGAATAATAGGTGGAAAAAGAAAATCACAAATTTTGGATTCAGAAGGCTGCCAGAACAACCCATTTCTACAAATAGTAGTGAAAATGCACTATATTTCATCAAAAAGCTCCCAAGTGGCTGTGTTTCCATGTAGCATTTTAGGACTGGATTCACTGTAATTGTTGAGAAACTTTCCCATGTTTCAAAAATATCTCTGTGTACCTGTGCTGGCCGTCTTCCTTCCCGTCTGTGCGACAGTCACACTTCATCATCTCATAGCTGCTGAGCTGCAGAAAGCCAGCTGAGCACATCCTCCTCCTCACATCAAATAGTTTCTCACCTTCTAAGTGAGACTGGTATTTGGAACTCTCTCGCTGCTGTGTCCTCTGAGGGACAAAGTGAAATAGAGCCTAGCAGGTCTGGGGGAGCAGAAAATTAGTAAGGGTAGAAATTAGGAATGGAAAATTAGCAAGAGGTCATGTCATGACCTAGCCAGGTCTGTTGTATTTCCTGTGCTATCATGGTGTAGATGTCAAAGGACTTTCTACCTTTGCGGAACTGCTGTATTTGCTGTACTGGAAGAGGAGAGGAGTTTATTGGTAAGGTTACCCAAGAATGATTAATCAGGCTGGGGGCATGCACCCACACATGGTAAATTGGCTTGATGCATGATCTGTGAACTACCTTGTATTGAATAAGGAAGGGAGGTCAACTCTTGAGGAGCCTCAGAGAAGGACACCCTGAGGCACATGGAGACATCACTTGCTGGGAAAAAAAAAAAAAGAAAGAAAAAAAAAAGAAAAAATGAATCTTGGCGGATTCGTTATATGTGTAATGTAAGGATATAGAACACATCTTGTGTGTGCAAATGCAAACGTGTGCAAGTATAACTGAGGGAAATTGGTAACACAGCAGGAATGGAAACACAGAAATAGTTTGCTTATATTTAAGTGCTTACTGGTGGGTCAGGTAAATTGTTAATCCAAATGTTCCCAAAACAGTCAAGCGTAATTCAACTTTGAGATCTTTTTATCCTGCTCTTAATGCAAAAATCATCTTTCTGCACTGCTAAGGTCTTCGTAGTTGCAAGTACGAAGTAACGAAGACCAAGTAAGGTCTTCCAAGTTCCAAGTTCATCACCTTGAGAAGCAAGGCTAAAAAACTTATCGGAAATATGTTTTAGGATAGGAGTTAGCGTGCATATGTAGGTAACAGAGATTTGAACTCTCCTAGGCAAAGAATGGGCCAGAGTCTGGGGCTTCCCGCTCTGCACAGCAGCGCTAGTGGGAGAAGCACCACCGATGTGTCCCTTCTTGTCTGTACCACGTGCTAATTGCAACCTGAAGATTCCTGAAACCAGCTCGAAGAAGCAAAGCTGACACTTTAAAAGCACACCTGTAGATACAGGGTTAACTTTTGCAGCNGGTCTTCGTAGTTGCAAGTACGAAGTAACGAAGACCAAGTAAGGTCTTCCAAGTTCCAAGTTCATCACCTTGAGAAGCAAGGCTAAAAAACTTATCGGAAATATGTTTTAGGATAGGAGTTAGCGTGCATATGTAGGTAACAGAGATTTGAACTCTCCTAGGCAAAGAATGGGCCAGAGTCTGGGGCTTCCCGCTCTGCACAGCAGCACTAGTGGGAGAAGCACCACCGTGCATCCCTTCTTGTCCGTAGCACATGGTAATTGCAACCTGAAGATGGTTCCTGAAACCAGCTGGAAGAAGCAAAGCTGACATTTTAAAAGCACATCTGTAGATACAGGGTCAATTTTTGCAGCTCTTCATGGTAGATACTTGGGTAATTCCTGTGGTTGCCAGAAGCAGGCATTGACACACCAAAAAAAATTGACACCTCCAAGGGTAAATACTTCAAGGCTTGGTAGTTGCAGAAGCTTAACAGATCAGCTCCAGACTTGAGTGTTTTGCTGATGTTCCAGGTGTCTGAAACCCTTTCTTCAGTCAGTGTGCAATTTCCTAAGACAAAGCTGAATAAGGCAGGTAAAATGCATGCCCTGTGTTCAACACTGGAGCACATCATTTGTCTGCAGCAGTAAAGTGAAGCAGCAGGAATAGGACTCAAGTTTTCGAGCTTGTCGTGCTGATCCTGAAGCCTTATTGACTAGATCTATCAGGTGCTCCAGTGGCAAGTGGGGGCTTGAAAAGATCCAAAGAAACAAATAGCAGGAGAAAAAGCAGCTGGGCATGAAAATGAAACACTTGCTATTTTGAAATTGCCATTTCACTAAATAATTGAGTTTCCCCTCCACATGCATGCTTGTTCCATATGCTCAGAGTTTAAGCTAAGTGTTTCCTTCTTTTTATTACTTCTCTGTTATCAGCACAAACATGTAATCTTGAGCTTACTGCTAAGTGTGTATCTGTCTTCAGGTTTTATGCTTTGTAATTCCCAAGCAAATCAGTTCCTGATATCTTGCATTGAAAAAACTATGCTCACTCAGCAGGCTAGTGGAATTTAAAAATGTAGGCAATGATAGCAATCTTTTGCTTAGTTATACTGATGTAAAGACTGGGTAATTTTATTGTAAGAAAGAGAGGAATCAGACGCACTATTCTCAGGAGGGTGTTCACTAATTATTTCTAGATAAGGTAGTGGTAGTAATTAGTGCTAGATATTTGAATCAGCACTTAGTGGAATTCATGTCCACATAATAATACCAGCAGCTACCTCTGTTCGCCTTCTATTATAACTTTTTCTTTTTTTAATTGAGAAGGGAACAAAAGAAAAACCCTACTAAAACCACATAAAGACAATTGTACTTCTGTCTGCTTGGATACTGCAGATTATTATCCGCCAATGACTTTTATAATATGAATGGATGTGTGCTGCAAGCAGTGGTAATTGGAGCACTGTGTAGTTACTGCAGCAGGGTGGGTATATGAAATACGTGGTGGGTGTTCCAGCTCCAGTAGAGATGGGGTGGAATAGACTTACCACCCTTCAAGGGAACCTGGAACGGAGACACCACTTGAGTAGAGACATGAGAGAAGGCCCCATAATGATCTGAGCATATACTTAAGTTCTGATCTGGTAAGAATTACATTTAGGACTGCTGTTTTCCCTCCCACAAGCAGTTTACCTGGGAAATTTTACCCTTTCTTGGAGCAAAGCATAGAGATAATTAGGACCTGGAGGTTCCAGGAATACATTTCCCATGATGCCCACAGAAGGAAGTGAAGGTTAACGTTGCCCTATATCTAAACATTTTATTCTGAATTTTCTTCCAAAATGATTAGCATTTTTTTTTTCCCCTTTTCCCCAAGGAAATTTTCCAGTCCTGTGTTCTTTTCTCAGAAACTTATCATTTCCAGCAATACCTCAGACTCCAGGGTGTATATACGTATGTTTGACCTGAGTTATTTTGTTCGACCAGTAGTTTGCTTTGGGGGCTCACTGGCACAGCACCTAAATTGTGCTTTCTTCTCTGTAAACCAGGCATTCAGGGCAGATTAAGGCTTCATCAAAACCAAAAATATGGTTTCAACTAGAATTAATACACACTTTTGAATAGAGATGCCCACACTTAAGCACATCCTGGTGTTACAGTGTATTAGGACTGAAGGTGGTGGTTATATCAGCATTTCACCTGTAATTTCATTTGTTGGATCCCTGATACCTCCAAGTGTAATAAATGTTTAATTCTATCTGGCCTTCATATAACGCTCTCACCCATCAGGAATCATCAGGAGACCTCCCTGTTCCCTCCCTACAGTCACGGTGAGATGACAGTTGTCAATTACTGGACTTGCTTCACCCCATTTGAACCAAAACTATTCGAAGATTATTGATCCCCGGAGACACCCAGCTTTCTAGCTTTGCTGCTTGCAGCATGCAAGTGTGAAACTTTACAAGCAACTTTTAAAGGCAGCCAAGGAATGTGTGAGACAGATTGTTAGGAAAAAAATATAACATTATTTAATTTGATGGTGCAGAGCTTTATGCCAAAGCAAGGCATGTGTTTGCTGTTAGCAATCAAAGTGGCTTAGCGAATGAAAACTGACATTTTGTTTATGGGATTTTACAAGCTGGGGATCCCTAGGGAAATTAATTTGGCCCTCTGGATTGCTGCCCTCCTCTGTGTCACTCCAGCGGCCGCCCCGGTGTTATTTACCACAAAGCTCGATATTAGTTTTTGGGTGGACGGCACCCGGCAGGAGGGACGTGGGTGCAGCAGGTAACTCCGTGCTATATTGCAGACCCTGGCAGCTCTCCAGCATTTCCATAGTGATCTCTAATAAATCATCAAGTCCCAGGTAATGGCCCCAAACCCTGGGCTGAGCTAATGAGCTACAAGCCGGGGAACCAGTTTTTATCTTGTCCTTTCAATAAAGCCCCAAAACACCAACTCGAGCCTTTTCAACTAGTGCTCCCCATACGTAGCCTAAGGCGATCTAAATAATTTATGTTGTTCTTCGTCTCTGTTATTCTGTGGAAGAAAAAAAAAAGCCTGAAAAATCTTGATTTATTTCTTAATAACAGATTACTCCAATTTGGGTCTCCATGCTTTCTGGCTATATTCCCCTTCCATTTTCCACTGGACATATTACTCTTTTATGCACTGAGTTCTTTCTAAATTTTTTCCATGTCAGTTGTTAAGCAGCTGCTCCCTTCCACTCTGTGGGTGGCCACGTTATAGTCATTTAAAGGAACTGAACCACTTTTTGCTGATTTTTGGCTTTTGTGTAAATCAGTAGTGCCTTACATTCTTAGCCTGCAAATTTTGCTATCTAATTTTCAAAGTACTTGTGTCTGAAAACATGAAGGGGTGCTCTAGTTAGACCACGTTATCACCATGAATACTTAAAAAAAATCAATAAGTGACATCTTGATTGATTTTTTTCCTGAGAGTTGAAGGAATGGGATAAATGCTAGGAAAGTTGCTGTGTTTTCATCAATGTCCTCACAAGGCCAAGGCTCTGGGCAGTGGAACTGGTCTCCACAATGTCAGCTGTCCCATTCCAAGGATGACTAACTCATGGTGAAGCTGTTTTCCATTGCTTAGTTTACTCCTCTTTGAAATGAGCCCTAGATTTGTCTGGATGGAAGAAGATGAGGAGCTGTGCATAGTTGGGCTCTTGTATCACAGGGCATTAAATTCCAGTCAATTTTCCATGCACAGAAGATTTCAAAGCAATACCAGAGAAGTGGTGAAGGAAAGACATTAAATTATGTCTTTGAAGAGAAGAGGTGATGAAGACTCTACCCTTTTGCTCAAGAGTTTCTCAGTCCTTCTCCTTATAAAGGATGTGTGTAGCAAATTTTTTACTTTTACTTATCCGATTTTTGCTTCCAGGCTCTACTTGTGCCTTTCACTGAAAGATTAAAGTGCCCTTTATGCATCATACTTCCTCTCTGTCGAGATACTTACATATTTCAACCAAACCACCTCACTTTTTTTTTTCTGATCTGTTAAGCAGATCGAGCTCTTTGAATCATACAGCTTTTCCATCTTCAGAAGTTTTTTTTCATTATTTTTCTACCTTTTTAGTACAATTTTTTAGAATTCTATGTTGATTTTACCCTATCCCCTCACTGACTGTAGAAGTATTCTACCACTGCCTGGTGGCACTGACTATCTAGAAATCTAGAATGGAATTCTAGAGCTTAAAACGAATAAAAAAGGACCTTCAGCTACTAAACTCTTCCAAACACAGCCATTTGCAAGGGAATATTCATTTCATTCTCCCTTAGATTTCATGCAGAAAGGTGCTAAAAATGAAATTCTTACAGTAAAAAAAGTCCCTCACTTTAGAAGGGATTTACTTTTTTTTTTTCTTCTCTTCCTAATTAACATTATGACAATTAACATAGTCTATTACATGCTGTTTCTCAGTAGACAGGGCATGTGCTTGTGTGTTTGTGTCTGTGGTTTCTAGTGAATGGCCCAGGATAAAGCAGACTAGGGAATCACCGATTCCTGCTGATTCCTGGACCCGTGTCCCTCATTCCCTCAATAAATGCTGTCTCCTTAGCTGTTCCAATGGGCTAACTGAGGTTGTGCCCTGTTCAGCACATGGCCTCATTTTTCCCAGATATTTTAAAATAGTGGTAAAATAGTGTCATGGGCTAATGTTTTCCACCAGGCTTCAAGCCTGAGCTTTTTGTTGTGGTTTTGAATTACCATCTTCTTCCTCATTCTGAGGGTTTTATGCTACCTGTGCAGCCTGCAGGGCAGGTACAGCCTATGAAGGTCCCAAAATGACATCAACTGTCCATTCTTCTCTGTTCTGGCAGAGAATCTGCCTTTCTCAAGGTCATGATGCTCTCTGAGTTCCCTCCAGTCCCCTGATGATTCCTTGGAGCACCAGAGAAGATGATGTGTGGGAAGAGCCGTACAGAGAAGGACAAAGCTGAGGTTCGTCTCAACAGTAATATGGACTGAAAGTGAAAATACACCCTAGGGAAGCCCTGGGTACAGTTTTCAGAGTTTGGAAGCGTATACAAAACATTTTAAAACATTCCAGAGGACAAAAGGAAATAAAAAAGGGGAATATGAAATTGTGGAATAAAAGCCCAATAAGCCAAAAGATGAAACACTTCATATTTTATTAGTTCCTTGTGTTCATTATAAATTATATTTTGAAACATATTTCTATGAAAATGCCAGTCTATAAAAAGTGTTTGCTTTTAAAAAGATGAGGGTTTTCTTCTTTTTGAGAAAGAGGATATCCATCAAAACTGACATTTCACTATTTCCATTTGAAAGGATGTTGATTAGGTCTAGAACCCTTGTTGGCTGACTCGTTTAATGGAAAGATGACAGAAAGCGTCATTTGGCCAAAGGAATGTGGAGCTGCGGCCAAGCCAGCCCATGGAATTGGACATGATTAAAGCTTTCTGAAGAGCCTCGGCAGTCAGACCGGCTGCACAGGGCAGTCGCGTTCGTGGACCTGCCAGAATGAACGATCTGGGCAAGCGGCCTCTGGCAGGTCCTGCTCATGTGGATAATGATGCGTCTGCTTTGTCCTCTGCCAGGAGACCATCATCGCGGGGACCACGGTGACAAGGAGCAGGGCTAAGTAGCACCCAGAGTAGTCCGAGGTATTGACGTATTTTCCCTCCTGTTTCCATGCTTTCAGGAAAGTCACTCCAAGTATTTCATCAGGCAGCTCCTATAGTCCTTGGACGGAGCCCTCCACACGGTGACTTCCAGGCAAGACACCTGGATGCTGTAACATCCTCAGACACTCTGACAAATTCACTAGATATCTGAGATAGCCTGGTGGAAAAGCAGCACCATGAGGTGGAGTATCAGTTTAGGTTGTAAAGAAGAGAGGTGGGTGTTTATTGAAAAGCTAATTTTTCTAAATCTGTCTTTGGCAACAAAAAAGATTAGTACAGTCATAGACATTTTATTAATATTGTATTTATATTCACCCTTTTTATGCATATATATGTGTGTATAAATTTATACATACTTTTGATATAGCTTTAACAACACTTAAAGACATTTAGGCTTTTACTCCCTTCCTTCTCTTTCCTGCTCTTTTCCACCTGCTTGGTTTAGCAGTTCTGTTTCACTTGCAGGCACCTATATATTATGCATGAACACTTCAGCAAAGCTAATAGTTCTGCAGTGTACTAGAATACTAGCTTTGTATTTAAGTACTTCTCTTGAAAACACAAAATCAGGTTGAAATTGTTTAATAACAATTGCTTTTGTCATAACAAAAGAAATTAGACTCTCAGAAATACACTCTTTATGGAGACAGAAGCCCTGTAGACACTCTGCTGTTGTTTTATTAATCTGATGATTTCCTCAGATATACACAGAAAAACATTTAAAGAAGTTATTTGTTTTGCCTGGGAGTTGTCCTTTCTTGTGTATTCAGTGAAAGACTGTTAAGCACAAATTACTAGTTTTATTAATGTTACACTTGCTTGATTTATACTACTGGGGTTGCTTATATATGTAGGCATATTTTTTACAAAACACAAAACAAACCCTTAAAATATTACAGCATTACTAATATTTCTCATTTAATGAAAATATCTTGTTATTTTGAGAGAATAATTTTCAGAACTTGTACCAGGAACGACCTGGAATTTGTTTTTAATTCCTGTGTGTTTGATATTGATATTTTAATTGGACAGAAAATGCAAACATCCCCCTGGAATGAAGAACTTCTGGTGATATGTGGATGCTGATCCCAAAACAGAATTGATATTAAAATGATAAAAATAAAATCTCTTTTGTGATGAGCAGTTATCTACCAATAGAGCATTTAGAGGGGATTGCCAGTGTTGGTTGCTGGTAACTAAGAATTTCATTGATGGATGGAGCAGATGTATATTCTGCCTTTCTCCAAGATGCCTTTCAAGAGGCATTTCTGACTTAGAGGACGATTCTTCTCTTTGGGAAAAAAGTCTTTTACATTCTGCTGGGAGAACTGCGTGAGACTTAAATTTGGAAGGGAAGGGAGCAGAGCTAAACAGAGAGGAACAGTCATCGGTCAGAAAACTCTGACCACCTCCCTGCAGGAAATGGAAACCAACCATTGAGATGTGAGATCTCAAGTTTGAATATAATTCTATCCTACTAGCAGCTACTTAAAATAGCAATGCAGATAAAGCATAAAGGCATTTACAAAATCTTACAGTGGAACTTTTCACTTCTACAGATCTTTTTCCCTTCTTAAAAACCTGACCGACTTAGTAAAAATGAAATGATTTTTCTTAATACGTACAGGTTGCAGAATCTGCACTTTTATTTGATTATTTTCTTCATTTTTTTCCAACCAAAAATATGTTTCATCTGGAAATGTTTGCCCAGTTCTTACAGTATCAGCAAAGCAAGGGGAATAGATCTGAATATTACTCTGACAGTGTCTCTGTTTCTTCATACTTGCATTTGAAACAGCTCTGATCTGCGAGTAGGCTTTGACTTTACGAGTGAAGATGGGACCTGGGGTAACACGCGCTCTATTTCTGTACGGGCGGATGACAGGATAGCTTGGAAAATGACAGAGCTGGAGCCGGGAGGGTATCAAACACACGGCAGCAGCTGTCACGGGCTCCTTGCTGTGAGTGCTTGCGAGGGACTTCAAACGCTGGAGTTCTCCAGGGATTCCTTGAACTCGTCGTTGTTTTTCTTTTTATTGTTGTTGTTGCTTTTTCCCCAATCATGGCTCTCTGCTTAGTTTTTCGGCATTGCTATATGTTGTTCTCGTCCCTTCTGAGTCAATCTGGGAAGCTCTGAATATCTCCTGATCTAGTGTCTAGAGGGGACATGAATTTTTAATCATAACTATCATCCATTATCATCATTATTTTATTGTATTTATGTAGTGCTGCTGGTCTAGCTGATGTTTATATGAAGAGCTGGAAAAAAAGGTCCTAACCTAAGGAATTTTACAGTCTATTTGTGGATGAACAACATTGCGGTCACGGCAGTATCTGGGAGCTGGCGTAATGAAGCCAGAGGAAAAGAAAGTGTCATTTAGGGCATATTTTTGTCTTAATTTGCTGTCTGTTGATTGCCTTGCCTTGCCTTGCGACAAAAAACGTCTGTTGGTTTGTCTGATCAGGTGTGAAATTGGCAGCCGAAGAGTGGAAAGGCAAACAAACACAGACCAAAAAATCCCTCAAAACTCAATACACTTAAAATGAGCTCAGGAGAACCCAGTCAGATCCATCAGCCTTGTGGGGGAGCTGTTCTCCTCTGGATTTGTAAACTCTGGAAAGCAGAAATCTCCATGCAGGTTTACACACAAGTCCTTGGCCAACAACACGTCATAGACCCCTTGGTTTAGAGGTAAGATATCAATAGTGGACAGATTTTACATCAGTCCCAAGCACTGGTCTTGTCTCTAAGAGCCTCAGACACACAAGTCACTGCAAGCTTTTAAATTGTATCATATATATTTTACCCCAAATATCTATCCGTATCTTCCCTCTCATTAGGCAAGGTGAATCTAGTCTGTTTAGGTCTCCATGAAAGCATATTAAGCCAGTAGAAGAGCCAACATTTGCCTTAGTTGCTTCACAGAAATAGGTTACTGGCATACGTGAACCAGTAATGACAAGCTAACAAAATGTGCGTGTTTATTGACAATAGAGTCATTAAGATAAAAGCAGGAATCCAGAGATTGCTGTAAAATAGATGAAATAGAGAAGACATTGAATATGTGGACCTAATGCCTGGTCAGTAACCATAATAATGACTATTTTTGTTACTAGCCTGGCCTATATTGTCTACTCTTATTGCCAGTCATTGCTGAGCAGAAGTATGGCCCTTCCTGTCACACTTTGCTTTGTAGATCTGTGCTAGCAGGTTGCATTTCAGAAACCTGAGCGTCCTTTCAAGGTATTGATGTTATAACAATATTCTTGTGGTCCTTATGAATATTAAATCCTTTTTTTTAATCTACTATAACAAGAAGGAATTAATATTTTATTTCCTAGTTAGATCCAGACATACTGCAACATATGCAAGAGCCAACCACTGGCAGCCTCAGATTGGAAATAGCTCTGAGCAGAGTGTCAATATTTTTTGGCTTCAACTGATTGTAACATATGGTCAGGACAGGAGATCAAAAATATTTTTTATTTTATTTTTTTTAGTTACTGATTGGCCATAGAAAGCAGTAGGAAGAAATGATACTCTGGCATCCTGCTGTTCTGTGTTTGTAGAATGAAGCAGAGGGACCTCCTGTTAACGGAGGGACAGTCTGATAGGGACTAATGCTGCTCTAATATACATTCTAGCAGAAACAAAATGCAAGCCAAGAGCAAGATAAGGCAGCTCCTTTTCTAATTTGTGGTTCAGCGGGTTGGGAACAGCTGGGTCATGTTTGAGAGCCAATTGCAAATTTCTTCTGAGGAAGAAGATGGTGCTTAATGAAGCTGGGCACAATGAACACATTAAATGTACTTCACTTGCTTGCAGTCTGCTTGTGGGGGCAATTGAATATAAATTAAACCTCAGTTTAGCCTTGCTATGTTTGAGAATACTTCTCTCCTTTTGTCTTACCACTTCCTGCTGAAGACAGACCTGAAATTGGAAGCCCGGAGGCAGGGAACGGAGTGGGCAGGGCTCCACCACAGCCTGCGATGCAGCACTTATTTCCAGCACGTCCTAGGGAAAATAGCTAGATGCAAACTGCTGGCTCTTTGCTGATAAACTTTGTTGCCTTAGATAAAATATGCATTGTATGATGGCAGCATCTCTCCTTTCTGCTCCCAACCCCAACTAGCTCCTTGCACCCACTTTAGTGCATATTCTACAGAGATGGCCGAGATGGCTGTTGGCTGAGGAGACTCGCCACCACTTGGGCCTCTTCTTTAGAGCTCCATTACCATTTCGTTCCATGGACAGGATAAATACTTTCACACTACCTAGGTCTCAAAATTTCAAATGGATTTCAAATTTCCTAATTAAATTTCCTAACGTGTCAGTGTGGGCAGCGAAACGCATCAGCGTGATCTGCTGCCTCATTCTCCCCTCACTCCATGCACACGTGCACATGCACTGACAGAGTGCACACAGGGATGTGCAAAGATTTTGATTTCTTAGCGAGTGTGATGTCACTCAAACATCCTTCTAAATAACAAATTATTTGACCCGGACTTCAGGGTTGCAGCAGCTTAAAATTATAAAATGCTGAGCCTCTTCAGAAGAGATTTTTCTGATAATCCTTTTTCCTTTATGTGGAAGGCAAAGTCCATGTATTGCAAGGCAAAACAGTTTCCAAAGCATTCATGTAAAAAATTATTCTGATTCTCTCCACAGAAGCTTTGAAGAATGTTCCTTTTTAAAAGGATGCTAGGAGAAAAAGGTTTATCTTTTGGTTTAAAAGGAAGTTTGTGTATCTGCTGAGTTATCAAGATGCCCTCTATGTTCGTGTTTTCATTCTTTAAATTATATTTCTCCTGACAAACTCATTTTCAGTCACAGTAATGAGCAGATAAACAAGGGCTAGCAGTGGATAGCTGCAGAGTGAATAGAATAATTCAGAGGGGGAACTTTTTTTTTTCTCCCTGAAGAGCATGTCAGCTCTTAAAAATTTATGCATCTAGCCTTGAGATATGCAAGCCATATGCATAAATAAATAAGCTCTTGAATGCATGCCATAGGTTTTGGCAGTGCTAGATATATCAGGGGGAAAAGGCAAAAGAAAAATTCAATTGTTCCTTACTATTACAGATGTAAAATTATTGGGTGTTGCAATTAGATAATGAAGAAACTGTCCCTAATAAATCTATCCTATGGGTTTGGGAAGTTCATGTAGGCAAGAGCATGAGTATTTCACTGAATGTAAATCTGGATACCCAGATATTTTACTGAGCATATTTCAAGTATTTGAAAGAGAAAGAGGTGCATCTCAAAATGTCGCCATCAGAGACAAAAAAAGGTTTAAATTAATGATAAGGTATTTAGTTGATAGAGTATTTTTCTTACTTTAACAGACCAAAACTTCGTGCAGTGGTGCTGACCCATCCATCTGCCAAGAGCTGCTAGGAAATGTGAAGCAACCCCATGACTTAATGGGCAAAACCAATCTCAGCCACCACACTCAGTGCAAGAGGCTGTCCTGATGCTTTAAAGGTGCATCTCCATACCCTGCTAAACAGGAATCTGCAAGTTTCTGCAATAGTTCTGGGGTGTGCTGAGAAGAATGCCTACATGGGGTTTTCTATAGAGAAATGGTAGTGTGCTTTTCAAAGACATCATTTCCACCATGCAGGTGAGGAATTATGGCCCTCTGGCAGCTGAGCTAGGACAGGGAGAGGGAGGATTCCTCTTGCAATTATTTAAGACATTACCCTGCTTTGGCACCAGCTGTTCTGTCCCTGTAGCAAGCTAAAGAAGGAAAGGACTTCTGTGTTATCAAAAGAAATCTGTCGTTGAATGCTGATGAAGTTGTGTGCACTTCCTATAGTCTTTATTAGCTGAGAGTCAAGTGAGGCACTAACTGAGGAGAGCAGTGACCTCCTGAGCTCGGTTCCCCTTTTCCATGTCTAAATATGGTGGAATAATTCTCTTACTCCTAGGTTATAAGTGTGAGATGTTGCCAGGCATCTCCAATGGAAACCCAGAGTATACACTGAATGGGAGTGATCCAAAGAGTCCCTTGAAAGGCCACTTTGGAGAAATCCAAACAAGGATCGATTTGTATTTCTAGTTCATTTATCATAATACAATGTTCTCTACTGAAAATAGAAAGAACAGAAGGAAACCTGACAGGAAGAAAACAGCCAGCTCTTCAGAAGCGGCATAGTCTGTATTTGGGTACCACTGGTTCCAATGACACGCTTAAATACAGTTTATGGTAACACTAGAAACAAGTTTTGGTGTTTGCTAGAAAAACAATCTGTAAGAACAAGGTTTTTTTAGTCATTGATGTGACATGTAATGATATGTTAATTCCATAGTACTTTTAATATTACAATTTTTTCAAGATTTGAATGAAAAAAATGCTTCTTTTCCCTAGAGAATCAGTTTTTGATTTTGTGTTTCATGTTTTTTTAAAGGTTTTTATTCAAAGCCCTATAAATTGAAAGTACCTTGCTGCTTAATAATCAAGAAGGTAAGCTTTTCTGTTTAGGATTCTATTGTTGACAGCAAGGTTATATTAAAGTAAAGCTATTTTTTCCTTTTGAAATATCATTTAGTTTAATAAAACTAAATCTTCTGAAACAATTGCCTGTACCCATTGCCTCTTACAAAAACTTTTGTTTACTGCTTGCAGGTTAGGTGTGAGAATGTTTAGAAAACCTACAGTTTCCCCAGTTCTGCTTGTAGCCTCTACCTTGACAGTAGATTACTTCATACCTCTGTCAACAGGTTGAGTCTTACTGAGCATCAACCTGAGTATCAGATTTTTGTACACTTTCCAAACATGATATTACTTTTTGCTTTGCTTTGATATGCTGAAATTAATTTGATGACTATACCTTTTATTTTTCAAGTAGACTTTTATTGTTTGCTTTTTCTTTTTAAAAGTCTAGAAACAAAAGGAGGCTTTTTGTTTATTAGATCAAAATTATAATTCCCTCCATTTCTTCCTTCTGCCCCTCATCAATTTTTTCTTTTCTTTTTTCTTTTTTTTTTTCTAAAGGAAAAACAGTTTATTAATTATCTAGCAGCAATGGTACCCCATCTCGGAAAAGTAACATCCTGTGGGGACACGCAGGGTTCATTATTTGGTTCATTTTTGATTCTCACTGAAATCTCTTTTGATTTGCAGATGAGAGTTTATAAAATTGATCCCTTATGTTTTCCTTCTTATCCTCTGTCTTCCACACTTGCCTTTTTCTGCTTATGCTTTATCCACTTCAGAATAAATATATTCACTCGTTATTCATCATCTTTCTAACTCTTTGTTTCTTACCTGTGCATGTATGGGATCAACCTTAAGCAAATATCCATATATCTATATGTAAGATGGAAACTCTCTTTAATACGTTGGTTATGATTGCTATTTCCATGCTCTGATACTTGAGACAACTGGTCTTTTTCTAAGCGTTTCTTCTTAGATGTGATCTATTTCAGCTGTTTTTTTCTGCATGATAAATTGTCCCATTTGATATTCATTTTCAATTCATATATATTTGCTCCATGCTTATCTTAGAATAAAATTATTTTACTTTTTTACATTTTACCAATAACTTCAGTGCAGCACTGGTCAATCTACAAGCAAGGAAAGAATAATCTTTTACTAATTACGCACTCTCCTAATTACTCCTCTTGGGTACCTCACTAATTCAGTTCTATCTCCACAGACTTTGCTGTTCCAGCAAAGTCTCCAAGGTGAATGCATCCAGAACCAACTCCAGATTCCTTCTTTCAACATGTGGCACCCCAGATGTTGTGCTCATGCTCATGTTGTGCTCAGGAGAAAAGAAGGGAGAAAGTGGCAGGTCATGTCATGCGCTGTCTATACCTACAGACTGATGCCCCGAAGTATCAGAATTTGTATTTGAATGAAAAATTAATCTTATATTTAATCTAGACTTCATTTCCTCATCAGCTTTTGAGGGTTATTTCTGAAGGCTAGGTATAAAAATCCAAGAAATATAAACTTGACAATAGAAGACTTGGAATTGAAGGGAAAGCAGAGAAAAAAAATAAAGAGTAAATCCAAGGTCCATGAGATTCATGATACATTACAATTCTACTGAATCCTATCAAGCAAGAACATATACACTTTTAAATGCTAAAGTAAGGATTTTAAAATCAATGGAATATGTAAGAGAATTCAGTACAACACATGCCAAATGGGGGAAATGTGGTGAAAGATGAATTTGGAATGAGTGAAAACTGAAATGTGACCTACTTACATAATTAAACTAGACAAGCAAAGGAAAATATCAATATTCGGACCAAGAAATCACACAAATATAGATGAGTATCTCACTATCAAAACAAAAAAAGTCATTAACAAACCAAAGCAAACCCACAATTGGGGAAGCAGATGGCTTTCTGGGAATCACCAATAAAAAGACTTTTAAAATAGGAGTAATTAATGAGTTTCTCAAGTTGTGTCCTGAATACCACAGTATATCAATCAGCTAAGGGGAGGCCTGGAGGTGACAACCTCTGATACAAATAAACACTTTGCAAATATCTATGCTTGGAGGAATCCCAGCTTTGCTGTCCAGTATTAACTTGTTACAGGTAATACATTACCCCTCCTAAGAGACAGGAAGGAGAAGGTAAAAAATACAGAGCTCTTCTCTAAGCAGTCAGTTAGGGAAAAATCAAATCTTGTTTTGGATGACCTTTTCTATGACAAGGTCTGGAGGTCTGAAACTGAGAATTTGGCAAAGATGTCTTAATACAAGACATTTATGTTTTGACAAACAGATACCAACTTAGCAACAGGCATGTTGGAAACAGATAAGTCCTTCTTATCATGGAACTTGTTTTCCATCTACAAAGAAATATTCTTCATTCCTTTTCAGCAGCTGATGCCCTGATCTGCCTCTCCTGCAGTCTCAACTCTTTCCACAACAGGCTGCTCTTACCTCTGCTCTACCTCATCCCTCCACCAGAAGGAACGGTGACACTTGTATTTATCACTGGCAATAAGGTCCAGCTGAGGGACTGTCTTGTTACACAGGCCCTGACTCTTCCCAATTTGGCTGCTGTCATTACGGATCCTGGCTAATGATCCCATTACCCTCCACCTGCCCTTCATCCGTGACTTGGCAGAGGTTCCTGCTCACCGGGATTCGGCAGCATCCTCATCCAGGCTGGGGCATCCTGGCACAGCACCAGTTAGATCCCAAACCTGCTCTATGGCTACAGAGACAGAAACATGGATAATCTTAAGAGTTTTCTGGATTAAATCTTTCCCTGCAAATAAGAGATTTGAAGAATAGCCATTTTCATAAATAATGGGGTATTTAAAAAAGAAGTCCTTGGATTAAAGGAGGCTTTGCTTTCTTTTACAGTCAATGATGTGTCATACCTTTTTTAGCAAAATGTGCTTATTTCAAAACTTACAGTCATTTCCCCATATTAATATAATAAAATAGGCAGAAGTGAGGAAAAATATAGAACTGTTCACTTCATCACTCATTAATCTGTCTCTGAATAAGGGGCATCACATTTAATTTTAGCATATCAAAAGCGCTGGTAATGCGGACTGATCCATTCCCTGGTTGAAATTGCAATAGTTCTCCTAAAGTCCAGTCTAATAGGTTCATCTCACTAGAAGAGTTCTGGCTCCAGCAGCTGGCCCCCAGAAAGAGAAGGGCAGCTAAAGGAGCCTGCTTTGGTCTCAATTTTGGATCTCATAGTTTGGCTCTGCAAAACTACCAACAGCATCTCTGTGGCAGTGCCTGTTTTCTTACCTCTATCAGAATCGTGATATTTTGAGATTTTTAACATTCTTCCAAATTCACAGTAAACTGTCTAAATGGTTTTGAGGAAGATGGGGGAGGGATTTAAACTCCCTTTCCCACCCCAGGCCACCTCCAAGCATCCGCACTGGAAGCAACTGCCTGAGTACTGCTTGCATGAACCGGGCTACAAGGTCACTCCTCACTAAGCGCACTCATAAATTCCTTTCATGTGAGCAGTTTAAAATCCTAAAACAAAACAATTTTCTCTCCTTTCTAAAAATACTATTTTATATAGCATGACCAGCAATTCTTTTCTCCTCAAACCGAAAAATAATTAAAACCTTCATCCTCTCTCTCCCTAGCACTACAGTATCTCCATTCTTCCTTACATTGCTATTACCTATTTTAATCCACTCGTATTAATCCTGCGGTGACCTTCAATGATTTCTGTGCATGAGATGAGCGTGTAAGTCTAGGATGATTTGTAGGGTTGTCTTTTTTTTTTTATCATTGCTGATGTTCTGAAAGGAAAATAATATTTTGCCCATAGGAGGATAAAAAATACATTTACCTGGCAGGCAGAGAGGGAACATTTTTGTTATGATTGACAAAAGTCTCAAAGGTTGTGAGGATAAAAAATGATGAATTTGGGATTGGAATATCCTGAAAAGAGGCTAGGTCTTTTTCCTGAACAAGTTAAACATATTTTTGGCATATTTCTGCCAGCACGGATATTTAACATAAGCTTTGCATGGTGTATGTTTCTGATCTGACTCACACAGCATTAACACATCAAGACTTGTCCTTTAAGGTCCATGAATTGCCCTGGCACAACCGTATAGAAGAGAGAGGAACTCCAATATGAGGGAAACTCTATACCACAGGGAATTCACCACTCAGCTGCAGGGAAGGCTCTCTGAGGGTGATAAACTAATAGGGATTTACAGTGCAAAGGGGCTCAGCTACAGTGCAGTTACTGATGGATATCGGCACACATTTATGGTGGACATAGATCCACACACACTCATGCTACAGAAACACGTTTGTGCAGCTCTGAGTTACGAAGTATTTAACACATGCACACAGACGCTTACACCTTGATTTTTTCAACTTACAACTGATTTATCTCCTCATCTGGGAGTGAACCTTGGAACTCCAAAGACTGAGTGAAGAGGTGCATCTAATTTAACTTCAAAAACACTCTTATCTTCCCTGTGTAAAGGGCGAGGACATTGCCGAACCCCCAACCAATGTTTCTTCTAACTGTATTTCAGTTGTTTTGGACCACTTTCAGTTGTTTGTTTGACTTGTGGTTTTTTTTGGTAGACAGGAATAGGTAGAAATGTCAAAACAGAAGGGGGATCCCGCTTGTTTTTTCAGTTGTAGTTGCCCTACTGCATTGCTCCAGTGGAGACAGACAGGCTTCATGCAAGGCAAAGTCCCTCAGCATTGCTCACATGCATTACAGATGTGGCACCATCATCTCAGTGGATCTAAGAGTACTCAGTTACTCTTAGATCCAGGTATTTCTTAATCTGCAGGGATGCTAAAATCTGACTTTCTATTAGTGTTTGATCAAACTCCGCTGATACATCTATCAGACTTGCTGCTAACTTAATCCCACTGCTCTCATTTTAAGTCATTGATTCGTCTCCCCCTGTTGTGTTCAACCCGCTGTAGACACCAGCAGTTTCCTTAAGTCTCTTTCTTTACCCTTTTGTTTAGTAATCTCCCCAGCCTTTTTGCATGACAAATGTGCTCATATTTCTGGAAAGTCTTATGCTTATTGCTCTTGTGATTTAAGCCCTCCTAGCAATATTGCCCTCTATTATCTTCTTTGTTGCTCAGTGGTACCAAAATGATTTGTACAAATGCTCATCTGTCCAGATTTTCATGCTTCCTTTTCATATATCTTTCTAGCTGATTTCCCACAATTTACAAATAGGTATTGTTAACAGATTATTAGGTATAATGAGCATCTGTGATGAATTTGGCCATTTCTCAGGTTGAAGAACAATCTCTCCATTGCATGAATATTTGTTTTCTTTGGTTCATATCGCACTGAATAATCTGACTGGATCATAGTTTAATGTGAAAGTATCTATATCCATAAGCCAACTTTGAGGTAAAATGTGACAGACAAATCCTTTCCACGATTGTCTGATAGATCCTCTGGCAAAAATCTGCTTGGATTTCTTCAAACTCTTGAGTCTTCCTACAAAATGGGAGCATAACCCCTTAATCCTCCTCAGTAAAGTTGTTATTTAAATATTGTTGGGTAATAGTTAAACTATAAAACTGACTAAAACTGGACCAAAACTTTCTGGTGAGTAGATACGCCTGTTTGTAAAATACAGACTATTCCCCAAATCAGATCTGTTTCCTGCAAATGTGAAAGTAATGAAAATAAAAAAATAGCGTTTGTACTTATACAGTAAAGGAGCTTGTCATGACACCTTTTGAAACCATATATTTTATCATGGAAGATGCTGCAAACAATTCTGCAAGTGTTTAAACCCGCAATGAATCAGCAGGAGCGCTGATAATACCTCCCAGGCTCTGGCTTAAGCTCTTCTTGTTCCTTTACAGACCAGATGGGATGAATCAGCCTGTCCAATTCAATATAAACCAGGTAATTTGCAAACTGCTGAGTCACAAGGAGATCCTGATTTCTATAATAACCTTTTACAAGAAGTGAGTCCTCATTAGTCTTCTGGAGCAGACATAGCCCCGGTACCTGTGGGCTGATAATTTATACTACATTTCTGTCAGTTTTATTTCTTTCAACATCATACTGTCTGGAATCGGAATTAGTTACTGACATTAGTCAGTTATTTAAATCGTTCCAATAGAGTAGCACTTTACATGCAGCAACTTATATTTGTGTGCTCAGTTTGTTATCATATTTTGGAGTAGCTGGGTGTGTTTTTTATCAATAGCTTAGATAACCAGTTGCAGGTTTATGTTTGAGCTTTCTTACTAGAAATAACAATATTAACTCTGGTGCATTTCAAGACCATTTGGTAATTTGGCATCTTTTTTTTTTTAATCCATGAAAAAAAAATTCTTGAGTGAATACAATCGTATGGAAGTATTCCTTATCATTTATAAAAGCTATAGTTAGGATGGTTCCTACTGAAAGAGGAAGGGAACAACTTTTCCATTGATTGCATTGGGAATATCCCCTGTGTCATTGCTAGATGAACCCTCATCATGTGTTAATTAAACATTGATTCTTGAGATTAACTTACACAGGTGGCAACAACATGTTTGTCTAATTTCAGTGAGTTGCTACAGCACAACAATATAGGTTGTGTGTTTTGAGAAATGAGTTACCACTCAGATACAGAGGTGGATAAATGCCATTTCCAAATCTTGGCAATCTCCACTGATTTTATGGGCTTCATTGTGAGACAGTCAGTGCTGCTTATCCAAGAAGAACACAATTTCTATAAATCTTTCACTTCCAGACTTCCATGAATCAGCCACTGCTCGTTCCTATTTGTCTAGAATTAGCAGACAGACTCATTTCTAGCTATAGGCACAAACCCTTCTGTTTGCAGTGCCAGAGGGGATGGGCAAAGGTGCCAGCGGAAAAGCATTTATTCAAACAGCTTGACCCATTTACAAAAGCGATGCACAATCCTGAGACTGAGATTAGACTACTATTGTAATTTTATTGCTTAGCATGAATGTAAATTTCCTATGCTTTTAAAACACATAGCAAAATTTGCATAGAAAATCCTCTTCATCTTATTGTTTTCTCCTGTATTTACATTTCTTCGATGCTTCAAAATGCTTATTAATGTTATGCTGGCAAAACTCGAGGGAAAAATATTTATGTCATCTGCTGTTAGAATATATTGCTGTCACGCTGTTGATCAAGGATTAGATGTTTTTCTTTTAATATAAACTTTCTACTCTTCTCCAGTTTTTTTCTTTTTCTGTTTGAGGGTGAGTGGGCTCTCCTGTGGGATATGAAAATAACTTCCAGAGAAGAGGGAAGCATCTGGTTTCACCTCTTTATTTTGATCATTTCAGCAATTCTGTGATGCCCTTGAGTAAACATTTCCTTTCGAGTGTTTCATTGCTACTATTCTCTTCACGTTCTCTGCAATGCGAGTGTTTTTCAGCCCTCCCATGTAACCTCCACATATATTCATCTCCAGGAAGCCCACACTGCACCATTGATCCTTGATCTGCTCTTGCCTATAATTCTTTCATGCTTAATAGATTTCATCCATGGATGAGTATTGTTTTAGGCTTTTTGCCAATGTTTAATCCTATGATCTAATTTTCTACAGAAGGCAGTTGCAGCAGCTCTCTGTGAAGAATGCTCTGGCCTTCGTTTATATCAGGAGACCTAAACTAGTGAACCTGCATAGATTAATGGGTAGTGCTCAGAGGAAAGAAATCACTCCTGGCCTCAAAATGCATCTGAAATGCTTTAATTTTTGCAAAACAACTCACAGTTACAAATTACTGAGATTTTATTTTGTTTTATCTTATCACATCTAAGTTCAGAGATTTCCAGTGATTTTGGATAAACCTTACTGATAATGGCTTGTTATTCACTCACTCTTTTACACCTTGAAAGTCCCTCCCCAGCCAAAAACATGCAGTGCTTGGGTGGATTTTTATTTTCCTGAGGACCTAAAGGTGTTCTGGGTGAACTCTAGATGCTTTTGTATTTATTCTTCAAAAAGTAGATATCAGCTGCCATCAATTTCCTGAAATTGAATGGAGGGAAAAGGATAGAATGTCAGAAACATACTTAAAGAAAGAGGAAAAGAAGTTGTTTGAATCTATATAAAGCTAGATGAAAGTTCCTCCAAGATTAAAGGCATCTTTCTATTAGTTTTGAGTGATTTTGAATGAGGATCAAAACAAAAATGTTCTATTCATTTATCTGCTACTCTAGTTTTCTTTTAAGAGTCTTTCCTCCATCATATATAAAGTTGGCACCCTGGAAAATAGGAACATATTATTCCAAAGTGTTCATCACTTCCCATATTAGTATAACAGACCCTGCAAAAGCACCTTTTATAGAAGGAAAACAAAAATCCTAGTCCCTGGAATAACCTCCACAACATTTCAGCTGAAAACTTAATTGAGATTAATAGACTTGGGAGAGTAAAAATATAAGTTAAAAGAGCATTTGTTTTAGAAACAGAAGCAATAAGAGAAAGATGTGTGTCTTTGTACTGAGTGGAGGGTCTTGACATTGATACTTGACTTATTATTAGCTTATGACAAGGCAAATCAAGGAGGGAAAGAGGGGACATTTAAAGGTGTCCCATCACGATCCAGATAATCTGATATTTCTGGAGATGGTTTTGTCTGTGTCGTGTTGAGAGAAGGTAGAGGTGTCAGTCAGAACTGAGACTTCACATTTCCTTGAGGTATCATGTGCAAAGCTTTTTGGATTTCTTTAAAGGGTTCTTGTCCTTGGCTCTGCAGCTTTTCAGACTTTTAGGCACTCTTTCTCACAAAAAAAGGTTAGTCAAATGATGTGCAAATGATTCCTACGGGAGCTTTATCACTGTCAAGCAACTGGTTTGATCTGAAGACCTTAAAATCTCCAGGAAAATCTCAGAAGCTCGCAGGTGAATGGCAAGGCCATAATCAACTCTGATTAAAAAGGGCATTTCTGCAGCAGCTCAGTCTCTCTCTGCTGCTTGATGGGGTGACATGATGCCAGACACTGCTGCTGTCCTTTTTTCCCCCCTCCTTTTCATTCTGATAAATATTTGTGTTACTTAGCACAGTTACTTACTGAGTGTTACTTAGCAAAAATATTTTGAAAAATGACCCTGTTACTTTTTTCCTTTGCAGACAGTACTGGTGCTAGTCAAACTGAAGCCTGAACAGACTGACTTTTGAAAGTCTATTGGGTTGACTAATAAGACACTGGTACTTTCTAATGAAGATCTCAAAAAGGCAGTTGCTTCCTGGAGGTAGAAGAGAAGAGGAACAAAAAGACTGAGTTGTCGACCTTTGCTCATTAAGTTGTCCCACAAATGGTTACCTCTCTCAATCTGCTTCCTTAGCTGTAAAATGGCACATCTACCCTCTGTTTGCAAAATATTTTGAAGGGAAAAGTATCAAAAAATGCCATTAAGAGTAAACCATTAAAATTTCTGGGGTTTTGCTTGTTTTTTGGTTGTTTTTTTTTGAGTTTTACAAATGTTATCTGGTGATTGTTCAACCTGTTTTCAGTCTGAGTGCAGAGAGGCTCGGTAGCTGTAAAGAGTTGGTCCAAAAATATGTGCTGAGTGGCCATCATCAAAGGAAACTGCAGCTGGTGCTCTGAAGCTTTACTCAGTGCCCTCTAAAATACTGGTTTTGAGAGAGACAATAGCAATATGTGTTTATTTCTATCTCTGTGTAAGAATATATTGAATAATATCAATTGCTAAGAAGACATTAAAAAGACTATTGGATGCCAAATCGATTTATGGTAAATATCATTGATTTCAATGAACTATTTCTAGGAGATATTTCTGTTAATTATTTGTTCATTCTTTTTATTTATGCCATTTCTAAAGTCCCATAGAAAAAAAAGATTAGTCGTACTTTTACATAAAATATTTTTATTTCGAACATTTTTAATAAAAAATGGAAGACACTACAATTATGGATTTAAACATGCAAATAGTGTTTTTGACAGAATATTAAAAGTGCTTGATTTCAACAGGATTTAATTCAGTTGTGGGGATCTCTTTCGGGACAAAAAGAAGCATTTAAAGCAGCGGGATATTACAAAATATCAGTGCATCTCATGTTTTCACCAAAAAACAAAGAAGGCAAAAGTGAAAAACAGATATAACATGTTATTTGTTAGCTTTGAAGTAATGTTGTTTTCTAGTATAGTCATATTGCTGGAGTTTGGATCCCCAGAATCATGATAAATAGTAGTTCACTTTCACTCCATATGGTTCTTTACAGTGTAAGAAACAGCAATAAAGCCCTGAGCAAAATCAAAGTACAACTTGTAGGTGATTTTCTCTTATCTTCTGTTATAGGTGTTAATTGATAACTGGGCGAGGAAGACTGGCTGTTATTCACAAACAAGAATCAGCAGCAAGTTAAGGAAATCGGTAATTACACTTTTTTGTTCTTTTATTTTTTTTTCAAAGAAAAAGTGCATTCACCTGGTCAAGGTTCTTGCAAAGTACCAGGGGGTAGAAGTAGAGCTTTCTGGAGGTTCTGTGGCAGGTTTAGAGCTCCTTGGACCAGCTGTACATCTGCTTCCACCATAGGTTGCTTTGGGATCCTGAACTTGTCTTCCTCAGGAGTTCTTGGGAAGACAAACACTAGGAATTGGTCTGGGGCTTATATGAATGAAGGAAAATGTGTTGGGAGGATGCAGAAGGTGAGTGTCTTTGGTGGTGAAAGTAATTCACCACCAAATGAGTGACAGGTAATTCAGCAAAACTTAGGAGCAGGGTAAAGTATTGCATGCTTGAAGGACAGAAGAGTTTTTAAATCTCACCCTGATGTATTTTTACCTTTTTCGGTTCTGTATGTTCAGCTTCAGAAGGGTTTGGGTACCACTTTTCAGAATCAGATTCCCTCTCTGAGAAGCGTTTTCTTTTTCTCACTATGTCACAGGCAGAATTAGGGAACATCAAGCGTTTTGTTGCTTGACTCCTACCAGCTGGGTAATTTCTACTTGGCTGATCACGTCTCCTACATCTAGTGATATAAATGATGGGCTTAGTTAAGATGGTGTCTGCTTTTTATTTTTTTTAATGAAGGCATCCTAGCAGATTGTTTTGTTTTTCTTAATTGCAGCAAAAAGAGCATGAGCGAATGCTCCTGGATGCTGCTCCCTGGAGAGCAATCATGCGTTGCAGCAGACCCCTCATTTCCACTCATTCAATACGGGGCTTGTTAGGAGGTTTGGGGGTAGTTGTGGTTCCTATGCAAGGGGTGTTAAGGACGAGAAGTTGGGGCACATAAAGGATGGGTAGTGACACTAGGGGAATTTTAGTTGCAGACAATCAGAAGGCTAGAAAAAAAAGTTATGTTTTATTTTAGTGGTAAAGTTTTTAATTTGGAGGAGGAAATCTAAATCCTGATTCCTGATTTTTTTTTCCCCACCCTCTATTCTTTTTTACTGGTTAGCCTGTTTTACAGAGAAAATTAATTTTATGTAGTAGTACTATTTATTTGTGTGTATGCCTGTCATTCTATCTAAATTTTTGTGAAATCATTGCTCAATTTCAACTAATTAAATGGATTCAAAATTAAAAAAAAAATAAAAATAAAACTCCTAATTTCTAGTTATTCCAACTGGAAAGACCTAAAGGCATTTAGGCACTTGTTAAATCTTGAAGTGTGGAGAAATCAGGGTTGGAAGTAACTGAGGACAGAAATTAATGTAAGGAGAAGACTATAGGATTGTTCAATCCTTCTGAAGCCACGCAGTAGTAATGCAACATGTTTTCTATATGCTTTTGGGTGGAGAATGGCCTCTACTAGGCTGGAAAACCCTGCCTAGCTTTGTGCTCCCCGTCCTCTCAGCTCCTCATAATTAGCAGTTCATTCCCATATCCTGTTCATGTGTGTGGCAAGAATTAACCCTTTCTGTAGAGGTATTTCCAAGTGCTCCCTGCACAGTCCTCTGCCACTGCTGATTTGCACTCAAGTGAATATCAGATCAGTAGACCTCAGTGATACGGGAGCTGTCAAGCTAGAGTTACTCTTTCGCTGTGTGGTGAGGGAAAGGTTGATGTGCCATATGTCTCACGAAGGGCTGGTGTTGGCCTTAACTCAGGCCAAAAATGCCAAGCTTTGTTCTTGCCATTTATACTGACCCCTTTGGCCCTTTGAATCCTTTAATGGCATCTATGACCCTCAGCCAATGCAGTAAAAGATTATACTTCATAATTACCTATTGATTTATTGTTTTAATTGAAGTTCTTATAATACTTCACATGCTTCATCTCCTTGTACTGTCCTTTCCATCTGGTGTCTGATGTAGCTGCACTGCGTGCTCAGGTCTCTCTACATTCTGCAGCATGGTTGTTGATAGCTCCTTGATTTGACTCTTTGCTGTTATCATGAAAATCCACTCTTATTTTCATTACTTTTCATTTGGGTAGACTACTGCACAGTCGTTCAGGCAGCAAAGGCACCAAATCATAGAATCATAGAATGCCTAAGGTTGGAAGGGACCTCTAGAGGTCATCTAGTCCAACCCCCCTGCACACGCAGGGCCACCTAGAGCACGTGGCACAGGGCTGCATCCAAGCAGGTCTTGAAGATCTCCAGAGAAGGAGACTCCACAACCTCTCTGGGCAGCCTGTTCCAGTGCTCTGTCACCCTCACTGTCAAGAAGTTCTTCCTTAAGTTCCCATGGAACCTCTTATGCTTCAATTTGTGGCCATNCACGAAGGGCTGGTGTTGGCCTTAACTCAGGCCAAAAATGCCAAGCTTTGTTCTTGCCATTTATACTGACCCCTTTGGCCCTTTGAATCCTTTAATGGCATCTATGACCCTCAACCAATGCAGTAAAAGATTATACTTCATAATTACCTATTGATTTATTGTTTTAATTGAAGTTCTTATAATACTTCACATGCTTCATCTCCTTGTACTGTCCTTTCCATCTGGTGTCTGATGTAGCTGCACCGCGTGCTCAGGTCTCTCTACATTCTGCAGCATGGTTGTTGGTAGCTCCTTGATTTGACTCTTTGCTGTTATGAAAATCCACTCTTATTTTAATTACTTTTCATTTGGGCAGACTACTACACAGTCACTGAGGCAGCAAAGGCACCAAACCTTGGTTTGTTTGGTGGGGGAAGATGGGGTGGAGGATTTCGTTGCTCACAGAGCATCTTCTGAAATCTTTTTTCAAGACATTCAAACAAGATGCAGTGAAGCTTAATTCACATTTTCCCCAACTTGGCCTAAATGACTCCTGAATAGGTAGGAGTGCTTACCCAGCCAGCCTGCACAGGGGAGTGTGACTGGCTAACTACAGCACTAATATAGTAAAATTGTTTACAAGACAGAGCAGAAGTGGATTTTTAACAAAATCACTCATGAATGAAAGAGATTGACATTGATTATACATGGAATATACACAGTGGTACATGGAATATACATAGTGGTTTATAGACTGAGACTCAAGTGTCCAGAGACAGACACCTGAGTTAACAACTGAAGCAGGGGCTGTAATTCCTCCTCTCTGTAGAGAAGAACTCCCCATACCTTCTACCAACAGATTAGAGTCACTATAATGATCTTCACTGGCACATTGCCTTTCCCTTCTCCTCTTCTGCTCTTCCTTTCTGGGACTCTGGCCATCAGTAAAGCAAGGGACCAGGAATATTTGTTGGCATTTGATCTCAGTTGAGACATCTTGCCACCCTCTTTGGCTGATTTCTTGATTTGACTCAAAGATAAAAGGGAGAGAGAGGAAAAAAACCTCAATTGCTGTATATTTCTGTAAGTTTTAGAAAAAGAAAAAGCCATTAAAATGTTATTTCCTAGTGAATGAAACAACATCTTATAAATTCAAGTATATACTAAGGTGAACTCTTCTAAGAAAACTTTGGAAGATGCATCAAAACTAATGAATTTACTTCAGATGAAAATGGTGCAACAGGAAATGAATGTTTTCTCTGACTGGTCTGGATATGGAAAAAACTTTCAAGCTCAGTTTGAGGAAAAGTAGAACCATTTGACTTTTTTTTTTATAATTTTTTTTGTTGGAGAAGTTCGGCATGAGCAAAGATCAAGGCTTCAGCTAGAATAAACTCAACTTCTTAGTGAAAATCCTTTCAGCATCCATGTACTTCCCTGAAGGAACTGGTGAAAACACAAACTTTGTTTAGTAAAAGGAGCAATAAGTGGTCAAGCTTGGGGCTGGAAGCAGTTGGGATGCCAGGCTTCATGCAGTCCATTTACAAGCCTGATGTGTGTGGAAGAACAGCTACTGTTGTGCATAGCCTGTTGTCAGAGCCCAGAACAAAACTGGAGAGACTAACAGGTTAACCTGGCTAAGGCAAATGCTTATAGTTGAGATGTGTGAGCACCTCTCTCGGTATATTGAGTGTGACATTCTGGTCTTGGCATGAAGCCATCTGCCATGGTTTTAGACACTGCTCTCCAGAAAACCGAATCTGAAAAGGCCATTGACGAATCTTGCTTTGCTGTTTTACACTACTGGCATGCTTTCGCCACTGTACCAAGGGTAGATTTATCATTTCCAGCATGTCTCGCGGAGAATGCTGCAAGCTCCAGCGCTAGGAATGAAAAGGTTTTATCTCTCTCCTCTCGCTCTCTTGTTGGCGCGCTGCCTGCCTCTGACAACCAGCAAAGCAGGGACATCCTCCCCAGCAGCTCAGATCTAAATCCCAGATATGCAGATTGATTTCCAGCACAGCCTGTGCTGGGTATAAATCCTGGATCAAACAAGCTAATCACTGTTAATCACTGCTAATCAGCATGATGGGGCCTGTAGACCTTTGCAGTCCTACTTACTGGCCAGGGGGGACAAACTGCCAGTAGGTGCTAAATCATTAATGGCTCCTGTTGAATTTAAATAGCTGGTGGTGCTGAATTTAAGTGACTAGTGCTACAGTCATGCGCTGCTATAGAATGACATCTTCCAGAACTACAGCATCACAGTATATTTCTCCCAGCATGGCTATGATTCAAGATGAGCAAGTATTAACCCGCATTAGCACAGGAGAAAACTGCTGGTGAAAGAATCCGCTGCTTTTGTGTGCGAGGGTTTGTGTGTGTGTGTGATTTTTATTGTTTGGTTTTTGTGTGTTGTTGTTGTATTTTTTTGTTTTGTCCCCCCTTACCCATTATCTTTCCCTCCTTCTCTTTTCCTCATTTTGTCCCCCACTCATTTAACTAGAGAACTTGCATCTAACCCTGGATCTCAAGGGTCATTATTTGTCCTTGGTGTTTACCATCTAGTTTACTGTTCGGCGGTGGCTGCCTGTGGAATTCCACTTCCAGAATTCTACCATAAATGCATTCACAATACACAGGATTCATTGTCTTTCCTTTTGTCTTTTTTTTTTTTTTTAATTTACAAATTGCATTTAAAAATAACCATAAAATGTGGCAGGTTGCACGTCTGAAGAGAGTTATCGTTCTCTTCTAGTAGTTAATGTACCCTGAGCTTTTGGCTTTGGTGCCTCATAATGCCCCATGGGGCATGCAGTAGCTGCCCAGAAACACATTTGTTAGCTGTCATGTAATTGCTTAATTATATCTTGCTTCTCTCTCAATGCATCATGCATAAGTTTGCTAAATGTTCTGTGTGACTCCAAACCTGATTTATTGCCTCAAAAAATGCCTTGGAGAAGTCTGGTGAATAAAGGAGCTCCCTTTAATGTGCTTTCTGATCTGCAGAGCTCCAGTTTAAGGTAACTTTGTTAATCTTTGAATCAGTAAACAATATTGCTTGCAATGAGTAGCTTTAATTTAAGAAGAATGCTTATTTAGGTACCTGTTCTCAGGTGTGTTGTGAAAATGTGTTTTTCTTTGCTAGGTTACGTCAAGAGGTGAAAACACAGTGTAGGGATTGCATTGATAGATCCTCCACCACTGTAATTCAGCACAGTTTTGTTGAAGCCATGTCAGTATTGCTGATTTATACCAGCCAAGGATCAGACTTTGATGCTGTTAGTGATGGGAAGTTATTAAAAGGCAACACCTTTCCATCTGGAAGTTCTCAAGCTGAAGGCATAGGAGAGGCAACACGCTGCATGAGGAGGTTGACTTGGTGGTGTGTGCTGGAGGTGTTGCTAGCTGTGCTCTTCTCCATAAATTACTTTCCCTCAATAGCAGCAGTTTCAAGATGCCAAAAATGCTTCTACTCTGAAATGAGATTTACCGAGCAACTTGAATTTGAGAGCATCTGACAGCTGCTGAGCTATTGCTCCCTGTGAATGATTGGACCTAGGACAAAGTAGCTTCATTGCATTTGTGACTTTCTCATCTGTGATGCAAAAGAGCGTTACCTTCTGCTTCCAAGTAAAGATCATGCAGCTTCCAATACCTATCCTGTTATTTAAAGGACCATTGGAAGAAGCCATAACCTCTTTCAAAACTCTGAAGAGCTGTAGGTGTCACTTGGCTTAGTGTTTATCGTACAGTAGTTTTTCCTGTGTTATTACCTGATGCCTTATCTTTTTATTTAAAAATTGAAATGGGAATTAGTTTCAGAACCAGAGTGTTCTGAAATTCCTGCATTGGAGAACAGCGAAGACTAGAAGAGAAATAAGTTTCACTTGTTTATGCCATATTTCTTACTGTGTCTCAATATGTCCTTCTTTTCCTCATATTTCTTTCTTGTTTTTGACTCCTTCCTAAGCAGACTACCCCAAGAAACTGAAGCCCTGAAGAGAGAATAGAATTCCATTCTTAGTGTGTAGATTAAAACCAAAGGTTTCTGTTACAGTGACCATTCCATGAAGGTAGATGAGACACATGAAAGCAGATGAGGCAGCATTTATAGCCCAGATGGCTGTAAAGTAGAGGTCCATACCCCACAAAGACTTCTTGGGATTAGTGCTAAAGAAATCGTGAGTCAGTAGTTCCTACTGGAGCAGAATGGGTAAGTGAGGAAATTAAACTAGATCAAATTTGGAGACTGGGTTAGGTGAGTGCAGATCCTAAAGGAAGAGAGCAAGGTGTCTTGTATGCTGTGAAAGGGAAGCCAAAAACAAACCTCATCTATAATATGAACACTGGTAAATGAAGAAGATAATTCCCTTGACCATGACTGAAATCTTGTTTGTTTTAAAATCAGTTTTACAATAGCTCCATTAAGTCAAATTTTATCCTATATCTCTTATGGTTATCAACAAATCTAGTAAGAGCTAGTGGGAGTAATAAAGTTTATTAGCTACCTAAAGGTTAGAGCTAGTTAGCTTTTAAATATTTGAATTGAGATAACTATTAGGAAGAAGCCAGATATTGTGGCTGCTTACAGCTAAGTTTGAAAACTTAAGATTATGATTGCACAGACTGTTTTTGGAGGAGAGATGAAATATCTTTGAAATACTTTTATGCACATAACATAAGGTTATAAAGCTCTTTTTATTTTTCTCTCCTCTTTCATCATGGTTGCTTACCACAGGCATTTTCCTTTTCCTTCATAGTATAAAACTTGGTGCAACTGCATTGTTGTTAACCTTAGCAAAAGATAAAGCAGGCGAGATTTGCATAACTACAGTTGCTTATCTTTTTTTGTACTGCTTTCTCACCATGCAAACGTGGCTGGAATTCATCATTTTTAGTTATTTTATATAATCCATGAAATCTCAAAACTTCACTAGGAGAAGTAGGTGCAGTCAGTTATTCTGTATTGTTTGTAATTGAATTTCTCAAAGAAATACTGTGACTAGTTTGCTTTTTTAATGACTTATCCAAATGATGGTCTTCACCTGGGTAGATTATCATATTCAGTTTCAGTGCCTTGAAATAAGTGAAATCGGTGAAACCTCGATTAATTATTTAGGATGGCCTGTCTCTGCAGACTAACTTTCTTCAGTTTTAGGACAGCTGAGAACATCAGCACTCCTGTATAAGCCCTCATCTTTTAAAATCACCATTGGATTCTCTGACTTTTAAAGCTGTTATGAGTAGATATGGGTAATTATGAAGAGGGAATCCAAAATGATTTCAGCAGTAGGTCAGATTGCAAAGTCAGCCCTTGACTGGGAGCCTAAATCCCATGTGCCAGAATTCTGCATAGGCCTCCAGATGTTTCAGCTGTTTCAGCCAAACTTTGGGTTGGGAAGCAAAAATTGGTTCCTATGGGCTCATTTTCATAGAAGTGTGCTGTGTTTATAACAGTTAGAAGATCCATCCTCAGTAATTGTGTTGGGAGAAGCAAATTAAGCTCACAAAGATTTTGGTAGCCTAAATCCTAGTGTTTGAGCATGCTGAAGACCCTTGGTTTGCATGACTTGGATGAGGAGTTGTGTTTAAATTGTTAGCATAGTGTCACCTGCATAGACTAGCTGCCCTTAAGGCAGTAGAGTTATTTTGGTAGCAAAACAAAGTCATGTCTTTTCTAACACATTTAGATTTTTGGTATATTTTTGCCACATGCATACGTTTTGTTGCTTTCTCCCCAAACAGGGAGCATATGTTTGAGGGGTTTTGGGGGAGAATGGAGGAGAGGGAGGAGATAGAGACATTGCTGGAAAGTCAGACTTATTTTTCTTCTAAAATAAGGTATTTACATCACCTTTTGAGTTGGGACATTACCAAGTATAGCTGTGTTTAGTACTCCTGCACAGGAATACATTTGACACTTGCTACTGGGAGATCATCCTATTTATTTCCTATCTCTTTAGGACTATGTTGGATTTCTTTATTTAATCAAGAAAAGTGTTTTGACAGTGAAATATTTTTAGATTTAAGAAGCTTTTTAATCCCTTATCTAGGCAGCATGAGAACAGAGACAAAACTGCACCAGCTCAGCATAGTCTGCGTTTTGATGAGGGGGGAGCCTTGTGGTGCTAGCTGGAATGCAACAAAGTTTGCCTGGGAAAGGCTAAATTATTCCTATCCTGTGAGAGACTGTTGGAAAAAAATAAGTCTAGCCATCTAAGCAAGTTTTAAATAAATGGGTACTTTTGCCAGTCTCCGAACATGGTATTCATTTTTATGCCTGCTTGATTTGTATGGTATCTAAAAAACATGAGCTTATAAAAATGTAGGAAATATATAGGAAAATTGTCACTGGATCATAATTCACCTTGACATATGTGGTGGGGAATTCATATGGATAGGGTGAAACCTTTGAGGGCATGAGCTATAGTTATTAAACCCAGCTTTTTTGTGAATTAAGATTTCATGAGATTGAGCTTGCAAAGTGCAATCTTTCTCTTCAGGATGGCTGTGAGGAGGAGGATTTGGAGGCATTTTGTGAGCTTTCATGTGGATCTGAGATGATTCATCCTTTCAGCCGGACTCAGTTGTGTCCTTTCGCTTTACTTTTTCCTGAGTGTGCCCACAAACTGAATTTTGTTTCTCATTTTCTGTTGTTCTAGAATGTCTCCTGGATACAGGTGTACAGGTGCACTGATAATAAAAATAGAAATTTTGTCATCATCATTGTCTGGTTTTGGCTATCAAGTTGTTCTTATGCAGTAAGAATCTAAGCAGAAATGATGGGACTCTTTTTTTAAAGTGACCTGCTGCACTTTTGAGGCATAGCAAGTCATTGGAATGAAGCCACCTATGAAAATAAAGACCGATTATTATTCATCTAGACAAATTCTGGATGAACCAGATGTTTGCAGAGATTAGGATGAGCTTGCAAATGATTTCATGAGAGACTTGCATCTCATCTGAGCGCAGAAGTTTGGCTTTCAGAACTTCCTCTATGACCCAAAAGCCTCTAATTATATCTTGGATAAATTTGTTTTACAGTCTCATGCCCAAAGTCTTTATCTAATTGTTATAAGACGTAGATGTAGGATTGGTTAACCACAGCTGGGTAATAATATTTTGCTGTGTGGTTTGTAGAAAGTTTGTTCTTTGCAGGACTCTTTTTACAGATGACTTAAAGATAATTCCTTATCTTTGAAGGGTTCATATTGCTGTTACGATGTGTAGTGTTCTTTCTGTGTTTTATTCCAGTATATGATTTCTAGATGGGAAAAGGAATAATGCTTTCTCAAACTTTTATACTTAAACAAAATTTTATCAATATACAAGAAATGATTCTCCTTGTCCAGAATTAATTGTTTTATTTTTTGGTTTGTCTTTTTGTAATTGGTTGTAATGGATAACATGGAAGGGGTAGAGAAATGAATCCAAGTCCATTATTTTCAGGGGCTTAGAAGACATTCAGACAGCACTTAGCCTATTGAAAATAAGTGTCTAGCCTGATTCAGCATATAACTATTATCTGTTATCTTCGTGGAGTAATTAGTACATCCAGAAGACAGACAGTTCATCTGTCTGCTATGGGTCTTTAGAAGGACAGAGCATCCAGATGGACTGGATCCTAAATTTTAAAGGGTTAAAGAGAAATAAATTGCAGAAGTGTATTCCCCTAATTGGCCTTCTTGCAGTCTGTGTTCAATCAACTCTTTCCAAACTCTGCTCCATCCTTCTCTGTCACCCCTATTCTATCTGAGATAAAAATTCCTTGACCAACTGAGATGTTACACTGTTTTCACCCATCTTACTCCACCACTGTTGCTGTAAACAGTCCTTTGTTGATGTACTTTGGTGTTCCACTGGTTGTTGATTTATATCACCTATGACTCTGGCCCAGCAACTGTGACCCAACTGTTGGTAAAAACTAGCAACTCAATTAATGAAAAAAAAAAAGGCTTTGACTCCAAGTTGTAATCAGACTGTATTGTTCAGATGATATACTGTGCCCAGGGTTGCAATGCATTATGAAAACAGCACTGTGCTGCAGACAAATACAATCTGCAGTTGAATAGGACTCTTTATTTCACTGTTGTCTATCAAAATTTCTATTACAGGTTCAGTCATTCATTAGCAAAAATATGAAGTGCATATTCTGAGTTTTGTTCAGAACCATCTGTTATACCCATCTTAAAGAAGAATACTTTTCTGTAAAAGAACAGCAGATTTATTTATTTATTTGTATTTTTTATTATTATTATTCATTTATTGGAACTGGAAAGAAACACCTTGACTCATTTTTGAATTATTTGCCTGTGATGTGGGATATAGAATGACTCCCCTTTATAAAGGGAAAAGAGTGATTACAAAGCTGCACTAAGTTGCAGCATTTCAAATTTCCTCTCCTATGGCCCCAGCCTAACAGCTTTTGAGAGAAATGAAAAGGCTGCTTTCCTATTGTGAAATAGCAAAGAAATTTGGATAAAGAAGCCCCTGAATGCAACTCTTCTTTTTTCCTGATTTAAGGTCCTGCAGATATTTAATAATTTTGTCTTTAAGCATAGTGGTATTGGAGAAGATTGCAGAGAAGATGTCCTGCTCTCTCAGTGGCCATTTTTTACAGACAAAGACAGATTATTCAAGACCTTTATCTTCAAAGGCTAAGTAGTACCTAAAAATCTAAATATGTGGGAACATTCTTCCTTAAAAGTACGAAAGAGAATGAAATATTCAATTATAGCAAAGATAAATGGAGAAGAGAGCGTGTTACATTGTTTATCTTTTTATTCTTGTGAACTTTTATTAAATATCAGGACATAATTTTGAAAAAGGAGACCCCTGGCTGGAGATTAGGTGTGATGATGCCTAATCCAAGCAATTAAGAGTCTCTGTAAGGAGCAAAAAGGTTTTTGTTCTTTTTGTTTTTGAGGGAGACATGGAGGGAGAAAAGGGCTAAGGGAACCTCAGTACTTGCACATTGAAGTGAAACTTTTTCTTTTTTCTTTTTTTTTCCCTCCTTTTCTTTCTTTCCTCAATACTTTCAAGGAGTTTCTTTATTCATACTGGAAAAGGCTGCTTAGAGAAAGGCTGCTTCTCTTCTGAGAAGAGAAATGCTTCTCAGAGCTTTTGTGGAACTGGAGCTTAAAATTCAGTATTTTCTGGGAGTTAGGTTCAAAAACTTAATATAGCTCGCTGTTTCTGAAACAATAATAAAAATCTAGTCATCTGGGGGGAAGAAATTTTTTGTCTAATGAACAAGAACATAAATTAATATCTTAAAAGCTAGACTATAGATTTTTGTTCCTTGTTCAAGCAATGCTTTATAACATAAATTAGAGCTTTAACAGGCTAGACAATGTGGGGAGGTCCATATTTTTGTTGTCAAAATTCACATTTTCAATATAGTTGATGTAGTGATATGCTTTAGTTGAAGTCTGATTTCAAAACATTATGGCCAGATGTTTGGGAAGCCACAGAGAATGGGACAGAAATTAGTCAAGGTAAAGAAAACTATTTCACAGAAAGGTAGACTGAGAAATAAATAGCTTAAAAAGAAAACAAATTTTCTAGGCTTTTAGTCCTGTTCCCATTAAATGTGACAATGCATTGTTGTGAATGGAATGGATTATCACATTAATATTATATTTTGAGCTCTGTTTCTAATGCTATATTAAAAGAAATGTATAGGGATTTTAAATCAGCTATACAAATCTCTATTATCATATGCTTGACCCTAATGTCATAGAACATGACAGGAACACAAAATTTATATGCTTAGAAGCTGCTAGGAACCATCACTTGCATTTGTGTGTCTGCTTGCACCTTGGTGTGTCTTATTGTTTATGATCCCGCTTTGCATTTCTTTCACATAATTCTTCCCATCAATAATCATCAGTCATATGTGCTTGCTTAGAAATATGGAAGATAAATATGCTTCACTAAGGGAACCTTCATAAATAAACACCTGTGAGGGAAATAATAAACCTGTTGATATTATTTTTTTTAACCACTCATACATTTAGTGCTACTGCTTCTGTAATACTGAATGAGGAAACAAAAGTTCACAGGAACTCTTATCTGGCAGCAACGTATTGTCACAAATAATGAGCCAAAACTGAATTTAGTGCAGTAAATGTGTTTGTATATATATATTTTTACTATTATTTCTTAGTATTGTATGGCATAACTTAGGATTTGTGGTCAATCAAGCACCTTTCTCTCCTGTTTTCTTGCTCTTATTATGTAGTTGGGGGCTAGAGAAGAAAAATCTATTACACTTCATTAATCCTCTTGATATCCATTGCCTGCATTATTTGCTCTTCATTTTGTCATTAAAATTTAATATTTAACTGCCATTATGCAAAATCCACTTATCTGTATTAAATTCTATTTGCTAGACTTTGGTATCAAAGTGCTGCCAGGACAGCCTTTGCAACACAATTTCTCTTCTTACACTAATGTATAGGCAAAATTGTGATTCATAGTTTCTTATTCCTTCATTTAAGTAATTGATAAAGAACAAGAAGGATTTCCCTTATTCTGTTTGCCTCTTTCATAAACCATTACCCCTCACAATTTGATTTCCAATTTCTAACCAATTTTCTGCTCATCCTGCTTTTCCCTGCTGCTTAATTCTGTTGGTACCATTGACTGCAGGCAGGTTTCTTCATTCTGTTTTGTATTTGTCTGTAGCTATCTGAAGTCATAGTAGTTTTAAATCTTAATGCAGTATTGAAGACATTGGTGTACTAATGAATTGTGTCTTAATATATTTTTAATATATTTTGAGTTTGTCTCTAAGGTGGTGCCTTATGATGTGAAATCTCTGGTAACATTTTACACACCAGGCATCTTAGGGCTTAGCATGGATCTCATCTTGGGTACCAGAAGCTTCACCCTGTCATTCAGAGGGGACTGTATCATGTGTCACATATGTGCCATTAAAATAGTCCTGCACTCACTGGTACTTTATTCATTTCAGAGAGAAATCTTTTATAAATGGTGATTTCAGCTCTGTGAAAATGTATATTCATTTCTCATACTCGGTCATTCATGGACTAGTTGTCTATAGAGTTTATGGATGGTCATAATATAGCAGGACAAAGACTTCTTAACCCCGAACAGAAGAGGTTCTAGTTGAATGAAGAAAATTCCTGTTCAGACTGTCCTAGTCCTGCCAAAATGCTTCAGTCCTTGAAATTCAATGATTTCCAAATGAATTACTTGAGGTCCTCATAATAGCCTTGCAGATCAGCTCCAGTCCTGTTCTGGTTTTGAAACAAAACAATAATAAAAATCTGGACAGGGCATACTCCTTTTGACTTGCCTGAAACACCTTAGGATAAAAACAATGCTTTCAACTTTAGAAAAATGCCAGGGAAGTATGAAAGGGGAGAAAAGTATTTCTTTACCCTCTGCTAATTCTGGATCATGCCTTAATCCTAAAAGCTTATGATTGTCTTTTTTTTTTTCTATGCCAGAAAGAAAATGTGCATTTGGATATAAAAGGATTTGCTAGAGGGAACTGTGAAATTAATTCTGCATTGTTACAGACAAATATGAAACAAAATCAGAGGTTATGACAAATAGCTGTAGACAAATGCTTGAGGATGATAAATAGGAACATTCTGGAGGAAAAGGCTTGGAACCTTATTCCAGTGAACTCAGTAGCAGATTCAGTGGTGCCTCATGAGATCCAAAAGAGAGATTTTTTATTAAAAAAAAAAAAAAAAGTTGGGGGGAGAGTAGAGTAGAGAACACAGTTGGGAGTGGCTTTTAAGCTATCTAAAAGCAGAAACAGTAGTTAAAAATAATGAACATAAGCAACACACACCCCTCTTTATCTGGGTAAGAAAAGGTGTCTGCAATTCTGCCATCAAAAAGATAAAGAATGAAGCAAAAAAGCACAATCCATCAAGAACCAGAGCTGCTTGCAGAAGCAGCCAAGCGCTGGGGCTGCCCAGAGTCCTGGGACTAACCCACATGGTTACTTCTGGGAGTGATCCAGCCCCTCAAATTAAAATGAAGGCGAAAACGGATTATTAAAACACAAGTTTTGCAAAGTCAGCTCCAGCCGGCTGTCCCAAGTTTTCCTTTCGTCAGCATAAGCTGTTGAGAGGCAGCCTGGTGGCCCACCTGTTTTTGTTCTTCATATTATTAAATACCAGCCCTGAGATGAACTGAGTGAAAGTGAGAAAAATAGTTTAAAAATGATTTCAAGTAACAGGGTTTCAAGTAAGAGTTGGCTTGGCAATGTTTTACTGAAGACAGAGGGGCCCTCTGGACAGGTAGAAAGACTCAGACTGGTAGAAACCTTCTTCTTCCAGTGTTGTGTTTCTCTTTAAATGCAAGAGAAAAAGCTCTATGGAATCTCTTGCCTCTATAAATGTGGAAATGTCTTCACTTGTGTTTTACTGATTTAAATACATTGTCTTGGAAATCAATGCAGTCTTGCTGAAATAATGTTTCCTAAATTGTCAGTCTTTCATTTATATGAATGGATCTTCAGCTGGTGTAGATTATGGAGTTTTATTATTCTTCTCGCCAACCGCTTGTCTCTGGACTATGCGTATCCAAACCTGCGTGGGGTGCTACTATTTTTTCCAAGAGCACGAGCTTTGAGGAAGTGCTCTAATGGGAAGTTTTGGTTTGCCTGACTTCTACTTCCATCTATTGTAAATTTTCCCCCAGGTGGTACTTGTAGTAACATTAGTGAGCAGACATACGCTAACTGAGGACTTGGAAATTGAGGCGTGTAATTAAAAGGCATATGAATTGTGCCATGTTTATGGACTACTTTTCCCTCTCCTTTTTTTCCTTCTTGCTTTGTTTCAAATGTAATACAAATAACACTCTCCACTTCTAAGACCACATTTTGAAAGTCATTGCTGCGCAGAAAATGTAGGTCTTCTCCAGGAAAGAAATGTGTTCTTTCCTGGAACATAAACAGGTGAAGTCAAGCTGGACTTTGAACTTGAGCTGGTTTGTTTATTTCAAGAGCAAAAGCTGCCTTTTCTTCAAGTATCACCCAGTACAGACTTTTCAGCTTAATTCTGTGTGTTTCAGAAATTGTATTTTAACGAAAGAGCTGTAGAATTCCTTAGGAAGGATTTGGCATCCCTGTGAGAAGAAAGGATCCCACTTGCAATATGCTCTGCTAGCATTTGTGAAAAATATCCATTTATGGATTAAGGAGACTGTTTCCATTGTGCAGGAAATTCTCCAGGCTCAGTTCAGGCTAAGAAGCAGACCAGACAAGCCAGCCTAGGAGGTTGCTACTTCACTTGCACGATGGATTTCTGAGTTTTTACAAGCAAATCTGCAGGTGCAGCGCTTCCTCCGCTGCCATTCCAGCACGGGAATGTAACCCCAGTTCTTGTTTCTGTGCATTTCAGACATGGTTTCCTACTTACAAATCCAAACTAATTGGATGCAAATTGGATACTACAAACTAGTAAAACCACAGCCCCCATTCGCATGAACAACAATTCTGATGGAAATAATGATCTTAAACTAAAGTTCTGCCCTCCTGTGTGCATGTGAAAATCTAGACGGCAATGGATTAATTCTACTCTCAGGGAGCCAGAGTTTAATCATGAGCTCATTACTCTCTTTTTCCCTGGAATTACTATTTTAAGTAGAGGTATAGAAATGTGTTTCTGCAGTCAAAACAAAAGTATTCAATTTTTGCCACATCTTTTGATATGTTGACATTTTCAGCGGGTACCTTTGGTAGGTAAGAAATTCTGGTGTGTGAAAATTGCTCATCATACACAGAAAGTCTACCAAGACAGCAGTTGGGTAAGTAAAGCATGACTGGGGAGGTTACATATTAGTTATGGACTTTACTACTGACTACTTGTGTAACCTGTGGCAAGTCAGTCTATCCTCCATTCCTTTTCCAGATGTAGCTTGAGCTTACAATTATATGTGCCATATAGATATTACCCTCATTCCTTGTGGCAGCACATGGTGAGAGAAGTCTTACTCTCAATCTGGAGCGCAGCATTTAATTAATAAGGGGAAATCACAGAAAACTCTTCATCAGGACAGAGCTCTGGGAATGAAAAGAGAAGAGCAAGAATATTTTGACTATAACCCATTCCTAGCAGTTATGTTTTTGCTTTCTCCTCCCCGCAAGGCAGCTGCGTTGTGCCAGCCTTATGAGGGATGACTGGCACACCAGCTGCTCCTGAAGGGTCTTGCTATACATCCTGTGCTGTTGATGTTCGTCTTTAAATACTACAAACAGCAGGAACAGGAGCATCAGACGTCTTAGTTGCAGCTGGGCACCTCTGTCTGAAGAGTGATCCGCTCCAGCCTTCATCTGTGTCTGCTTAGTGCTGCCCAGGAGAGCATAAGCGGTAGGGGAAGGCACGGGGAAAGGCAAAATCCATTAATTCCTCTCTTGCCATTAGTCTTTGAAAAGATGATGAGGGGAAACAACTTTGCAGAAAAAAAAAATGAAAATTTATCCTGAGGGTCTCCTTGCAGCCCTACCTTAATTGCCTGCTTCAGCTCAAAGCAGCAGCATTTCTCCCTTTACCTCACTGTGCAGGAGAACTTTTGCATTATTTAGTACCTCAAGAGTGGGCACTGTGACATGAAATGCTCTGAAGCCTCCAAACTGGCGTCTCCTGGGACTGCTTATGGAAAACAGTAACTTCTCTGTAGTTCTGAGCAAACAGGCTGTGAGTTTGGGGAGAGGGCGACCGAGGGAGGGGAAAAGCATGCAAAATGTTGTTAAATGTTATGGCAACTGTAGATACAGAAAACGGCTCTACAGCAAATTCAGCTTAATGAGCAGCAAAGTAAAATCCTTCTCCTTTTTGCCTGACTGATCCACCCTATCCTGGGGATCCCCATAGGCTCTGATAAGTAACTCCTCCCTATCTGTTCAGTTTGTGGTTTAATCTGTGGAAATTACCAGNCACTGTGCAGGAGAACTTTTGCATTATTTAGTACCTCAAGAGTGGGCACTGTGACATGAAATGCTCTGAAGCCTCCAAACTGGCGTCTCCTGGGACTGCTTATGGAAAACAGTAACTTCTCTGTAGTTCTGAGCAAACAGGCTGTGAGTTTGGGGAGAGGGCGACCGAGGGAGGGGAAAAGCATGCAAAATGTTGTTAAATGTTATGGCAACCGTAGATACAGAAAACCTCTCTTTTATCTATACAGCAAATTCAGTTTAATGAACAGCAAAATAAAATCCTTTTCCTCTTTGCCTGACTGATCCACCCTATCCTGGGGATCCCCATAGGCTCTGATAAGTAACTCCTCCCTATCTGTTCAGTTTGTGGTTTAATCTGTGGAAATTACCAGCTAAGTATTAACGCCAGCATTGCCTTGCGCAGAGTGGGGAGGCTTTGCAACTCGCCATACGTGTCCTAATGCTCTGTCTTTAGCTATTACTGCCTCGCTGCTCTTATGAGCAGGAGTGGGCAAGGCAATGATTTCTTATTTAGAAGATCTGTTCCCCCAGGTCTAGGCTGCACTTTACCAAATCTGTGCATCAGTGGGATATCATTTTGTCCCAGTGAGAAACTAGGCTGACAAAGAAGATGCACCAGCAAGGGATGAAATCACAGGATGAGCCTGTTGCACGTCAGCCAGGGAGCTGGCAACAAGAGCTTGGTCTTACAGCCAAGTCGAGCACCCAGGCAGCTTGTCTGCATGCTGGTTTCATCCTGTGGAGAGTTATGGTTAAACCCAGAGGTTTGCAATAGAGACCAGGAAAATCTTCCTCCCTGCTATAGGAGACACTGATGCCTCCTACGGAGCATCAGCTTGTTTAGAGATAGGTATCAGCCCAGGCGTCAAGACGTTATTAGGACCTCTTTTTTAGAAAGTCTTGTCTAGAAATGTAATGATTTTCTCATGAAGTTTTCATGGGCTTCTATTTTTTAACCAACTTTATCAATCCAATGAAATATCCAGTGAGGAAAGTACTCATGGCCAGAGTTAAGCTTGGAAAGCAAAAATATATTTTTTTTTAGCTTTTTTTTTTTCCTATTTTTTTGTGTGTGTGTCTGTGTGAAGAACCAACCTCTTGCACCCTGACCTTTGGAAAGAGGAAATCCTAATTCTCATTGGGAGCTCTTGGAAAATTAAAGCACCTATATTTGGTTGGTCATAAAAACTGAGAGTTTCCATAGTATCCAAGACTCACTATCTTCATTCTTCATTTATTCTGCAGACAAGAAAATCTGCTCCCTTAATATTAACCAAGTGAGAACATTTTTGTGAGACTTGATGTGAACATCCTGTTCATGACATTGAAAAGAAAAATCTCCCAGGTTATTGACTAAGAGTTGTGAATGTTTTTACAGTGCTTTAAAGATATTTTGCAGCATAATTTACAGTGTACTAAGGATATGAGATTGAAAATTTAGAGTTCAAGAATAGTTCAAAATGATTTGTTTAGCAAAGGATCTTTAGACACAAAAGGTCATAAATTCCATGTTTATCTCCAACTTGAAGTAGTTTGCAAAACATGTAAGTCTTGTTAAGGCTGTTAAGAAACAGCCCCAAAGCTTCCAATCTATTACTCTTTTTGTCAACAACAGAAAAAGGAAAGTTTCTGACCTTTCCTTTTGTGGTTGATATTTCTATGGAGGAAAAAAAAAAAAGAAAGAAAAAAAAAGAAAAAAAAAGCTTTTTTACTGGAAATCATCAGGTTGGTGTCTTTTTTTATTATTATTTTTTTTTATTTTCCTTCTACCCCAACCCTAATATTGCATATTTAGGCCACTATAATACTCACATACAAATGGATGCTGATTTACCAGGGTAAGCATGTAGATGTAGTCTTTTATATATGGCATATTGTTGGTATTAAAACACCCAGTAAATTTCCAGACAATTATCAGAATAAGCTAAGTCTGTAGCACTAAGGCAAGCACTGAGCCTGCCTGACGATATTTGTTTTTATTTGTTTGTTTTGTGTTATTTATTTTTATTTCTCTCCTCTCTAGGGATACAGAGTGTGTTAAAAATCTAAAGGCAGGATTTTGAGGAGTAATTAGGTACCCAGCTCTTACTGGTGTTGCCAGAGGGCACTCGGGGAGTGTGGATCTGGGACAGAAACATCAAAATGCATCTTCGTGCTTGAAGGCAAACTGTGGTGCCTTCAACCACCCAGCTTGTCTAGTTCTGTCCTACTTGGGCTTAAGCTACTACATCTTATTTGGTGGCCTGATCTCAAGCTGCTTGGCTATTAAAATACATCAGAAACAGAAGGTGGGGTTATGTATGTCCCCTTGTAAAATGGTCACATTCTTTCAGGGGACATCATAAGTCATAATAAGTCATAATAATGCTAGGAGTTATCAAATAGTCTCCTTGGCAGCAGATGAAGTCAGTTTCAATGCTAAGGAGGTTGGCAAGGAGGGGAGGCCTAGTCTAGGCCTTCGCTTGTGCAATGCTTTTCTGCAGGGATCTCATCCCTCTTGGATGCTCTGCCAAGCCCAGCTCTGCCTCCCTGCTTGGATCACAGGGCTGTAGGCGCCTGAGATATTAAATGTGGTCCCTGAAGGCTGATCAGTCTAGAGCTACTTTACAAACGTTTCCCCTATCCACTTCAGAAAAATGAAGGTGGATTTCTGGGGAAACTCCTTCTAGCTCAGCCCATTGACACTTATTTGTTTTCACTTTTTTTTGGNGGAGGGGAGGCCTAGTGTAGGCCTTCGCTTGTGCAATGCTTTTCTGCAGGAATCTCATCCCTCTTGGATGCTTTGCCAAGCCCAGCTCTGCCTCCCTGCTTGGATCACAGGGCTGTAGGCGCCTGAGATATTAAATGTGGTCCCTGAAGGCTGATCAGTCTAGAGCTACTTTACAATCGTTTCCCCTATCCACTTCAGAAAAATGAAGGTGGATTTCTGGGGAAACTCCTTCTAGCTCATTGACACTTACTTGTTTTCACCTTTTTTTGGTTCTCTGTGCTCATCAGAGCCCTGTAAGAGACCTGGTGTCCCCGCTGCTCCCACCACGCTGAGTCTACGCTCAGATCCTTGTCTGTGAGGAGCTGTGCTTGCTTAACAAGCATTAATTTTCTTTTCTTCCTCCCTTTAATTCACTTACAGAAGCAGCATCTGGAAAGTGCTTGGAGGTGGCCAAGCACAAACTATGGTAGACACTTGCCAGAAAGAGATTACATTAAGTCTGCCTAATATCATTAGGTGTCACTTAAGCAGAATATTTGTGGAAGGAAATGGGAAAGATGAAAAATCAGCCCACTCGGAAATCTACTTTCTACCCCAGTATGAAAAAATGAGATGAAGGCAAGTCTTGCAATATACCCATAAAAGTTATTTATTTATTAAGGTAAGCTTTGTGATCAATGAGAATGGGATGGAGAGAATTTTGGGGGGAAGAGTGTACAACATTAGTTCAGTAGACATATTACCTTCTTATTAAACCAGGATCAGGGTAAAATGTGTGTTGTGGTTTCACGGGACAAGAATGAAACTTCTTGAAAAATGGTTTATTAAAAGGACAGAAACATTTGAAAATGTTAAGCTAGCTACTTAAGCTAAGTAGTGCCTGGCACTTAGACACTACTGCTTTAGTTTTGCTCTCATTGGGCTAGGATCTGGTTAAACAATGTGAACAACTCAGAGTTTGCTCTTATGCCAACCATAACTTTGTGTGTTTTGCTTGCAGGCTGCAAAAGTACCAGTGACAGATGCAGATGTCTCTTTATTTGGAACAGCGTAATAGCAATGCCAAGCTATAATGCGGATGAAAAATCTGAAAGCAGTTATGTTATGAAATAGAGTTTTATTCTTGCAGTATGCAGACAATTATGTGAATGTTCCTGGAAAGTTCATTGGGGTGTACAGTGTAATTTCTACATCACTAGACAATCATATCGGTAATTAAGAATGTATTACTTCATCTAAGCAGGAAAATCAACAACCCCAATTGACAGAGCTATTGTACTGCTAAAATGGCTGACCTAGTATAAGAGACCATTATCCAGACTTATCTGTGAGCTGCATGTTCTCCTTCAGCTGCTTTGAGTATAGCTGATTCATAGCTAAGAAAAGCATTTTTTTCTTTCCCCAGAGATACTCCAGAAACCATTTAGAGAATCTCATAAACCCCCAGGAATTGGGGTTTCAGCAATTTGAAAAGGTATCATTCAAACTGGTCCATTTGATTAAACGAAGTCTAAGTTGGATGCCGCATAGAATACCCGGGAGCCTGAGGATTAGAAATGCTCCCAAGTAAGTGGAGTGGGAAAGAAATAGTGCCGAATTCCCCCCGCTCAGTGGAATTTTTTAAGTACATTTATATCAAGACAATTGATTTTGCTATTCATTATTCATTTGAGATTTGAGTGGCAGCAGCAGGATTATTAGAATAATGAAATTCCATAAAGATAGTGGAAATACAAAATCAAGAGTGGTTACAGGTGTATAGCAAAGAACACTCTTGCCCTTGAAAACGAACATCATTCGTTTTCAGTGCAATGAGGAAAACCAACTTCATTTCAGAACTCAATGTTTTGCTTATTGTGCATGGGTTTGTTTGTTTTTTAAGGAAGGTAGCAGACCCTCCAGTTGCCTGTTTCTGATTATTTCCTTGGTAACATGTGATTTCAACAGGAATGCAAGCAGATGGGAATGGTCAGCCTGATGAGACTCTTCCCTGAAGACAAGAGGGAGCCTGGGGTTGCATGTAGTTCACATCCTTCTTCTCATGTCTTCCTTCTCACAAATCTTTAGGTTCAATAGCAAAACTTCCCATTGCTGAACTGCAATTCCTGCCTATGATGGCATCATGGCATTTCAATCCATGTTGAAATTTTCCATACAAGGCTGTGGTAAATCAAGGAAAGGGATTCTACACTTGGTTTTAACAGATATTTGAAGCCTGTCGCCTACCTGGTCCTACTAAGTAGCACCTTAGTTTTTTTGAGAGAAAACTGTAAACTTACTCCAACGTGCAGATTAATAAGTGGGATGCAAGTCCAGTGCTTCCTTAGGAGTAAGCTTGTACTTAAAGATGAATTAAAAACCTGGCTCCCCCACACCTCAGTGTTTTTTGTTGTTCTTTTTTATGGTGCTTGTTCCTCAGCTTTGCTGTTATAGGTAATAATCTGCTAAATCAGACTGGGGAGAAGTCTCCGTTTTTTCCCTACTTTTACTCATCTCTTATAGAAGTAGCAATTCTACAGTGCCGTTGGTCTTTGTGAAAAAGGCCAGTCGTAGCTGTACATGGTTATTAGTAGTTGAGATCTGAAGCAGTCTTTAGTTTCCAGGGAACTATTACATGCTGAAATTGTGGGGAAAAAAATCCCACCTGCTTTATGCCAGAGCAGAGCATGAACAGAGTAGCAGAATCTCATCCTAGAAGCAGTTTTTGTGTTGGTTTGTGTATTCTTTTTTTTTTTTAATATGAAGAACTTTATTGGAAAAGCACTCTTGCAAAAGCAATTTAAATGTAACAGCTAAAATTATCAGAAAGCAATAAAGGAACAAGTTGCTTGATATTCTAGAAATTTAGCTCATATTATTTGGCTGCAAGATTCACTTTAAGATTCAAAATTTGCTAGTGAACACTGAAAAACTCATAACGGCAAATTTATTTCTTTTTGTTTATGGTTTGTCTCAAAGGGCTGTGCTTTTGTTTGACCAATTTTAAAGACGTCCCAGTTGTTTAGTAGCTGAAAGACGAGAAAAAATAGGAAATAGAGTGGATGAGAGAAGAGGCGCATGTTAACATGTGGGGCTAGGCATTTATCAGGTTATTCTTATAAGCAATACAAACTGAAATGCAATACTGAGATTCTTGTATTCATACTTCTATAAGCCCTTTTGCAGGTTTGATTTTACTTATAGTGGATTTTTTTTGCTGGAAGACTGAAGAAAGAAAAGGGAGGAGATGAAATGAATGAGATTGTTACTGAGGGGTGACTTCCCCTAATCTGAGCTGAGGAACAAGCTAGACTAAATGGCATCTGAGGGCAGAGACTTCCTGGCACATGGCACGGGGAGCTGGATGAAGCTGAGCTTCCCTGTTTTGAGTTACTTGTGGGATAGGATGCATCAGTTCCCTAACTCCCAACACACAAGCCCAGCACCAGTGTGCTGCTGCTGCTGCTGCTGCTGCTGCTGCTGCTTTTTTCCTGAAACAGTGGCATTCCTTTCTGTCAGGTCACCTGCAGATGGGGAAATGTCTATTGAAGGGGTAACACCTTGAAGCCCAGTAGCCCTAGCTGAGCACATGCAGTTATATAGAAATTAGGACCCCTAGAAATGGAGTTTGGTTCAACTTTTGCCACAAATATGCACTGAGATTTAGCAAAAGTGATGGAAANACCTTGAAGCCCAGTAGCCCTAGCTGAGTGCATGCAGTTATATAGAAATTAGAACCCCTAGAAATGGAGTTTGGTTCCCTTTTGCCACAAATATGCACTGAGCTTTAGCAAAAGTGATGGAAGAACACACTGTTCATCTGTGGCAGTGGGCAAATAGCAGTGGGGCAGACCTTCATAGTGCCTGTGCGTTGTGTGTGTGCTACTGTCTGGAATAGAGTCCACCGAGGAGCTTGTCTCTGTTATGCAGCTTGTAGAGCGACCTTTAGGACACATTAATTTCATCAAGTTTGTATCAAGTACTTTCCCATTGCCTTTCTTTGGAATTGGGCCAAGAGCTCAGGGAGGAGCTGGAAACTGTGAAGACGAGCAGTTTTTTCCTGAGCCCAGCAAAGTGGAGTTGTCCAATCCCTGTTAACCTTTTCAAAGGAAAACAGTTGCCTGAAAAAAAAAAAAATCTCCAGTAGAAATGATGGCTTTAAGCAGATTCTAAAGTCATGATACAACCCCAATAAAAGTGTCTAGGTAAAATAGGAACTATGGTTTGTGAGGCCCTGACGGCAGGTCACACTGTTGGCCTGCCTGTACTTCACGTGTGCAGCAACTTTCTCTTGGCCTCTCCCAACTGGAATGCTGCATTTAGAACTTACGAGTGCTCCAACAAAAGGGCTTGTTCTACCTTGTTTCCCTCAAATATATTACTTGTAACTTTGTTTTGTTTGTAAATTTGTGACAAATTCATGGCACATCATTCAAGGTTTTGTTTGCTTGCTAGGAGGAATAGCTGAGCTCCCTGATAAACACTGGGTGATAGAAACTGTGGTTCCAAATGAAGGAGGGGTTGATGTCAAGTTATCCTGAAGAAATCATTGTCAAATCATGTGGGAGAGGGAGCTACAATAATTAATGTGTGGAGGAATATGATGGTATGAGTGGTTATTGTCAGCTTTGAGTACTATTTTTCTACATATTCAAGATTTGATATCCATGCATACTATATTTTTTTTCATTGAACCAGTAGTATTCAGGCTGTGTGTTAGGGATTATTATAGATGAGATTTCAACAAAAACTGAGATTTACGACAACTTCACGTTTGTCCTTACCAAAGAACTAAAATGCCTTGTTTGCTACTGCAGCAGGTATCAGAATTATGAGAAGGGCTGGAAATAAAGTGGAGTCTCTGATTTTTGTGTCCAGTGAGGACATTTGTTCCAGTTTATTGTTCAGACTAGGACTGAAATATAGGCAGTATTCTGGAAACAAGACATTGTTCTTGCATACCTTGTTCTCTTATATCCCCAAGTGGAGATCTTCATCCATCATCCCAAAGGTGTTTCTCTGGCAGATTTTCCCAAGAGCAGAGCCCTGTTCTTGCATCCCATTATAATATCCATATAAATGGACCGTTGAGGCAAGGGCATGATGTGACCACTGAGCAGCACTTTTCCAGTAAGACTCAGAGAACTCCTTACAATAAGTTTAGTTCTTGGAGTGCAAGACTAAGTAAGAGAGAAGAAAAAAAAATCCGCTAGCTAATAACCTTTTACTCAGAGAGACAGTCATCCTAGACAAATTTTAGTCAAGCACTGGCTAAACTAATCTGGCTTGACACCAGTAATAAATTGCGCAAATTCATGTGACCTTCATCATTCTTATTTTGTATTAAATGTCATCTTGTTAGATGATGCATGAATGAACGGTACAGTATGATAGATAGCGTGAATTATTGTCCACTAATACGTTTTGTTAAAACATGTCTCCTCTCTGGATTGGTCCTTGAGAAATATGCCCCAAATTATTTCTTGGCAAGTTTTAAGCATAGGAATAGTGGAACTTTCTAGGAGAGAGGAAAAATAGCTTTCCCCAAATGTTCCTCAGTATGAAACTTGCTTTCCTTGCTTCATGCGTGTGGCACTTAGTGTGGTGGAAACGAGTATCTGTTCCTTGGCTTGGACTTCACAGTACGTGTCATGGTCATTAGGAAAGAAATTTCTGGAAAGGAGGAAATCTGTTTCCTGGAACATGAGGAATCTAGACTGGTATTTGTGCTGAGAGGAGGTGGAACTGGGTTTCTACCTGTGACCCATCAGGGCCTTCACTTCTTTCAAGAGTGATTCTGAACTCCCTGCTCCAAGGAGACCACAGACCTTGGACATATGAAGGACTAAATCACTATTTTGCTTTCCTCGGCAAACCAAGTGTTTCATCACTGAAGTTCTGAAGTGTGAACCATTAGTAGTTCAGGTCTTTCTCCTGTGTACAGCGAAATTTTTTTGCTACATTTCAACCAGTCCCAAAAGCTATGATCTGATTCAAGTCCCACCTTAGCCAGCTAAATGTGATCCCTAGAACCTAGTCATAAATCTCACTGTAGTTTTCACGTGTGTCCTTTTCCATCATGCTGTTATGGCATCTCTGACACAACACAACTTTGAATGGATATTGGGATATAAAGAGTGACTTAAGAAGTCAATTTTTGAGGCCTTGCTCTCCCACCTGGGATTATTGTCAAGCTCCAGGCTGCTCTAAAAATATTGGGAATCGGAACAGAGGAATGTAGTTCAGGTTAAAGAAAATCTGCCCCCTCTCAGTTTCTGCTTCTTAGTGACACGCAAACCTAAATTTTTCTGCACATTCGGAGTCATTAAATAACATCCTGTTTCACATAGGGACAGATGCTTCTCTTTCATCGAGTTGCGTTAGGATATTCTTTACCAATTTTTTTCTGTACAACTGCATTTTGGCTGGATGTCTCACAAGGCGTATGGAAGAGGTGAGCATATTCAGTCTAAGAAATATGCAGAAATTTCACTAAGTGTGGAAATTTGTGAAAAAAAAACAAATCAGTGACACTAGCTTGTCTAGGTGGGAAGAGGGAAAAAAAGACAAAAAAAAAAGGTACATCTTGCTACATGTGTGCTACTACCTTGGGGAAATGACCATGTAATACAACAGCCTGTTTCCCTGTCTCAGTGTTATTCTTTATCTTCCTTCATATTTGTTTGCCTAACTCCCATGTACCATTCTTTTTTAAGACACAGAAAATGATTATTTGAGGCACTTCAAGAATCTGTTGAGGTGATTTTTTTTTTTTCTTTTTAGTCACTCACCTCTTGGGCGATCTGAAGCTAGTGCTGATACCTGGAATAGAGTGATAAGATAGAACAGAAAAGGCAATTTTAATACAACAATTGAAAAGCCTGGAGTGCTGTGCTAGTGCTGTCAGCAATAAATTTTACTCATGTGGCTCTACAGTTAGTACCTTTGCTGTATGGTTTTGATTGATAGCTATTTGACAGCACAGATTTTTTTTTTCCTCCTGAGAAACTTTTGTGTGCATTTACTGTGGTAGGTGATACACTACTATCGAATTCAAGTACTTCTAGCACTAGACTAAAATCTTGACTTTTAACGTCCAACATCCCAGAATGGTGCCAGCCCATCAGCACCATTTGTACAGTGGCTCTACAGTTAGTGCCTCCCCTTGAAGAAAACTTTGTGGACCCTTATTTTATTCCATCAAGACTTAGACTCCTGTTGAAGTTGGTGGAAATGCAGCTCCAATGATTATTGAAAATTGAAAAACATTTCAGATAGATAGGGGTTCACTTGCTATTCAAGTCCAGCAATAATTTCAGTTATACCAAGAAGTAGGATTTTGGAAAAACATGTCATGTATGGGAAATAAACTGTCCTGATATTTTGCAAAATTTAGAATTCCCTCAGCTTAGAGATAGCATAATGTACTTTTAATTGAAACACTGAAGATATAGAGGGTATATTGAAAAAAATTACACTCTTTATTATTCAGCTTTTTATTATTCAATTATTCTATATTTATTCAACAAACACTTTAAGTTTGGCTGGAGGTAAGAATAAAACAGTGCAATTATACTCTTAAAGGATGCTGGCTAACTTTATGATAATCCATAAATTTTTAGCTTTACTTTCTAGATTGGGCTGGTCTACCTTCATGCCTCAGGACATTAGCTGATCACCAAAAATAACCAAAAAAAGTTTTTATTTTCCCCAGGCAGAACACTGAAAATTACTCAAATAGTATTTTTGCCCTTTACTGTCTTCTAAATAAAAGCTGTAAACCGGTGTGAGAAAAAGCATATAGCTATGATGGATAGCTGGTAAAATCTAATATAGTGATTTCTCTGTTTTTTTCATCGTGGCAGAATTTTGCATTTTTTTTTAGTAACTGTTCGCAGTAACGATACAAAAAAGGAAAAAATGTTACTTGTAATGAGATCAAATGATGCATGTAAGCAGGTGCAGTTTGAATCTGTTTTACTTCAAACTATTTTTCAGAGTATATCATTTTTAAGAGCATGAAATATATACCTGGTGATATATTATTTTAATATAAAAATTATGTCTATTCAACTGATTTGGTGCTTTGTATTTGACTGGTGTCGCATACATTTGATCTCCACTTCAATATGTGTTGCTAAAACAAAGTGAACAATTCTGAGTTAATCCTTGTACACCTTTTGCAACTTTTTTGTTCTCTTTTTCCCAGGCTTTGTCAGAGTAAATATTAACTGGCCTAATAGAAATGCAGCACAACACCTTTGGTCATAGTAATAAAAAATGTGCAAGTGTCTTTCCAAATTTTTTGAGAAATACTAAAACCTTTAATTGTTCCAAAAATGTTGTCTGTTTGCAAATCAGTTTAACTCTTCTCCTTATTTCCTCATACCCTGGGATGTCCCTGTGTCCATAAGGGTGTTGTATATAGTCATGAAAGACATTTTTTGTTCATTAGGGCGTTCCTGAAATGCAGGTGAAGCTCATTAACTGGATATTAATTCTGGTTTGGAATTGCATGAAACTGCAGGAAAAGGAGCTTTCCTGGTGAAATAGGCTAACATAAACCTTTGAAATCTTGGCAGGTTTTCTAAGAGTCAGGTTGTACCATGCAACGTGTTTCTACGAAGGTAAAGTAATAGAAGTTTCATAAAGCAGGAGAAATTCTGAATGACTGCAAGATATAATGCTGTGAAGCTGGGTACAGGTGCCCAAATCCGGTACTCGGGAATGCAGGCAATGATTGTGATTAAAAATTATCAGAACCAATTTTTCAAGAATATTTATAGTCATACAATTGTTTGGAGGGGTGAAAAAAAGAAAAAAGCCCATTAAAAAAGGACTATGGAGACAACTGTGAGGTAGTAGCAGCCTTTAGGCAGTGAATGGAGCAACTGTGGGTGAAAATGGACTTGCCTCAAACAGCAGGGATGTAGCAATAAGCATGTCCAAGACATCTTAATTGTTGAAAAAAAATAAAATAAAAAATATTTTCAGTGTTAAAATACTCAGGCAACACTTGATTATTCTGGCTTTAATTCCTGATATTCAACAAAAACCTGCAACCATTCCAGGGGGGTTACCGGAGAGGGCTAAAGTTCTTCCAGCAAGCTTATTATTATGCCCTTCCTTGCCATTTATACTTTATTTTCTATCTGTGAAATAAATTTACTGTGTCTTAACTGTGCTGCCTTCAAATGCCTGCTTGGAGAGGCAGGATTGTGGTAGGGTTTCCCATCACAGTGGTGGTGGTTTGCACTTGTCCCTGTAGGACAAGCAATAATGAATGTTGAAAAGGAAGGAAAAAGTCTTGAGGAAAGAGACCTGTAAGAGAGGATGGGGAGAGCTTCTGCATTTCACTGCTTTATTTCTCAGTTAACATTTTTCTGAGAAACGGGGCCCATCAGTTCCAAACTGAATGGTCACCAGGCTTGGAGGAGTCATCTAAATATCTACAGGAAAATGTGATGCTGCAAGTTCCTCATATCTAATTCTGCAGAGAATGGGGAAACCAGGGGAGAGGATCTTAACAGCATGAGAAGATTCTGATATATATAAATATATATATTTGTATATTTATTCTCTACGCATATTTGTTTGATCATACAGGAGCTTTGAGACCAAATAGCCTGCAAATTGCTTTCTCATTTCAGATGTTTCCATTGCTACAAAACAAATAGCTTTATTTTACAGCTTTTAAATGATCCTCCCAAGCATTTCTTCCCTCTTATCCTGTATCTCTTCCTTGCTCCAGCATTTTTGCTGTTGCTGCCATTCATCTGCATTTCTTTCTGCTTTGATATTTATGAACTCAGCACCAGCAGCAGAGTTCAGAGAAAACATTCCCTCCTTCTCTCTGCAAGACAAACCTCATAAAAATTGGTTTACTCAAAGGGAAGGAAAGACATGAAAAATAAAATCTCCTTTGTAAATTAGGCCCCAGGCCAAGTTCAGTTTTGGTGTAAGGAGCATTACGAAATCATCTCCCAGAAGGATCAGTGCATCTGGAATTGACCTACCTTCCTTTTGAGTTTTATTTTATTTTATTTTAAATCTAAACTTAATCTAAACTCTTTCCAGGAGAAGTGAAGTCCTACAGGAATCCCATGGATGAGATATGATCTAATAGGCTATGGTAGAGGCAGGGTTGTTTAATGGGTGAAGAGCTTCAACACTTGGGCTCTGTGCCCAGTCCTTCCCTGGTCTCTCGTGTTACCATAGGCAAGTTTTCTATGGTTGCATGACTGTTTCTGTTCCCACAAATATTTTAACCTGTTTAAATAATAAATCATTGGAAAAAGGCTTGCATTTGTGTGCGACAGCATCTTCTTTCCATCTGAAATGCAGCCTTTAGCTCAAACAGAGCCTTTATGGCTATAGCCTGTGTTTGTTTGATGAATGGATAGAGACAGTCTTTTCAGGCGTCTTTTTAAACATGAAAATTTTCCAGTCCCCAATGAAAATTGGTAAGAAAGTCTCCTAAAATTGCATGGGGAATCACCTATGTGAGAACTGGTGTTAGGAAGAAGAAAGAGAAAGAAGTCGGTGTCAGAATTCAGAGCAGCGGAATTATTCTTAGTTTTGTCATCATCTGGTGTTATGTTATTTAAGAGAACATTCACAGGGAACAGGAAATCTTCCCTCAAGACAGGGAGTGTGACAAACATTTAGATCTACATGTAATAAAGTTATTTTCACTGCAGCATCCCTCCCCTGTCTCTGGGCTGTAGGCATGAGAGGCGCAAAGGGAAACTGGTGGCATTTGCTAGTAATTCTTCACTAACTTTGAATCTTATTTGCTTTCTGGCCATCTGACTTATTTTATATATTCCAGATACTAGATTTCTGAGTCTTTGTATATATATATTTGTGCGTGTGTGCATGCATATGTATTTATATATGTATGAGTATGCAATCATATGTGTGTGTGGGGATGGGGAATACGAAAACTGAGAACACTTTATTTATTAGAAAGATTTCACACACTTCCCCCTACCCACTGCTGGAATTACTGCATAAAATCCAGGCTAGTGACTGTTATATGAGACATTAAAATAAATACTCTGAACAATCTCTTGCAGCTTTAAACATCTATGAATCAAAGTCTATTTGCTCTTTTCATTGTTATGTTCCTACATTTCGATTAACGAGATCTCTCAAGAAGCGCCTGGGAGTAAGGGATTTTAATATAGTAGATAAACTGAAAATATTGAAGGGAGAAGCTTGAGAAGGGAGGGAGCGGCACTGTCTCCGTATCCTAGACTGCCAGAACCTGTTCTCTCCAGTAACTGATCTCGACCGGAATGTCTGAAGAAGCTAAGGTTCATTTTAAGGCTCTTAAAGCACTGGTTTCCTCACATTTTGCTTTTCCTTGTCATGATAAGTGCTGCTAAAATGCTTTTGAAGTGCCTCGGTGTTCAGACTTTTTACCTTCTGCTACCTCATCAGGCATATGCTGAATATCCACTTATTAGTCAATCTATGTCATGGAAAGCACAGAAGGGCTGTTTGTAGGGTATTTATTCTGGAAGTTATGTCCTGCGAAATCAATGACATTGGGAAAATCCAGCTGGACTCCTCATTCAAGTCAAGAGAGAATTACCACTTAATTCTGTTAACATAACATCTTTTCTTTCTCTCTTTTTTTTTTCAGTCCGAATACAAGGTTTGCATAAGTTAGAATGGCTTTTCCATTGTTCTATATATTGCTGAGATGTGGAGTGAGGAGAGAGCTTATTCCCTAAGAAGTATTGTATGACCAAGCTGCGTGACCAACCTCCTCCGAGCCCTTGAACAACTCTAAAAATTAACGACCAATTTCAGTAAGAGAGTAGACATCTAAAATATAGTAAGTTTTTATGAATTTCGTGAAAAGCGGGTGTAAGGTAGACAAGGGGTAACAGTGCAAGGGAGAAAAGGGTGCAGGCAAGTTGATTCAGTGATTTTTCCCTTAGTTTACTCAAGGGGGACAGCCCATGGCCAGTCAATATCTCCAGACGAGTCACAGCAAACTCCCTTTATTGCTCAGCTAGGGACATGGGGGACCCATGAACATGTGCCATGTCATGTGTGGATACAGCTGTACGAGGAGGAAACTGCAGTGTACAAAAACCTGCTAATTATTAGCAGGGAAATGGGTGCAAAATAAAAAGATTTAGGGGAGAAAAAAAGCATCTTCCTTGCGAGCAATGTGATTAACTGTATTTCCTATTTATTATTTTCAATCCAGTCCGTGAAATTTATTGTGGACGGACCAAACTGAATCATGTTTTTATTTCCCTATTGTTTTTCAGTGGACTCTTGGAGACAATATGGGAAAATAATAAAAAGATGGGCAGAAAAATGCAGTCACAGAAAATCTGGATGATTGCATAGTTAGATGTGTTTTTATGATAGAGGTCTGTGTCTTCTAAAGTTTTCTGATGCTCAGTGTCTTACAGCAGGGCAACTTTTTAATTAAGATGTCTATCTAATGTTTCCATTGTAAACTTCCTTAGATTGCAGCTTCTGTGCATAGTGTTATTAAATTTCAGAAACGCCGTGGTAAGTCGATGTGACCATCATATCTCAGACCGAAATAATCAAAGACGCCTTATGAAACACTATGATGTTTTCAAATTGGCTGGAGATGTGCTGAAAATGAAAACAATAGATCCCAAGGCCTTTTTTTTCCCCTAACACATATTAAAGAGCTAGAATTTCAGATTGTTGCTGTGTGTCTGAAAGGAAAGAGAGATGTGTCTTCAGATTTCAGTAATACCTGCAACAAGGACAGGGTAAATATTACTACAGTTTACCAGTGCTCAGTCCATCCAAAAAATCTTCATGAAGACCAAGCCTCTACCAAGTGTTCTAAGACTGCGTTGTTTTGTATCCGTGGGTTTTATTCATTTGGTTTTCCTTATGTATTTGTATTTCCCTGGGTATTTCTATTTAACTGCCTATGTAATCATTTCTTTGTCTGTTTTCATATCTTCCTGAGGTCTCATTTCACCTTTGTCCTTTTTCGGCTCCTTCTATTCAGTACATTTTAGATGTAGATGAAGGTTTGAATGACTAGCAACAAAAATCACCTTTAAATAATTAACGCAAGCCCACCTAAGTAGAGCTAAGAAATAGAGTGGAAAGTGTTGTTTTCTTAGTTTGAGGGTATTTTGTTTCTATATAGTTTTTTGTCAAGATTTCTAAAGCACTGTATAGAATTTTGGATCAAAAATTTAAAAGCAAGGACATAAGCTAGAGGAATTGTTTATCTACTCACCTGCTTTGAACAGGGATGTGATTCTGGCTATTTGCAGTTGTAAGCTCACAGCTGAGCTCTTGGCTTTTCTGGCATTTTCTTTCCATATCTTACCTTGTTCTATAAAATATTCAAGTATTTTATAGCATGTTCAAAATTTGTTGAAAATAAATGTCAGAAACTTGGAACTTCCTCGTGAGATGTAGCTGGTTTCCAGGTAGGCCTAGATGGAGGTCACTTCCCCACCACAAAAGGAAAGTCTCTAACCACAGTATCTTCATGTTAGCATATAATACTGATATGAACTAGTGCAAATCATGCATTTTTTTGCTTAAGAAATCAATAAAAGTCTTTTTAATCAGCTGTGGTGTAATAGCAAAAAGAAAGTCTCAGTAACCTGTTCCCATGGCTTGGGATGTCTTTGAGGAATAGCTGCTTCCTGAGCATTTCCCGGGGAATAGCTACGTCCAGGTTCCTCTGAAAGGCATGCAGTAAATCCTTCTAATTAGCAGTCCACCAGCATTCAGTGTCTGCATACTCAGCCCAGCCCTGCCCAGTCTTTGCTCACAGAAGGTGAATGCAAAACTGTGTGCTAAGGGATCAAACACGCATTCGGCTGTAGTAAAAATCTGCATAGCGGTGGTGTTAGAATGAATAATAAATTTCAGATGAGAGTCAGTGAGACTGAATTAGTTTTTCCTGAGACTTACTTATGTTTCTTTTTCTCTTTGGGAGATATCCTAAAACAAACTGTTTATTCTTTTTTTTTTTCTTTCTTTTTCCATTACATTTGCCTGGATTTAATGAAGAGATGAGCAGTCTGGATCATGTGCAGGTTCCATACTGAAAAATATTTTGTCTTCAGCGTTGACCAGTGACATGATTCAGAATAAGCAGAAAGATGCCTGTGCTGGCAGATGTGTGCGTTCTCTCCTAAAACACTTTTTTCTGATATAGGTTATCACATATTCTGAATCACGGAGATTAATACTTTCACCCCTACCAATGTGTCCTGTGATGCTCTTCATATCCATAAGCGCATGAGTTATACAAATCCCTACCTAAATGTGACATTTACAAGGTAGGTGTTGACTGCTGAGCCTGTAATGAAGCCTCACTTTCCAGTTAATGGAGATAGATGGGCACTTCTAGGATGCAATTCATCTTGCTTTGAAATGGACGTTTGAAAGATCTTTCTGATATCTAGGAGAGACATTAATGGTGAATTGCATGCTCCTTGTGTCCACTTCTTTTCTATTAATTGCAAAGAGAACTTGCAAAACCAGCTCAGAGGTAGGTATCTATAGTCATGTAAGATAAATCTCACTAATGTTATCTTGTTAGTCTGAAATAGGTACAGAAGAAGCACCAGAGATGGAGCATATTGCTGTTTCTTCTAACTTTAACACGTATATCATCCACTTCAGGTTTTATAGAACAATTTTAGGATTATATCAAAGAGTCCCTCCTCCCTTTCTGTCATAGGAGAAATACTGGAGATCCCTCGGGTTCAGGGCAGTGGTGCTACAGAAATAAGATAAATGTATCCATATGCGGAAAGATTTCCAGCTGCTGATGAACACAAGTGTTCAGTTGTGCTTCTGTTGGCTCAGTACATGCTCTGTATGCCCAGTGATGTCCCAAGCTGAGCAAACACCGAAAGAGATATGAGAAACAAGAACACAAACCATGAAAGTTCATAAAAAGTCACGAACATGCAGTTAGGAAAAGCTGTAACTGTTGGGAAAGGATATCTGAAGGCAGTGGAAACCCAATAGTGTCTGGAGAAGGCAGGAAGGAACAAAACTTAAATATATCAAATATACAGATTTGTAAGATCACAGTGACCTCTGTTAAGGAGCTAGATGTCCGTCTCCTTTACATAATATAGACATCTTACCCTGTCATCGAATCCTAGGGAGAGTAATTCAAGGCAAATAACCAGACTACAGCTGATTTATATATCTACAAGGGTAGAGCTTCTACTTGCTCAGAATCAGAGCAAACATTATTCCTCCATTTCCCCTTATTTCTTTAGTCTCAAAACTTGGATAAAGCATATGGCAGGCAGGCATATCTCTAACAAACATATTTAGGTAACTGTTTTGACATCTTTCTGCTTTTACTTGTCAGCTTTATTCAAAGTCTATGTTCTGGAGGGTTAGAAATTTGCTCCATCATTGATGATACTTAAACACTTATTCTAAAATCTCCTTTTAGGATTATTTTTTCTCTTTTTTTCTCTCTCTTCAAGGTGACCAATGTTGTTGATAAACAACTATTGCAAGAGAAAAAGGTACTGCAGGCTTTGTATAGCAAAAAACACACTATGTACACACAGGCAGAAAATCCAGCAAACTCTAGGTAGCAGCATTTGGGTATCATTTTTAACAGATAAGATTTCTCAATTACAAAATCATTTATCTTTTCAATCTCTTTTTCTCTCTTATGTATTTTCCATTTTGGTTTAGTTTTCCATTCATCATATGGCATTGGTGCATATTGAATTAGGGTATTAAATCAAACTGTCAAAAAGATGACAGTTTTGGGTGTTTTCTTCCTAAGAATATGCATTTTTGCAATAGTAATTAATTCAGCCAACTGGAAGTAAGTAATTAGTGTTTTTTTTTTTTCTTGTGCTCAGTGCAGATTTTAATAAGAAGTATTTTTAGCAAGTTGCAGATTTAACATCTAAAAATCTTTAATTTTTGAGTACCTTGGTTACATCAGAAGAAAACATAATTTTAGAAAGTGTTTTAACATGCGTGATACTGGACCTTGTTTTGGAGTGAGAAATTCCTGAATTCCTAGTGACTTAAAAGAGATTTCCTGGAGACCGGTGGCTGCATTGGTGTTTTAATACCTAGGATTTCAAGTTTCATAATTAAAGCCGACCACTGTGCCTATGTCTGACTCATATCTCTGTTCATTAAGTGCTGTTTATTTTAATGAAGTGCATAGGAAGAGCAGCAGGTATCACCCCATATCTGTAGCAGAGGCTTGTTCAATAATTTCAGCTATCCCAGTAAAACCGATGAAAGTTTTGACGTCATCTCCAACATCCCTCTTGTTTATATTCTGTGTGCATCCAGATACTGCAAAGTGGCAACTGCTGTAGACATATTCACGTGGTTGGGGTTGGTTGGTGGTTTTTAGGGTACCTATCTTCTGAACTGGAGAGAAGTTCAGTTTCTAGTACGGTAGTAAAGGTACTGTAACCCTTTTCATCTTCCAAAATAGATGAGGGACACGAATTTATTTCGATCACAGACTTACTTGTCTTCCATTTCCATTCTACATATATTTATGAAGTCTTTCTATATATACAGAAAGTGGATGTCAATATTGGATGCTATTCCTATTTGCAGAAACAAGACTTTTTTAATGTGGATTAATTATTAAAAGTTGCTACACATAGATTGGTTGTTTAATAAAATTACTTAGAAAAATCTTCCTAGATTTTATTTTTTTTCTCTCTTTCGTTACTCAGTAATTCTGTTTATGGCTTGGCAATATAGGAAGTACCATCTGCCTATCCATGAGAGAATTCACCCCATGTTCACTTTTCCCTGACCTGTAACAATTATTAGTCCTGTGGGATGGTGGTTAATAAACTGTCATTACATTTTAAGAAGAGAAAAACTATCAGTTAATTTTGGATACCAAAGAAAAGATAAGAAAAGACAGAAACTTGGGGAAAGGAAAAGAGGCTATATTAATCAGAAAAGCTATTTGTTCTGAGTTATCTGCAATATTTGCTCCTGATAATTGTGTTGTCTTTCAACATTAAAATTCAAGATTATTTTCAAGTTGAAACATGCCCCCAATAAGAAAATAAATCTTTGTTCAGTTGCATTGAATTAACATTAGATCATTTTTTAATTGCATATGCAGCCTAGGCTGACCTTTAAAGGTCTGGGGAGAAACACAGCAGTGCACTGAAATATTTGGACTGAACATTGCTATTTTGTGTCAAAGGGCATTAGAAGACAGGATTTTTTGTCCTGGTGTTGCACTACTACTGTAAGGAGCAGGAATGCTTTGGCTGGTGCTCTTAAGACAGCAGTATTGGAGAGAAAAAGGGGAAAAAGCTACATTGACTTTAGACTGTCATAAAAGAATTAGACTGTGACATAAAAGAATTGGGCAGCTCTTCACTGTGAGGATGAAGTTTGATGAATGAAGTTTGCTTGAAGAACACAAAGCTGGAAAAAAAATCTGTCTCATGATTGAATATTGCAAATGTGGTGGAATCTACTGTATGTTCAATAGTCAACTGGAGAACCTGAAAATCAGCAGAAAAACCTGTGCCTTAGACCTACAGTGAAGACAGCCCCAGTTACAATCCTGGATCACAAGGATATCAGGTAAGCACGAGGCAAAATCATAGGACTCTCCTAAATATTTTTTAAAACAGACATATGGGCTAATGTACAGCTCGGATGCCAGCAAAACATGAGCATCTGTTTATCCACTCCTGATTTTTGCTGTGAAATTGAATCAAAGAGGAGATTCAGATTATGACTGATAAGCAGAAAGATAACAGAATCAAAAGCAGAATTCCTGTACTCTAAAAGGACTACAAATTTGTGCGTTGGGAGGTAATGCTGACAGAGTAATGTGCAAATATGGATATGTGGCACAAACTGAGCCCATGGTGATTTTAGGGATGGATTTGAAAATGTGAAAATTGAATGCATAAAGTCTTTGCTGAGCAAAGCTGCTCTCAGAGGAAGACGAGATGGTTAGTGAGTAGCCTCCTGGCCTGCGTGTATCTGGAGGACCAAATGGAGATCAGGGCAATGCAAACTACTGCTAAATTGTTAAAATAACACAGTGAAAAAATACAAATCCTTCTATCTCCTCTGAAACCTTTCTTTCTCGTAAGTACATGTATGAATTTAAGAGCCTTTAATTTATCACTGGCTGGAGTAAAGTCTATTATTTTCATAGGGTATGTGCAAGAAGGCAATACAACGACAAGTACTTGTGTTAACTTCTCAGTTCTCACACGCAGGCAAAAGAGCACATCCTCACCAGGAAGCATCTAAATTGAAACCTTAAATGGTTTGAATTTTCTTAGTAGCTTTGGTTAATGCAAAAGATAAGGTTGGGTAGTTTCTTGTAGTCATAACAGTGATTCATCTACGTCTGCTTTCCAATTCAACCGTAAGATGAATTTGATTTGATTTGGTTTCAACGCATTTGGTAATGATGAAAAAAGAACTTGAATTTTCTGTTTTGTCATCTTTCCGTAAATGAATCGGGCAGAGACTCCCACAGCCAATGTGAATGAGTGAATCTCACCTATTTTTTATGCTGTCACCTGTGACACATGCTGCCTCCCTGTATTTATAGAGTGCAGGGGAGAAATTTGAGGATGGTGAAAAGGCAGCATTATCTATTCTCATGGTGGGGAACTTGCAGGCTAGATACTACCTGGGACTTCATTTTGTATGACCTAAGGCTACTTCATTTTACTTTTGTGTAGCTAAGGCACCAGGAAAGGGCAAGGCTCTAATGGCTTTTTGACTCCTCTGTTATTCCTAGCCAAGTGATACATGCAAGTGATACATAATCTGTGGCAATGTGATCTGAAATTTCTTCTCTTGTTTCCAGTAGAGATGTAGGCAATGTAATGAGACTAGTAAATGGTTTATAGTTAATATTTTGTACTAACTATACAAAATACTAGTACTGTACCAAGTACTTTGTACTTGGTTACACTTGGGGTGCTTCTAGTTCAAGTTCCCTCCAACAACAGCTAGAAGAGGATGTCTTAAGAAGGATATATGAATAAGGCAATCACATAATGACAGTTTTCTGATGTGCTCTCCTAGATAGTTTTATTAGCAAAGTTTTATTTTATTTTATTTTTTCCCCTGAAATGGTCTAATTAGTTTGGAGTCCATGTGAATTTTCAGCATTGCCAGAACTGTCCTAAATGCATTTCAGTCGCTTTCATTTTTCCGTTGCTTTTATTAGTAAAAATGTGAATAATTTTTTTTGCACTTTTTTTATATCCTCTGAGGATCTCTTTTAGTCCTTACAATGGCATCTGACAAAGCCATGTTTTTGTTCAAAGTGCATCTGTCTGGTTCTCTCTGAGGGTGCTTGCTGACAAGATTCCAGAAGTCTTATGCTGATTATCTTAGAAATATCAATGCAGCTAGAGGACACATTGTGGGCTTTTTTGATTGTTTGTTTGTTTTTATTATTGTTTTTATTAGAACATAGCAACTGCTGTGGGTTTTTTTCCATGCTCGTTATCATTTTCTATATAAATGTAATGATTTTCATTGTGTTCTTTGTCCAAAATACTCCTTCTCTGGTGGATATGAATACTCTACTGTCTGGGAATGGTTTTGGTGTAAACTTGTAGTTCTGAGGTCGAAAATGTATTTAGGTTTTTATCTCTGAGCTGTTTTTCTCTGATAAAAACTATAGAATACTTCGTATCCCCCAGCTACTCAGGGGTTCAGACACCGGATTTTGACTTGGGAGATTTAGGTCTCATTCCTGACTGCTACATAATCTCCCTATTTGATCGTGGACAAGCTGTTTTGTGCTTGCTTTCCTCATACCTGAGGAGCTAATGGCTCTTTTTAACCTGCAAGGATATTGCAAGAATAAATTTGCTAAAGCATTAAGGGAGCTTGCGTGGGAGATACTGAGGACTGCAGGAAGAGCTAAGAGGAGTGATAGACGTTGTCTTCCCTGAAGTTTTGCCACCATTGTAAATAAAGATAATAATAAAAATATACATACTTTATATACATTATATATGCAATTATAGTTAAAAATATAAGCATGAGATTCTTTTACCATATAGTCTAAGTGCCTTAATGCTGCTGCTGATGCATCCATCCCTGCATCCTTCCTATGAGGTAATCCTTCCAAGGAAAGGCACAGAAAAGTCTCGTCTTTCAGGACTGTAGCTTCCAGCAGTGCTAACCTAATGTTTTGCAGATCTTTCTCTTGGGATCTCTCTCTTCTGTATTGCTGGCAAGGTTTCAAATCCCTGCATGCTCATGTGGACCTGCTATGTTCTTTGACACATCCCCTGGTCCCAGCAGAAAAAAATTCAAATTGGCATCTTTTTTTTTCCTCTTTTTTTTTCTTTCTTTTTTTTTTTCCTATCTCCACCTTTTTTTTTATTATTATTTTTTTGGTTGCTTCTTTTTTTTTTTTTTTTTTTTTTTAAAAAGCAAGTTCAAGAGGTATTACACTAATCAGCTCAAACTGCACTATTTGGGCCTATTGCATGCGTGAAAGTTTTCTTTTGATGACAAAGTTATAACAGTTTGTACTGTATCCATGGGTTCCATAGCAGCCAAAATCCTTGCTGAAGCAAGTATCCAGGTATTGAAGTAAAGCTGCTGTCCTCATTTGTTTGATGTAAGAAGACATGGAGTTCTCACTTTTACTGATGCTCACTGGAGCTCTCACCTGCCGATCTAGGGGAATGGGCAGAGATTTATATTTTGGATAGTTCACTGACCTCTTTGGAGAAACAGGAGAATCTGTATTTTGTAGGGAAAGAGTTTGAGGGTGTTCAGCCTGCATAAGACACACAAGTCCCCTCACTCGCCTGGGCGGAATGTTTGTCACTGTAGCTGGAGGGCACCCTGGTGTCTCAGGCAAGAATGCAAAATGCAAAAGGAAGAATAAACAGCTCCAGAAATAAACAGCTCCATCATTGCCATCCCCTTTGCCTGGAATCCTGCCAAATTTCCTGCAGAGTTGTCTAATAATATCCACTCTTTCAATTAACATTAGATACATTGCCTAGGCAAACTAAACTAAATTGCAAGTCACCCCATCTCTTCTTACTAGGATGGAAACACTGCAATTTAACAACCTTTTGGGGCAGAAATGATCCGTATCTGTGAAAGTATACCTGTGTTTTACAGATCATTTGTGAAGACAAACACACATGCTTTTCTTTATTCTATCTGTGGGTTTCTCGGGATGTTGTACAAGCTGGAAACCAGGTATGGGACCTGGTAAATAAAGATGGAACAGCTAAAACACAAGCTGTCTGGAATGCTATTTATTATAGTTCTTTCTTTAGTAGACTTCCAATTTGAAGACTTGCTGTTATTCCAGAAATGCTGATACTTAAGAGTAAGTTTTTAAAGATCTTAGTGGCACTTTTTAGTTAGAAAGCAGATCTGTTTTATTTATATGTGTTCAAATAAGATACTTACCATAAGGCGTCTGGGCTGTGAATTTGTCTTTGCAGCTGAAAATGTTACTTGCTCAGTGCAAAACAAGGTGGTTCCACCTATTGTGGAAAAAAAGAGTATATGCCCACTGCCCTTACAAAGAAAAATCTGAACTTGTTGTCATCTTCTTGTCCTGAAACACTGCGAAAATCTCCAGCAATGTACGTATTCACCTATCAGCTCTGTATGTAAAGGGCAAAGTTGCGGAGCTGGCAGGCTGGATGTTTTGAGATGTGTTTTTTGGTGAAAAGCACAGAGTGTTACTACTTAGTACATTTTTTTAAAGAATGATTAGTGACACACTCTAAGGTCAACATGTAGTATCTTCCTCCTGCTTTTCTGAAAAGCCACATTAGCCCTTTCAGCAGTAACCTTTCTCACATTGAGCATGTTTGCTTTCCTGCCATTAAAATTCATCCTCTCTATTTGTGATTCTGACAGCTTGTAGGTTTATATTTTCTGGATATCGATTTGGATGCTCCCTTTGTGATGTTTTGATTAAAAGAAGTATGGTTTTACTTATGCTGATATAATGAAGAGTGTTGAGCGGATATGTAACCTTTTAGGAAAACCTCTTTTTTTCTTCCTCCTCCTTTTTGTTTTTTAAGAGCCTTTGGACCCCATTTTATCATTCAATCTCACTTTAATAATAATCAAACAGATCCGTTTAAGCAAAAGATGTCAGTCTGGGGAAATGAAGATTACTGTTTTGTTGTCTTTAGGTAGATATACCCTCTACAGAGGAGTTGAGGGGAGTGTCTCTAAAAGGGGAAATAGAAAAGTTCTTTGAACAATAATAAATACAAATATAAAACAAGTTGTTTTCCATGTGCCTATTGGAAGCTATTAAATAAGAATGAGCGCATTATACTCATTATGTTTTACTGTATAGTAGATGGCACTTTAATTCAAAGGGATTTCATATTCACAGCAATAAAAAAAAGATGTTGCTTCTTGGAATATGAATCTGGAAAAGACCTCTTGGGTCACTGAATCCAGTATGTTTACTGTTTCAGGCAGTTATAACACTTAATAATCACTTTTGTGAATGTGAATCTTCAGGGTTCCTTTTTAAGTTATCATCAGAAGACAGAAGAATATATAAAAAAATCCCCTTCTTCTAAGAAAGCTAATCTAATTGCATTACTATTGCAACTTATTTGTATAACATATTGCTAATCTAGTGGCATAATTCTATACAGTATATTTCTAAAACATATGGTAATATGCTCAATTACGTATTTAAAAATAGAATTAGCCAAGTGAAGCATGGCTTAATTATCATGACTCTGGCAATAGTAATTTATCCAGTTTTTGAACACTTACCACCCTTCCACCAACCTGTGCAAATTTAAACCCTTTTTATTCTAAGATTTTTGTGAGGGGAACCAGAAAACAAAAGCCTGTTCTAAGATCAGCTAATAAAGTACATCCTAGTTCTTACATACAACTGTTTGTTATCACTCTTATCAAGGTTAAATGTTATTTTCTGATGTTATAAATAGGTATTGAAACACAGAGAAGAAAAGTGATTTCTCCAATTATATCTAGCAATGTGATAAGAGACTTGAGTGGAAACCAGCCATTCTGATATCGACCACGTCTTGGGCAAAAAAACAGTCTCCTTTTCATTACGTTTGACCTATATTGAGCTCTTTAGAAAGATTTTCAGATTCACATAGACTTTTTTTATCTTGGATTCTTATGCAAATACTTATACTTTATGTAATTCTGCAGCTTCTGTAAGAATTGATAAGAAGAAACCAGATCATATAAAGTTTCATGGTATTATTAGACTGGGTGGCAGCTATCCCTGTTACCCTGATCTCAATTTCATGTGGTACCTTGACTATGTTCTACCTTGAAATGAGTGAATTTTGCCCCAAGGAGCCTGTTGCAGAACCTCCTTCCCTGGATGCATACAGTCTTTCTCCTAATTTTCTATGTGGTTTTCACTAGGGCCAGGAGGTGCTGGATTATTCCCCAGCCAGCAGTGACCCTGATCTTTCAAATTTCTTTTACTTCTTAGTCTGAGTCCTATGCTGTGTCCGAAGAGATCTGTGCTGTCTCTGCTTTCCTAACTATTCAAGACTAACTCTTGCAGTCACATACATGTTTTCTACTCATACAATGTTTTCTACTTTCCTCCATGTATCCTAGTAGCCAAAATTTTCATCTGTTACCATTTGAACAATTTTTTTTTGTGTACATGTGGTCAGAATAACTTGCAGAATGACTTGTTCTGACTAAGGCCTTATAATATGCCTTTAGTACCCTATATCACTACTGGAAAGACCTCATCTTATAAATCTGAGTGCATTTGCTTTTTTCATAATCATGCCAGATTAATGGCCAACTATCATCCTCTGTTTGACAATACACACTTTCTTCTCTTTTTCTTTTTTTTCTTTCCAATTGATGAGATACTGGCATAGATCAGAAAGTCCTGTTACAAATCTGTACGAGTACGACCTTGCACTTTATGGTTTTATATTTCACTCAGAGCGTATTCTTTAATATTTCTTTAATTGTCTCCTTTCCCATTTCACAGCTCTCCTCCTTCACTTTGTGTAGAAATACATTTACTGAGCCAAATAAAATGTCTCATCAGAAGCTAGACAGATTTTGATGTCTAGAATTCTGATGTCTAGACATATTTTGATGATTCTAGAATTCACCAAAAAAGCATTGGTGAATTCTAGATAGGAAAAAAGAAGCAGCAGATTTATTCAGTCTGAACATGTAGGTCAAGATTCATCCTCTCAAACTAGGAGTGCAAGGTAAGAGCTGAATTACCTGTGCCTGTAGCCTCCGTAGATGGTTATTGATGAAATGTAGCCACCTTTAAACTGTCTGCTTGGATCTGAAGCAGCTGGACCTCTCTGTACGAGTACACCTCTATATACAGAGTTTGGGGAAGCTACACTACCAACTAAAGCTGCATGAAGTTGATTGGGATCATGGGCTTTGGAGCTCCTTCAGGAAAGCGACAGCCTCCACGGTGTGAGAATTTTGTCACTGGGTGGTGTGTAGGAACTGGATGTGGGGGAAATGCTGTATTTAGGCAGAATATCAAAGGAAAATTCATGGTAGGCAGGAACAGCACGTTCTCTCCTGTTGCCACCAATGAAACAGTCATTTTCTCCTGAAAAAACACAGCGTGTTAATGGCTACCAAAGTGTTTGCAATTGCATCGGATTCTAGCATTTGTTGAGCTTTCCGTGAGTGTTCATTAATCTAATTGTGAGGCAAATGCCAGCTTCAAATGAAAGGTGACTTAAATGTCGCACCACCCTGTAAGCATTAAAATAGAGTGTGTCCAGGAATTAATGAGTGCAGTGGACACATTTCTTATGCATAGCGACTGGTAAATCTCACCTCATGCCTCCTAGACACAAAATCTTCTCCAGTCAACTATGTATTGCCTAGGCAAGTCACTTGTCTTGGAGTTGTTGGATAGCTGCTTTCTATCAGTTCATAGGAAGCTGCAGTGGAAATGTGGAACCCAGAAGTTAGGACTTCTGGCTTGCTCTACACAGCATGAGAGGTCTCCTTTCCATTAACAGAACAGGTTCAGTGTTCCTTCCAATGTTTTCTTCAAAATAATGAATAAACTTGACTTTTCTGTGGCATATTTAAGAAATAGCTGGCTCCTTTTATCTCCTCTTTTCAGGTACAGTATTTCTGAGTTCTCTTCTCTTTCATCTCGCTTGACTACTTGATTTTGTTAACCTTGGTGCAATAGCAAAGGACAGCGCTGTGAGTGACAAGGGAGCAGGAAAGGAGGAGGAAAGGACATTGTGAAGGGTGATCTGAATTGCCCAATTAACAGATTACAGGTTTAATAAGTAGTCTTTTTTTTCTTTTTTAACACAGAGGTGGTGCACCTGAGAACAAAGGATTTGAGCTATATCTACATTTACCGGAGGACAGGAGATAAACTTTGAAAACAGTAATTTGGGCAGGGAGGGATGCACTGCAGGTTCTGCTACAGCAATTAAAGGCTAATGCAATCTTCAAAGTAAAATTAAAAAGAAAAAAGTATTCTGTAGAAGAAAGGAACTGATCTTATCTCTGAGGACAGAACTGTAAGACTGCACCTAGATTACCAATTACTGTTCTAGTTTATAGTTTGAAGACCCAGAGAGATGGCTGACAGGAATTTCAGCCGTTACTAGCGACTTTCCAGCTTTAACTGTTGGCCCAGGTAAATGGCTGCTGCTCAGCTGGTGCTGGTCACTATTAATTTATAAATGCCTATTAATTTATAAATGGAGATAGGACTCTTTACCTTTATGCAACACTTTACACTGTTAAACCTTGAGTTTCAGCTGTCATTTCATGGCATAATCATAGGGCCTATCAGCTGTTCCATGCAGTTTGCCCTCCACTATCCCTGAAAAAAATTATCAGCAGGATATTATTATCAAATTATCTTTGACATATACCACTCAGTCAACTCCAAACTGCTACATGGGTTTTGGGTGTGATTTTAAATTTTGGCTCTTGACTGTTATATACAGGAAGACTCAGTAGACTTCAGTGCTTTAATAATACTTCAGTTATTAGACTCATCAGAACGGATAGCATTTAAAGTCTGATAATAATCATGAAGTACTGAGTTATTGGATAGCCCTTCTGACCTTAGACTATGCGAGATTCTAAATATACTGAGCTCCTATTTCTGTCCTGAGACCCCAAAATACAATCGTGAACATGTGACCAAATTAAACCATTTTTTCCTCTGTGTTTATTTTCTGTCATCTCCTCTCTTTCCCCATCATAGTCATTGCAACTTCCCACATGTTTTGCAGTCCCTACTGTTAAAGGACTTTTGAGGCTCTCCCACATCCTTTACATGTTTGGTTTAAAATGATTGTTATGTGGCTCATTCTGAACAATTTATAAATAGATTGGCAAGCTGGTTTGTGTGTCCTCATGGGTCAACTAGTTTATGACTTCAGATTCATAAGGATCAATGTATCTATTCTTTAATGGCACCAGTGAATTAGAACAACTTTCTGATTTCGTCATCTGAGTTTGGCAGAACTGTAGAAAAGTACTATTTTGGGTTGTGTTTTTTGTTTTGTTTTGTTTCTGATGACTCGGGAAACAAGGTTGGCACAAGGGCACGTTGATGCTGTGGCAGCACACAGGAGTTTAGATGTCTGTGAAGAAAGGCTAGAGGATGCCAAATGTTTGGGCATTCAGTCATGATGACAAAGATCAAGGGGAATTAATCTCAAAATCCCACTTTGAGATTGTGAGAGAGGGAGTAATGGCTCATTATAGAGAGCAAGAGATGAATAAGAACCAATGATTTGCTCTGGAAGTGTCAGGGCTTCTGAGCTTGTGCACAGCAGCAGCCCTTAACTTCTGCTCTTTCACAGGCAGAACAACCCGATGCCATTTGTAGTCCTTCTTTTCTGACCCTCATGCTACCTGCGTGACAGTGATTTGGCAACGGATTTTGCTGATTTTACTAAAGTTTTCTCCCTCCTCCACTGTTCTTCAGTGTGATTCAAACATCCCAACTTTGCCTTTTGGCAGCCTCTAGCAGTAGTTTAAGTCACTCTCCCATGTTCTTTTCTCAGCCTTGAAGAAGGCACAGTTGAACTCTCAGGGCTTATTAGGGACGTTTTCCCATTGAAATTCTGTATGCAATGCAGCCGACTGACCCTGCTTTAGAAGAAACTTTGACAGCTCCATGGCTTAATATGGATAACACTCTTCATAACTGACTTAAGCCATGAACCTTTAAGATTGCTGAGTGATGTCAAATAAAAAAAAAACAATTTTCTACTTGTCATACTGAATAATTGTTGACATTGTACTACCATTTTCTTCCACCTTCAGCCTAACAAAACAAGGAGTGGGTGAATTCAAGCCTTTCTGCTCTAACGTTGCTATTGTTTGCTTTATTTTCTATGAAATGCATCTGCTAGTTATATCAGCACAATACTCCAAGGTTGCAATTAATTTTTTTTAATTCTACTTTTTGTCTGTATACCCTTTCTTCTGGGAGAAGAGGATTGATGATAGTAAATCATCATGACCCGGTGAAAAGTTTATCTAAGAAAACATTCTTTCTCGATCTATTAAAAATCTTAACTTCTCTAATTCTTGGACACTTTTCAGTAACCTCCAGGATCATACAACCGAACATTAAAACACCTGTCAGAAAATGGATTTGGGGCTATTGAGCTATTGAAATATCAGCTTTATACACACACACATCTGTCAAGAAATACAGTCTCTTCAACCTACTTTGAAATTTAGGGAATTCAGACAAGGTCTTATGCTTTCATAAAATTTGGATACTACTTCCCTTGAAGTGTTTATCTTAATTACCATATCACTGAAATGACTGCATTTTCAAAGACTAAAAAAATAAATAAATAAAAATGTGGCAGCAGGGAGAAAAAGGGAGAGTTGCTTTTTTAGTGGCTGGCCATTTAAATTCAGTGGGGATGAGTGCGGTGCAGTGTGGTTACTGCATTTTCTCCCTCCTGTCTATGTCCTATGTTCCTCTTACAGTGCACATGAGACAGAATGGGATGCCTCAGCAAAGACAAATGAAATAACAGTGGCAGAAGGATTTTCAATTTATGAGAGCAAGATATAATGAAATCCAACTGATGGAAGAGTAGAAGGCAGAGACATTCTTATTAGAAACAGGGTATGCTGTTTCGCAAGGAGAGATAGCTGTCNAATGTGGCAGCAGGGAGAAAAAGGGAGAGTTGCTTTTTTAGTGGCTGGCCATTTAAATTCAGTGGGGATGAGTGCGGTGCAGTGTGGTTACTGCATTTTCTCCCTCCTGTCTATGTCCTATGTTCCTCTTACAGTGCACATGAGACAGAATGGGATGCCTCAGCAAAGACAAATGAAATAACAGTGGCAGAAGGATTTTCAATTTATGAGAGCAAGATATAATGAAATCCAACTGATGGAAGAGTAGAAGGCAGAATAGCTGTGTATTGGAAGAGCATACCTATAAGTGCACTGAGCCCTGTTATCTGAAATCTTCATATAAAAATCTTCCATATAAAAATGGATGGCTTTCTAAAATGTATGTTCTAACTTCAGAGGAAAATATGAACTGCTTGCAACTTTTTTTCAATGAAATTCCATAGTCTGTTCTGTTCAGTAGATCAAAAAACAGTGATTGCAGGAGTCATTTTCTCATTTCCAAATTAATGAATATGTTCTACGGGTTCTCTAAACTTCCAGTTTTCACCAACATGAAGAACAAAAAACTAAAAAATGACTGTGATGTGAGACACTTAAAATTGTTTTCCATCCCGTCTCTCTTTGACTCTTATCTTTCCTGCTGAGAGAGAGAAGTCCCACAGATTTCTGTACACAGAACTTTTTTTTTTTTAAGGCAGAAAAGTGCTAAGGCTTAAAAATAATTTCCATCTAAAAAACAAGCAAGGAAGTGTATGCCTTATTACTTAGCAAATTCATATACTGGGCACACAAGGGGCACTCAAGGATATTTTTTGGCATTCTTCTTTGTCTCTGTTATGTGTAACATTAATATGTATATGCACTCCTATAAAGGAAATACCTGTGCGTAAATTACATGTTGATAGAAATGCAAATGACTAATAGGCAATTTTTTTTTCTATTGAAGTGCTAATGTAAAATTTACAAAGAGTACCTCTAAAAAGAAGCATTTTGGAAATTGGAGTGGTGCTTCACGTCCTTCTCTTTCCCTAAAGGGACTGCAGTTAAAGGACATCTCTTTAATTGCAGTTTGAGATAGCATCTCCCAGTGCTAGGTGCAGGGCAACCACGCTTATGTGAAGCTATTAGCAGGTGGCTGGAGCAGCTGGAGTAGAACTGCCACCTGCTACAGCATTCAGCATTAATTAACTAACTCATCATTAATTGCTTGGCCTTCCAACTAAGACCATGTGCAATATCTGTATATTATTTAGTAAAATATCTGTCTTGGAATGATAAATTTGAACTCTCAGGGAAACTGAGAGTAGCCTAATGCTACAGATGTTGGTAGCATCTTGAGAAAGAAGGAGGTGTCCCAAAAATGTTGAGTTCCTAGAGCCAGATCTCCAGGTGCTGTGGGTGGGCACAGCACCAAAGCAAACGCATTTTGGAGTTGATGGGGGCAACAGCAGTTTTCTTTTTCTCAGAATCTCAGCCTGGAGGGTTATCATGAGTCATTCAATGGGTCAACCAGCCCAGGGTGACCTGCTTCTCTTCAAGGTGATTATGAACAAGAGAAGGACCTCCAAGGTTTGTAGGAGTTCTGTACTAATCAAGCTTTGTTGGTAGAAACCCATGAGGTTCTGTTCTTCCAGCTCTGTCATGTGTTCAGATTTTCGTGCTTTCATCTGCAGCCCAGAAAATTGGTACTCAGAGCTGACCTCCTTCTTTTGCAAGGAATGCCAGTCGTTTTTTATAAAAACAGGGCTTGAAGTAGTGGGAGCTGAAACATGAAGAGCAGGCACGGCTTCCAATATCAGAATAACATTTGTGGATTTTTTAGGTTGTTTGGGGAATTCTTATTGGATCTAGTACAGCTTAAATCAGCTGAAAATAGGCTGTCTACTTAAATATTTGTTGGCAGAGGGAAGGGGGAGATCTTCTGAAATCCAGCCACTGAAACAGCATTGGTGATGTTTGAAGACAGAACACACACGGCTTTTATGTTGTCAAAAGTAAATGTTTTTTGAACTTTAGCTCTTATTAAAAAGTCCAGTCAGTGTTACAGTCTAGGTAATGGAAACTCTGCTTCTCTGCTGTGCCCTTAAAAGAGAAGTCCAAGGGAAAGCAAGTTTGTACTTTTTAAATTTTGCATAATGAAATTACTACTTTTGAAGACAAGAATCTCTGCTAGACTAAATCATCAATGTAACCCAGTATAGTTCATGTTTTTAAGACCATATTTCTTTTACACTGGGTCTGTATGATGTAAAGTCTGCACTTTCAGATCCAGTTTTACTATCCTTGAAAACCAAGTTCAGCTGCAAGTGGGAAGTTATTGGCAGGGATACGCTGTACACATTTTCTGTCCTCTTTCTCCTTGGGAATTTTAGCTTGGCACTTTATTTGACTTCATTTTCTTCCCTCTAAGTAGACGTTGCTCACTACAGGACTCGTTTGTGGGGAAGAGGAAAACAACTGTTTTGACCAGCAGCATTTTAATGTATCCTTCCCCGCCTTTTGATTCTGCTTTCACTTTAGTTCACAAGTTTCCTCTTGCAAACTGTGGAGATGAATCAAAATCTCTGAGCACAGGGTCGAGGGAATGAGAAACAACTTCTGATTCAGAAAGTGAATAGCTGCTTGGAAGGGGAAAAATCATAAAACATTAACCCTTTTCTTTTTCATTAAAAATTAGAGGTTTGTCTGTCTGTAGTGTGCACCTTCCACTAGAAGATATTTTCTATATAAAATATTTTAGTGTTACTCTGCATGCTTCGGTGTTTTCAGAGTGAAATCTTGGCTTTGAGGCTGGATGCTCCTTTTCAAATAGTAGAAATAATAAAATAATAATAGAAAAATCTTCTAATTCCAGTTCTTAATTCTTTTTTTTTCAAGCCCTTCCTTGGCAGGGCAAGAAACCCTATTTCCTAACCACCTCTCACAAGTGTTATCCCACCCAAAAATATGTATTAATCTCAGGGGAATAAAGTCAACAGAAATTAATTATCTGATGTTCTTTACCTTTTCATAGATTCTGAATAGGCCAAAGATTGCCTTGTGTTCTCACCAGGGCCATTCTTGCTATTTTGTTATATTATATGTTGTCTTTTATAGTTGTAGTTCATGATATAGCTACTGTATTATGGTGACACCTTTCACAAGGAAATTATACATTTCATTTAAAATATTTTCATCTTCTGTGGTGATAAAATTTTGGTCCTGATAGTTCCTAAATTTGAGAAGTGAATATTCCGGGTTAAATTTGAAGCTTTATGTGAATGAGACCTTTGTCCTCTAAAACAATGTTCTTCTGTCCCCCAAGATCCCCACACTGCAGCAAGGTGCTATTTTTGGAGTACATTGTATTAGCTCATGAATAATATAGGCTGTGCCTATACAAAGTGCTTCCTCATGTCATCATTTAGATATGACAGCTACTCCTCTTCTTTAATACTCTTTTAGCTTTTTACTTGTCCTCAGCAATATGATTAAGCCTGCAAATTATAAGACAAAATGTTAATAGAAAAATAAAGGTTGTATAGACAACATAGGGCTAATTTATTCCAGCAATTAGAGTGATATTTTATGCAATTATTCAAAATAACTAGACATACAAGTTATTCTATCACTTCATAAATTACCATGAAGTCTACTCTAAATTTAATATCTTTCAGTTCTTCTAAGAAGATGAATATTCTGATATCAACGGCTTAATCTTCTAATAACTTTTATACAGCAAATTCCACTTTGGCATAAACACAAACAGTAATAGAATTAATGGGACATGCTTTCCCATAGCAATTAAATTTGACCTTGAGGGCCAGACAGTTAGCTATTATAATGTAGTATATACTTTTTAAGATATTGTATAGGATTAAATCCTATACTGATGTAAATAGAGTCCCAAGAGAAATAACATTGTAACTGTATTTGAAGGTATATTGATATACAACTATTTTATGAATATTTCCATTAAATATATTTAAGACTTTTCATTAAGGTCTTTTCTTTTGAATGAGAGGATCTCTGAATTGTACACTGGTTAGATATTGTTGACTAAATAATTTTCTATTAAAAACAAAACTGATAATAAGTCTTTTCAAGAAAATCTCCACAATTATGACGTATTTTAGGAGAGTAAATCACTTAATTGCCTCAGGAGTTACTTATTTTAATCTTTGAATTAGAAAAAAGGAAAAAGATGTTTCATTCTGTACTATGAAGTGTATTACTTTAATAGTTTTAAATACAATAATAGAGAAATTCAATTACTTCAATGATTAAACATCTATTACCATATCAAGTCTTGAAATGGCATGTCAGTAATATACAATATTCTGAGTTAAGAAATAAAAGGAAAAATTATCCTGCATTAGAGGTATTTTAAAATGACTTGCTTTTTGAAAAGTCAAATCTTTGCAGACTGGCTTTGTCAAATCACTTTTTCCCCCCAAATTCCTGAGTCGTATTTGCTTTCTTGCCAATTTGTCATGAAAACATAACTTTTAAATAGTAAGAAATTATTTTTTTTTTCTTTTTTTGATTCAACTAAGTATTCTGTAAAGGCTATATCCTCATAAACCCAGCTTAATGGACAGTGTAGGGGCAAGCGAGAAGGAACAAATAAAGGTCAAAAAGTGTATTAGAGTGATTAAGTCTTTCTTATAATTACCAAAGCGGGTCTGGGTTCTAGGCTGACTTCTGTTCTTTGTGGGAACACTCCCTTCATGCCCAAGGAGAATGACTGACCTCAGATTTTCATGCGGGATTCAATGACCACAAGAACACCGTCCTGGTCTCCGCACAGAGCTGGCCAAGGCTGAGCAACTGATTGAGAAGGAGCATGGAAAGGTCCTCAATATGTTACATAAGTAAATGAACACGGGATGCACTGACACTTGGCAACAGATGCAGGCCCAGTTATTTGGTAATTGAAGGTACTTTAACCTTGTCATTTTATTAATATCAGCTGACAGCTTTCTTTTTTATTTCAAACACACTTATTCAGTCAGACAAGCTAAGGTTGCTCTAAATATTGGGGTTAACCTCACACTGCGGTGTAGACTTTACTTTTATGTTGTGTCTTCATAGCAATTTAAAGACAATTACTAATCATGATAGTTAATGAATAAGGTTCTCAAGATTCTGAAATACTTTTTAATAATATCTTCGTATTTTCATTTCTTGTGATAATGATATCTTCTTCCCTATGTGTCAGTGTCAAACTGAGTTGTCCTAATATGATTTGTGAATGTGGCAGCATATTTGAGATGCATAATCAGAATTTGAAATACATTTACAGTACTTTCTCTTGTGCTGGTTTAATCAACAGAATTCCTTCTGACCGAATTAATATTTGAGAATGAGCACTTCAGAAAAAATACGGTTTACTCCCAAAATTGTTTTCATCTATTGCTATCAGCTGTATTGCTGTTAATACTTCAGTGGACTAAATATTGCATGCAAAGTAACAAGGACGCGTCTGTGAAGGAATATTAAGGACAGTCCCTTTGAGATCATGTAAAACTTAATTTTAAAGTGGATTACTAACTTGTATTAAGCCTGTGAATAATACTCTGAAAGAGGATTAAACCACCATTTTAACTTGGTTTAGTATTTTTTATTTTATTTTTTACCTGTAAATATCCTGTAAAGACAAGATCTCTGGGGACAATACCTCACTAGACACTTTGTAATTTAAATAGATAAATGAAATGGTGAATAAAATACAGGGATGAAGCAAGGTTTCCCATCCGAGATAGAGCTCAGGGTCCTTTAATGTGGCTGCAGGATGAGTGCTGTCCATCCATGTTAGTGTGATGATATTGGCATTGACTGAGGAAAATGTTTTGATGAAGGAAAACAGAGAGAAAGCAGCAGAATTGTGGCCATTCTTGCTGGCCAGTGTAAGTAATTTGGAAATTGTGTGAACTGAGGACAGCCAGAGGTGATTCAGACTGAATACTTATATAGCTGCACACTAATAGCACTGAAATGGCAGTAGTAATTTCACAAGGTCCCAGAAATAATGTCAAAAGATTTTTCAATGCATTTTTCCTTAGAAATAGCTTTTTTTTCAAAAATAATATTTTTTTTCCTGAAAATTCTGAATTGATCTCACACATGAATATTATACTTTTATTTCCTCAATTTTTTGTCTTTTGGTCTGCTTTCCTTCCCCATATTTTTTTCACAAGATAAATGAGGGGAAAGAAGACACTGGAACTGTGAGGGACAACAGAGAGAAAAGGAATTCTTCTTTCCACCACATAATTTATTAAAAATTGAAAAAGTGCTAATAGTATTCATGTGAGCTTCTGATATCATCAGGAATTTTATATTCATTCTAGGAAATAGAAGACTAATAAGAACTGACAAGAGTAGCAGGAAATTTATTCCAGTCCAGTTCAAACAAAAATACAGAAATAAATAATTAACAACGAGAGAATTTAAGCTCGTGGAAGCTACCAGAGGAAATAACAGATTTTGCAGATTTTCATGCTTACAGATTAGGTTTATAAATGAGGAAGGGTGATTGTTTTATAGACTTTTATTGTTAANATTAACAACGAGAGAGATTAAGCTCGTGGAAGCTACCAGAGGAAATAACAGATTTTGCAGATTTTCGTGCCTACAGATTAGGGTTATGAATTGGGGGGAGTGTGTGATGTTTTATAGACTTATATTGTTAAAGAACACTTAAGCAATTATCCAATTTTACTAAAAACGGACAAGTTTGGAAGGGGACCTGTTAGATGCAACAAAAACCCCATAGAAATAAAAGGTAGGATGGTAAGGTTCTACTGCAGCCCTCTTGCAGCTCAGGTGCTGCTGCATCCCAGCCTCCTCCTAGGAATGTCTTGGGAAGGAAAGGAACAGGGCAGAGGTAGAGAAGTGCAGATAGGAGGGCAGGCAGAGGCTCCACTGTGTGTCGAATTCTCACCATTTTGAAGCTGCTGAGACAAAGTGATATAGAACTGCAGGATTAATTATCTTTTAATTTCCTTTATCCTATTTCTTCCGGAGCAGTGTCTTAATATTATTATGGTGAATGCTGGTCCTGCGTAAGAGATTCATAGCTGCAAGTAAAATGCAGCAAGCTGTGACAGCAGAAGCTTGGCAAGTGATTAATATATGTGTGGCATTTAGACTGGCACATTTTTATAACCTGTCTAAGTGGCACTGACACTGGTTGATAGCAAGATTTCAAAGAGTCACAGAAGATGATTATAGATAGGGCCGTCACTGGCTACGATGATGGAAGTATCTGATTAATGACTTGTAACGGTAGAGAAGGACCAGAGATTAAAGCTGGCAAGGTAGTCGGCCTGTGATGATGGAAGACAGATAGTTTCAGAACTGGAGAGATTTTCATAATCTGTAGAAACGTGTAGGTGAATATGGGCAATAGCAAAGCCACGTAGATTTAGGTTTTCAGTGCATTGAATGGTCTGTGTTACCACTATGGAACTAATGAAAGATCTGTGAATTTAATACAAACAAATGCCTCTTATTTAGGAAATTGCACTTTCTGAAAGTTCTGCGAGTACTCTGTGTAAATCAAATGTTAACATGCTTCCCTGACTAGTATCAAAAGAGTAGTTTCAAGAACTTTCCTTCCCTGAGGAGTTTCTGATCCATTCCAAGTAACAGATTTCTTAAACTAACCGTGTTTATTATTTTTGTGATATCTAACTGGGAAATACACATCTACAGAAAACAAATGGGCAAAATCTACTGTGCTCCAACTTACCTCAAGGTTGTTTACCACTACTTTTTGTGATGGTTAAAGGTTAGAGGAGGTGATAAAGCTGGCTAAGCTACATTCATCTTTGAAAAGGTAACTTCTGTGCATTTCAGGGGGAGTGCTATAATGAAATGATTGCTTTGTTAAGAAAGCAATGTGTCAGGGACAATCTTGTCTATTATCATACAGTCTTTAGTCTTTCAGTATTGAAAGAAATGATTGAGAGAGTGATGAATCTCAAACGCCCCAGGAGTCCTTCTGCTTGTCTAGATTTGATTTTAGCCAAGGTAAATTATTGACCATATGCTAGACTTGCCTCCTGGTAATGGCAGGAGATGGACTGTGATTGTCTCTCATGTATTCAGCCCTTTGCAGTGGCACCAAAGCTGTCTATGTCATTGGGATGTGTGAAATAAATCAATTTTGTCCGAATCTTAAAACCTTTACAAGTCCATTTAATTAGGAAACAGCAAACAGCATGAATAAGAAGTTTTATGGAGTTCAAAATAAGCATGTCTTTCAATGTGTGTGTATATATGTGTGTGTATATATTTTCTAACACATTAGCATTGTCTCTGTCAGATCATTATTACTTTTCTGCATTTAAGAAGTTTGGTATGTTGGACCTTGATATTATCTCTCATTATCTCTTGCTGAATGCATGCATGATTGATGTCTGTTTATAACCTCTGGTATTTGAATAAGAGTATTTTGGTCTTCTGTATGATCTGAAAATTTATTGCTTTTCCAAATGTGTTTCATTCACATGAAGAGAAATAGTTAACTAATAAAACTTCTGTTGGGGCTGTAATAATGCCAAGCTCTAAGGGGAAGGAATTAAAAACAAAACATTGGCCTAAGGCAGGTCTGACATAATTAGTGGCAATTCCAAGCCAAAATCCAGTAGCTTACAGCTGAAGGATGTTACAAAACAATCTGTTTTTTCGTATCCTTCAGATACTGAATCAGTACATGAATTTTTCATTTAGCAGAGCCCACATTTTGTCACCAAAACTGTGGCTGACTGAGTTAAGGGATGGGACAATACCTACAAATATGAGGAAGTTTTACCTTTTTTAAGCAATAGAACTAAAATTGCAGTAGGTGCATACCAAAGGCTGACTTACTTTCTTAGGGGGAGGGAGGTAGGGATGCACTGCAGGAGAGAGGAAAGGTGACTAGTACACTAGTACATTTAAAGTTAAATGGTGTGGATTCAACTGATTCAGGGAGCAAGTGAAAGAAGAAATACCCTGGTCCATGTTAAAAGAGTGATCATGTGCTGCTTTTGAAAATACCTTAATATTTCTGTGCTTTGGAGCAAAACAGTGATATTTGTTAGGGATACTTTCTATGAAATTGGTTCATACATGTTGCATAATTTCTGGGGAGTTAGCAATTAAATCAAAAAGATCATAAAGATTCTATATTTTATCCTAAACTCTGCCAAGGCTTCGGTAACACCCCTTGGGCATGTGCAGACCAGGGTGTTATGGTCCTGGGCATATTAGATTAAGTGCATAAGCTCTTCAATGCCCTTGTGCACATTTTGGTGGTGGAGAAACAGGGGATAGGTGGTTGGTGCAGAGGATCTGAGAAAGCAATGGGGTCAAGGTTGGAGTTGAAGAAGGAATACTATTTATCTGAGATCCACTGTTGTCATTTTCCACAATGGAGCTTCATCCAAGACAGTTCTACCTTTGTCCAGTGTTCCTGGATACCTGGCAGCACATCACGTGCCCGCAGTGTGTCCATAGCGTGGTGGTGCTTCTCCAAGGACGTGCAGATTAGTTGTATACAAGGCTGATCATTTGTAGAAGAGTGGGATTGTCTTCACGTGAATTCTGCAGTTGATTTACATAGGCACGATAAATCTGCTGGTTCCCAAGGGCACTGGCATTATTGTGTTTGTGTATAGATTGTATTTCTATCTGGGAAATTCAAAGCACCCTTTCCCAGGAAGAGAGGACTTCACAGCTTACCTGGTCCTAACCTTTTTAAGAGTGTTCAGGTTCCAGCAAACATTGCGCTCAAAAACCAACGCAGAAATGAACGATGGTTCTAGCATGCCATAAATCACAAAAGCAATGAAGCTACTCCTTTCTGACAGAAAGGAGCAGACAGGATCTGCCAGCAAAAAGGGTTTCCTGCCTGTAACTACATCAGGTTGTGCCTCAGAGGGGAAAATAATTTCTTTGGTTTAGCCTAGCACCCCTCCTTAGTGATTCTTCAGGGTTCCTCAACATAACTATGAAACAAGTGTTTAAATATTTAAACAGATGAGATGATTCCTTAAAGTACTGTGAACATATCACAGTGCATTAGAATGCAGGTCAGCGCCTACAGATTTTTACTTTTGGAAGCTCTTTGTCTACCATGAGGTCCAAGTTGGACTCTACGTACTGCCCCAGGTTAGGTCATTCCACCATAGTTGCCATTTCCTCAGCAGTTTTTGTGCTGAAACGTGTGTAGATCTTTCACATTCCTCTTTCTTTCTTGTTTCACAGACTCAGGAAGGATTGACAGGTTTTTCTGTAGGGCAACAGCCTCACACATGAATCAAAAACAAATACAAAAAACACAGGACAATAATCAGGCCTGGAACACTCACAACAGAATCATTTGAATTCTGTTGGTGTATCCATCTCTCTTATAGCTCTTCCTCATTTGTAGGTTTTGGAGAAGAGTTTTTCTTTTCGTAGGAGAGAAATATGTTATCCTTCCTACTGAGCTAACAAAACAATTAAAACAATGTGCTTAGTTGTCCTTTTTTTTTCATTTTTTTTTCTCCCTCCCAATTACGTTAGTTCAAGGTATTCTGCAGATAAATTGTTGCACTCATTGACTCTAGTGTCTACTTCTGAAAATTTGTATAAGAAGTATTTATAATCATCCAGACAGAGATGAGAGCAACCATCACTACCATCTTTAGATGTATGATTTTAGCTTTCACAAACTCAAGTTTTTTGATCCTTTTCCAGCTAATATTTTAGCACAAACTTTATGCATTAGGTGATGGTAGAAAAACAGTTCAAGGTTGATATGTATAGATCTTTCAGGAGTAAGTTGGTTCATTATTTATATGACTTTTTTTATTGTTAGACCATGGTCTCCATAAATAATGTTCTAAGGTTGTAATAAATCAGCTGCTGTTTAAAGGAATGAAAAGTCTTTTTTTTTTTTTTTTCAAATTCACATCCCAAATAAGGATCAAAGTCTGACAAACCTTCAAATTTTCCTCCAAAGCATGATTTATTGCCTTTCTCTAAGATAGTAAATTCTGGAAAATGTTAAACAAAACTGAAATCAAAAAAAGACCCTGGTGAATTTGTCATTGAATGTCAATATTCTCATGGGCCTAGTTCCTTTCTGGCCACTGATACTGATAGCAGTTATACTGCGCAGTCATACTCACCGCAACTTTAAAACAACGTCATTGACATGAATTGACTGCTCATCTGACCTTTTATTTTATTAACAATATTTCTGATTTACAAATTATGATGGAGAAGTGAATAAACTCCCTCAGCGTTATACAGATATAGACTCCTACAACTGGGATGCCAGCCAAGGCTAAAGCAAAGAGTTAGCAGATAACGTATAATGGAAGACTCTACTATCAAAGTACCAAAATACATCCTTCTAGTGAATCAAATCAGACTTGATCAACTTTATTTTATTTTATATTTTTTTTAAGGAAATTGCAGATGGTTGGTTCTATAGAGGTTTTCTTTTCCTCTTTCCTCAACTGAAAAGGAATGGCTGTTTAAATGTCTCGGAAGATGGTTTCTGTGTGTAGCTGTTGCTGTATCGTTCTTACCAAAGTGATATCTTTCCAATCAAAAAGTGCCTTTTTTTAAAGCAGTCAGAGAGGTAGCCAGAACGGGTCATAATCAGACAATTTGGTATCTTTTATACATTTAACATACTCTCCTTTTTTTGGGTATTCTGTCAAATCTATGAAGCCTCTTTTTTTTTTTGGTGGGAAAATGGGACTATGTGGTACATTTAGGACAAAATGGAGATGCCGAATTTTTGAGTAGATTTATAGGATTATGGAATTATTTCAGAGGTGCGAGGAAGGCACCTATCTAGTCCACTTTGTGTCAGCTGGCCCAGTTCAGTCAGGTTGCTTCGGGTTTGACTGTCTCCAAGAATTGAGATTCTGCTGTTTCTCTGGGCCCTGGTCCAATTTGACCACAATTTGTTTGTCGGGGAAAAACAAACCTCAAAACAAAGAAAACAAAACCTGTTCTTATCCTACCATAATTTGCCCCATTACAATCTGTTTTTGTTTTTCTCCCTGTTTAAGCATGGCTTTTGCAATATCATTTCTGCTGTTGCTGTGACCCATCAGATCTGCACCAAAATGTGGACCATTTTCAACCACAGACGGTGTTTTGCTGCTTCCTGGCCTTTTCCCTCCTGTAAGTCTTATCACTTGTGCAAAGCCAGTTACAAAAATGCTTCAGGTCTCCAATGCGTTTTGTACGTACACTTTGCAGAGGCCTAAGAAGCTGCGCTNTCAAAACAAAGAAAACAAAACCTGTTCTTATCCTACCATAATTTGCCCCATTACAATCTGTTTTTGTTTTTCTCCCCGTTTAAGCATGGCTTTTGCAATATCATTTCTGCTGTTGCTGTGACCCATCAGATCTGCACCAAAATGTGGACCATTTTCAACCACAGACAGTGGTTTGCTGCTTCCTGGCCTTTTCCCTCCTGTAAGTCTCATCACTTGTGCAAAGCAGTTACAAAAATGCTTCAGGTCTCAAATGCGTTTTATACGTACACTTTGCAGAGGCCTAAGCAGCTGCGCTAAATAATCAAATCCTCAGATCTTCCCTCAGCCTTGGAGTCTGTTTACTTACATTTTAGATACACCCACAGCGTTTAAACAGTATAAGCTCCTCTGGGGAGATTTGTATCGAGGACTGTGTTCATTTTGAAAAATGCATCCCTTTTTTTATTAATTTTTTTTCTCCAAAGCTCCCCTCTGCAGAGCTGATGGTGGCCTCTGACCTACAATAGTTTACACCTCCATTTTGAGACCTATAATTCCCTTTTTAGAATCCCAGCTGCAGGGCATCTGCTTTCTGTGATAAAGCATCTGACATTTATTTCAATCCACTGCTTCTCTATCCTAAAGGTTTCTAATCAACATAGAGATGTCAATGCAAATTCCCTCTGAAACTCTCAAATTTTAGAGATTCGTGGTACGCACAGACAGCGTGAAATGGAATTCTCACTAAACCAGGGCATATTGTGCCATGGTTCGGTCTTATCAGAAAGCTTTCTGCAGTTTCTAGAGCAATACTGTAAGATGCCTAATCCATTGGGAAGGTGCTATTCTTTTCTTTGATTTTCTTTCTTTTCTTTTCAAGGTGCCTGCAGGAGCTGAAGTAGGACTGACAGAGCAGTAAAGCAGTAAAATGAGAAGGACAAGGAGTTTCCTACTGCTATGAGGAGCTGTGAACCTTCCCAAAGCTGACTTGTTTATGCTTAGACGTAGTTTGGTTCTCATAGTTTTGCTATAAATTAATGTATCACAGTTACACCAGCAATGCTCATCCTCAAAGGAATGTCAGGAAGGTAGCATGGTATTTTAGAGGTATTTTAGTGCAATTGAAGTGTGAGGGACTCCAGGCTTTAAAGACAAGAGGGAAATGACATTTATTGAGTAGTTTTCATTCACTTCCACCAGTTAAAATGTGAATCCAAGCAGGAGGGAATCCTTGGCAGCAGAGTGAACATATCCTGCTGACACAACACCAGAGTGTTTGAGATCCAGGTTCCCTCTTTTATGCAATCTGGAAGTCTTGTCCCTCCAGCGGCTCTCCTTTATGGAGATGCTGACTTGCTTAGCTCCAGAGGGCAGGAATGCTGCAGGCAGCTCCCACAAAACTCCCAGGTAAACACTTGGGTTCCCAGGTTGCCTCTCCTGCATGCACTTNGCTCTGCTTTATGGAGATGCTGACTTGCTTAGCTCCAGAGGGCAGGAATGCTGCAGGCAGCTCCCATAAAACTCCTGGGTAAACACTACCTTGGGTTCCCAGGTTGCCTCTCCTCCATGCACTTAACATGTTTAACCTTACCTAACAAACATAGTATGGCAAAAGTCATGAGAATAATGTTGAAGACTGAAAAATGAACATGTGCGGTACCTTATGTGGTCATCTTGTAGAATCTCAAATGTCAGGTCTGTCTTTAGATATATCACCAAATGTCTCTCTCTTCCTTCTTGGTGGCAATTTCTCCTAGTCCCCTCTTTATTCTGTGTTTTTGTGTTTGTTACTTCATGACCAGAACATGGTGCTCAGCAGCTTTCAACCCTCTTATTGCAGTGATATTCCCTCTTTCTTGGGCATCTGCTATCTTTGCTGTACAGGATTTGTTGTACGTGGTAAAGCATTTTATGTGGTTTTGTAGGGCAGAAATGTGATCCTCGGCTCCTAGCTTCTACAGTTGTAGTAAGGCTCAGGTGTGCCCCATGGATGAGTTTCTTGTAGAGGTGAAAGCCACACTCTGTTGAAATTAATAGGAGCTGTACCCTTGTTTTCACTGGAGTCAGAATTTTATTTCAAGAGAAGAAAAAGGTTGGAATTCAAATTCTTTTTGAGATAGACAAGAAAATGTCTTTCTAAATGTTTTTCTATACAAAGTTTGTCAAGATTGTTTGTAAACTGTCTCTATTCTCTACAAGATTCACTGCAGCACCATGATTTGGAGACTGCATTTTTCCATAGAAGGCAAATGACTGGGGTGTTCTCTTCATAACATATTGCTAGGAGTTAATAGCACGTTAAAAGTTAATGGTTCTTCTGCGCTGAAGGAATGAACAGATCAAATGTCATGGAGTATGAGTGTTGATGAAGGAGAGCCTTTTATTTTAGTCATCTTATATAATTTTCCTTTGTTTATTCATTTAGATTAGTTGAGTTTTATTATACTTAAACTGTCTGTACTTGTCACAGTCAGTGTTGACTGACAACAAAAGACGACTCAAGCACAGATTTTTGTCTTCAGCTCTTCCAGTTTGACTTGCCTCGTGTGACTCATCCTAAATAGGTACAAAGGTGCAACTTCCACTTCAACAGTTTCTCTGCATTGATTTTTCAAGTTATTGGATCCTATATTTCAGTAATTATTTCCTCCAGTTTATTCTCTTATATTTTATTGGTATCTCTGGTCTCGTAAGTATTTTGGGATGCATAAAACAATTTACAAATGCAATTAGATAGAGATAAAACATGCACAATGAAATCAAGACATCATAAAATGTTAAAGAAAATCTTAGTGATCTGATGACTGGAGCCATGAAACACGATGAGGAACTTGTTTCCTCTTCAAACACTTGCTTGGGCAAATTGCTGCAAAACCATTTCAGTGAGGCTGAACGCTTCTGTGCTAAAAGGCTGAAATGAACCTCAGGACAGATGGGTTCACATTCTTCTTTTTCAGGATTTGAGGACCTGACGGTACCCTTAATCACAGTGATTTTTCCTCTTCCTTAAGTTCCCCAATTTTTTTTTTCCCAAGCACATCTTTCTTTGTTTAAATCCAAATTCTTCTGGTACAGGAAGTCTTACTTAATTACTGACAAGAAGTCATGGGGGAAGATGTGAGTATTTGGGGTCACCAAATGAAACTCTTCGATGATGGGATAGTGGCAGTTGCCTCTAGAATTGCAGCAAAGCAGCTCAGAAGAAAATCTGTGCTAGCAGCTTCTCCTACAGAGTCCTGAGACAACAGCATTGACCTCTCCTGGTGTTGTCCTGGGCCTTCCATAGGCTCTTTGGCTTGAAGCTATGCTGTTTTATAGGAAATTAAGCAGAAAGAAGTATTTCTATAGGCTGCAGATATATAAAGATATCTTATTTTGGCAGTTCCTCATGAGGGAGTTCTTCAGTGTGATCGTCCGATTAGTTTCTTGTATAGGCATAGGGAAAGAAAAAGTTCATTTATTCAGTCTGCTTCCTGACAACCGTCTCCTGCAGTCCTTGCTGTCCTTCTGCCACTTCATCAGAAGCCTATCCATTTAAATACATAAAAGATAAGTGCAGTCTTGTCACATGTTGGATAAGTTTCCCTTTCCAAGATACGGGAATACTGCTTTCCTGCACCTTAGTGTGAAGGAATCTTGTCTTAATGAGTGGTTTCAGCAAAAGCCCATAACCGAAGAATATTATCTGAGAATATAATTATTTTATAGTTGCTTGATGTTCAGGTTTGTCATGAACTATTTAAGAATCCAAATCAACCATTCTCCATGTCATAGGATAGTGCCAGTGGATCTCTGGGTAAAGGAATTTCTTGTGTTTTTCTAGTGGGGAATAGGGAGTTGATTTCTTTCATGGAGCTCCATAACTACAGTCATGCCCTTCAATTAGTGTGCATAGCTTATTTTTCTTGTGCTCTACTATAGGTGAAAGGAGTGTGTATTTTGGGGGAAGAATAGCCTGATCAGTAAAAGATTCTTTTACTGGATTTAAACTTTTTTGAGGAGCAAAGAAAGTAGTTATTTTACTATACCCAGTCATTCTTTTTGCAGTCCAGCTAAACCAGATAGCATCTTAGAATGCATTATATCAATAAAGATTCAAAGAGGTGTGTATTGCTTTACTGAATTCACACTATTATGGTATAGTCAATCTACTTCTGGAGTGACACTACTGTGAATTTAAAAGAAAAAGAAAAAAAACAATAGAAACAATTCCTGCTTACTCACTGAATTCTTAAGAAAAAAATAAAACCCGGAATTCACTTCCACATAACACAATGACAGGGGCTTTTAAAATACTCACTTTTATGTTCTCCATGGTTACAGGCTCAGATTTTTATCATGCCTTGTACATCATATGTATAGAGTCCCTTGACCCAGGTCCAAGAAAGAACTTAAATATCTGCTGAACATTAATGGTTACTACTTTCTGATACCCAATTCTCACATTTTATTCAGGTTATTGGACAATTTCCTCACAGCAGCACGACAGTAATACATCTATTGGCATGTTCTGAGATGCCACCCAATTCAAAGATAATGTATTAAGAAACACAGTGATAAAAGAGGAAAAAGCCAATTCTTCCACTCCTGGCATGCACTGGAATTTAAGACTGCATTTAGTTCCTTGGAAAGTTCAGTGGTTGCCCATTTTTAGATAATTTTTAGGTAGCTGTTCTTTAAAACTTCAAATACCAAATAGTAAATAATTCCCTTTTTCTGCCTCTACTCAGGGATTTAATGCTTAAACCACTACAAATCTGGAAGCTTGAAACTTGAGGGAGAGATTCTGAATAATGGTTTTTACATATACACGGTTGGCAATAAAGTTCTCTTTGACTTGCTAAGGACATTGTAGGGAATTTGCGTTAGAGCCATCGCTTTGAATTTAGAGCTCAGGTGACGTTGCCAAGAAACTGCTCAGCCTAGTTGTTGTTTCTTGAAATTTTGACCCAGTCTCAAAAATTATTTGACATTGATGTTTCTCAGTTGAGAACCTTGAAACCTTCTGAAATTTGCCCAATTTCTGTTGCATGCATTTATTAGGCAGCACATTGAGAAGTATTTTAATAAAGACATAAGTTTAGAGTAAGGCACTACCCTCTGTTCTACCCTCTAATTGAAAATAAGAAAATAATAGGGAAGAGGGAGTCCAGTTGCATCCTAAGGACAACTAGGAGAAAATAGTGACATAAAGGTACCTATGTGTCCTAAGTGACCTGCATCACTTACGTGCTTTCATGTTCCATATACAAATGGAAGGTGAAATTGTTCCCTTGAGAGAGAAGAATTCCCTATAATAGTGATTTGTTTTTGGGATATCAGAAACCTAATCTGAAATGGCAGGTCTGCAACAAGACATGCCAGATCGTTCTCTTTGGGTGTCAGTTACTTAGCAGACAGCTTGGAGAGAGCCCTAGATGTCCTCAGTTGCATTGAGACAGAATAAAAGATGTTAAGAAAGATGATCTGGTAGACAGTGGGTTGAGGCTCAGAAGATTTGAGTTCAATTTCAGTTTCCACTTACTTGAAACAAAAGTAACAGACAATTGGGTGTCTAATTCCCAGCATAAATCTCAATTTGATGCTCTGTGTGACTTACATAGTGCTTGATTGTACTTGTAAAATAGGAATAACAAGTCTGTATTGCAGAGTGTTGTTGCAAGGATGCAGTCAATTTAGTGTTTGAGAGACACTGGGGCTCTTGACTTAACGGGAAGCAAATACAGCACACTCATATGTGAGGACTTCCATTTGATTCCCTGCAGCCTTTTCTGCAACGTTGATTGCACCAGTATGTGCCACTTTCTCTGTACCACTTGCACCTTTGCAATAAATACAAGAGTAAGATGCTCTGTTATTCCCCCATAGCAATAAAACCACACATCCCTGCTCCCAGAGGTGTTGCCTGCTGTAGTTCATGCTGCTGCAGTGGGATCTGCCCAATCTCCCAGGGCTGCAATGCTAATTATAATCCAGCCATGGAATGACTGGCCAAACAAGGAAACAACGGCTGCTTGAAAAGACTTTTCCTGCATTTCCAGTTGTTTTGGAGGCGATCTCTACCTCTTTCTCACAAAGCAGATAGGTTGCTGCTTCTATACACTATACCCTACCTGAAACTGGGGAAGCACTGACCTCCTCTAACAAATTTCTGCTGGTTATGCAGTATGTTTCTGCATTTAATCAAATTATTAGGGGACTTATCTGCAAATATCTGAGTGTGCTGCACAAAGTGAGCCAGGAAAAAAGTCTGATTTGATGCTAGAAAAAACACAAGTGTCTGTTAAGAAGGAAACCTGGGTGATAGCCAGATAATGAAACCTTACAGATAGGAGAGTCAGCTGGTATCTGATCAGTAGGGAATGGCTGGATCATCCACATTTCAAGATTCTGTCTGAAATATACAGTTAAATCTGTGTTGTAACAATGTGATACGCAAAGTAGAAGAAGCAGGTGTATTTCTCTCGCTTTTTTCCATCTCATTTCTCCAAATATGGGGATGTATGTTTTGTTTCCTCTCTGTGAATGGGTTCATTATTTAATTTTCTTTACCAAAAGATAAGCGCTGCAAAATAGAGCAAAATTCTCCCTCTTTCCGTCTTCCCTTTTCCCTCAAATGCTGTAAAATTATGGAGCATTAAGTCGTTCCAAGACANGGATCATCCACATTTCAAGATTCTGTCTGAAATATACAGTTAAATCTGTGTTGTAACAATGTGATACACAAAGTAGAAGAAGCAGGTGTATTTCTCTCTCTTTTTTCCATCTCATTTCTCCAAATATGGGGATGTATGTTTTGTTTCCTCTCTGTGAATGGGTTCATTATTTAATTTTCTTTACCAAAAGATAACCACTGCAAAACAGAGCAAAATTTTTCTTTTCTCTTTCCGTCTTTGCTTTTCCCTCAAATACTGAAAAGTTATGGAGCATTAAGTCGCTCCAAGACAATGCCATCCAATGCACAGTTGTAATCAAGATATTTCCCACACCAAGGACTCTGAGAAAATCCCTTCTATGCTTTCGAATCAAAGAAGGGATAAAGCCCAGACTTGCTTTAACTAGCAATAATTTTGTACAGCCACGTGATACAGGCGGATTTTAGCCGTGATGAACGACCTCGCATGATTGTTTCTGCTAATGTCTCGGTCTCAAAAGGGATTGCAAGCCTGAGCTTAATCGCGTCTCTAAAACTATTTGAATCCTTAGGCACCACAAGAATGCAAATTACTATTAGGTTTGAATGCTAGATATAAACCTCTGAGGGCTGTGTATCTCCTTTCCAGTGTATTTCTCTAAATTATATGCAACCGTTTTTACGCGCATAAAGGAGCATCCATAAAACCTTCTCAACCAGGGCACAAATATATATCTTTTAGCCTTTCTTTTGCATAGAAAAAAAAAAAAAGAGTTAAGAGATAAGGGAAGGTTCTGTCACAGATCTGAGATCACCCTGGGCTGGATGTGCCCTAATTCTGTGCAGTCCCTCCCCGAGACAGCGTGCCATGTCCCAGCCCGGAGCTGGCCTCATCTGAGTGCTCAGGTAATTTCACAATTCTGTTCTTGATGTTCTTGACCTATGTGAGAAATATTCCTTTCATAACTGCAAAACCATCTCCAGTTTCTACTTCTCCCACAAGAGGCCTCAAGTCAACCACTTCAACCAAAAGTTTAATATTTAAGCTGGTATCTAAAGTAAATGCAAAAAATAAATATAATTCTATGTTATATTTTTCTACACTCAGCACACCTTATGGAAATATCACCTTTCTAGCTTACATTTCACTGAAAACAGAAATTAATTTATGAGCCAATTGTTTTCAAGAGTTAGCTAATATGCATCTAATGTAAAATAATTTCCTCTATCTGCTTTTTTATAAAAGAGAGACTTTTATGTTTCTATATAAAATAGATGGTCAGTAGTAATAGCACTGATACTTTTAAATTGTTTCAGCAGTCCAGGTAATATTATAAGCAACTTTGTGAGTTATAAATGCTACATTAAATAGAATATAAAAACACTTTTCAAAATACTTAGGAATCACACTTTTTACATGAATTGTTTGGACCTATAAATTATGTAAAAGAATTTAGGTTCCACAGTTGACAGGATAGCATTATTATTATTGCTGATCTTTTTCCTATATATTTGCAGAATCATAAGAATTATTTCCAATAAATTATTTCAAGATTGCTTTGTGTTCTCTTGAAATTGCTCAGAAGATACCTGGAATTTTAAGGTGGACTGTGGCAATAAAAATATTTATATTCCTTTACTAAGGAATGTAAATCCACCTCTTTTATTCTGATGTATTTATGTACATATTGGTTGTTTTATATTTGTTAGCACTGGAGAAAACTTATTCTGAGAATAAAAGCTAAATAAATTTTATTTTTGTTGAATAAGCATAAATGCTAATATAATCAATATAGTTGCAAGTGTTGGATATTCAAGGATTATTAGATTGAAAATTATTGCAGCAAAAAAGGCAATTCATTACTTAACAGCCGATCCATGTGTATATTCAAAGTCATAATATATTTTCATGAGGGAAGAAGAAATTGCATTTCATTTATTATTTAATTTTCTATTAGCTCTGCAGTTCCAAGTCATTGTATATAAACTAGGTTATTCTCTATTTCTATTTGTGCAACAGCAAAATAATTCCTCAAATATCAACTTCAGTAGGTCTTTACTTTCTATGCTACTTTAAAGCTGCACAGGGACCACATGGACTGACTTGATACACGGGCAGTTTATTTGCTGATATTAAAATATACTACTTTTTGTAAATAATTTATTTTCTGTGCCCTATGCAGTCACTTTTGATTCGGTCATATTTAGGGGTTTGATTCCTTTGGCACTGTGACTTCGTGCTTAGGGCTTGCCTTCCTCGCTGCCCGATATTCAGAAATGTGAAAGGAGGAAGAATGCGGGCAGGGGGAAAAGGAAAATGGATAGAGAATTGAAGAAAGGAAAATTTTAGCCTTGTGAAGAGTTTGTTCTGGAGATGGGCATATGGTCAAGAATGGCAAAATGAGCTCCTCCTCAAATATTTCTGGGAATGCTTAATTGAAAGTCGCAGTAATTGAAAAAAATACCTTTAGAAAGAAAATAAAGGAAAATGGTGAGAGTTTTGGGAAGAAAATGGCTTTTCCTTGTAATTTTCTAACTCCTGGAGTTTAACACAAAAAATTGCATTATAAATGTGAAAAGCTTCGTTCACTTAGTGTAATGAGGAAATAAGCAGATTTTTAAGGTGAGGAGAGAATCATAACTAACTGGTGCGTTTTGTCCACTCTGACCTGCCCTATAGCACAACCAGAGCATTCCATCAAGTTCCAGGAAGGAATTAAAGGATGATTAAAGGATGGGGCAAGTCTCTAGTAGCTGAAGTGGCAACAATGCCCCTATTTTGTCTCCTCTGATTGTGCACTTGAGGAAGAAAGGAGTAATTTGTTCTCAGATCCTTTTTAATTAAGGATTCTGCACTCTCAAGGAAGATCTGTGACTATTAATCGCACAGTGGGCAAAGCTCATTTTTTATGGAGAGGTAGGGAAAATCTCCTGAATCCCTTTCCCAAATTCCTATCCCTCGCCCAATGTATCTGTGAATGTCACAACAAACCAGGGCCTGGGGCACTTTCATGGACTGACCCCCTGTGTAGACACTCATCGTTTCCTCAAAAAGCCCAAGAGCCCTTTTTTTTCCAGAGCTGACATCTCAGCATGATCATGAGAACCTCTCCTATTTATTTCATCCAAGAAAGTCCAACAAGGAACATCAAGGCATCAAAAGTCTGGGAGAAGCTTTTATGTTTGTAAAATTGACTGTTCTTCTAACATCCACACCTGTATTTTTTTCTAGAAATGAAAGAGCCTTTGTCTTTGCAAGAGGGTTAATTACATAAATGAAGTGTTTTCCCTTCTGAGATGCAGGCCTAATGAAATGAGATCTCCGGACCTCTTAAAGCCTGATCCAGGGGGAAATAAAGCCAAGCGCAACATGGACCCGTTGGTTAAATGTGTTAAATAAAGGGAGAATACAAAGAGGAAATTTTCACGAGGCACAGCAGTTTGAATAGAGAGGTTAAAAACAGAAAAAACAACCAGGGAGGAGACTGCACATTTACTGCCAAGGTGCTTCCAAAGCAGAATGTGCATTATGTGGAGTGGAGAGAGTCTGTGAAGACTTGACAGGCTGAATTGATTTAAGGTGCGCAGAATGAAACAATTATTTAGCAAAAGAAAAGCATAAAGATGGGCAAAAGGTTTTCTGAAGTCTTGAACAAAAAGCGACACAATTTCTCTCCTGAGGTGAAGTAAATGCTTTTTCTCAAACTAATTATCAGGGTTGCAGGGGAGCAGGATGCAGAGTATACAGGATGGCAGATATCCCGTGTATGAACATTTTCAGTATTTTGTTCTTGTTCAAAGGCTGCACAGTGGCAATTATTCTGATCAAGTGTTTATTTGGGCTTCCTCTTTTGCCAGGAAAGGATGAACAGGCAGCAATGATTTTACTTTGCATTGAAAATATGGTCATAGGAAGAGTATTTTTTGAGCAAAAAAACCCAACAGATTCACCCTGAGTGTCACTGGATCTTCTTTAAATACCCATACAGAATTCCTTTAAAATCATGAACATTTTTCTTTTAGGAAATTATGTGTATACATCACTCATTGGTCTTCCTGAAAATAACAGAGCTTGGAAGTATTTTGGTTGTGGAGAAGCACTAGGAAACACAAATCCTGAAGGTGCTTAAGCCAGGAGGGATATCTAAAGAATGATAAATACATTTTATACCTTCTAACAGTGCTGCTATTTGAACCCTTGCATTATATTTCAGGAGAGCCTGATCCTCTCTGCGTGCATTAAACATGCTCTGATGGGATCAGTGCACATGTCTGAAATCCAGAGGGATTTAAACCAGCAAATTTCTGGATCTCTCCAGCAGTTTGGGATTGCTCTGATGAGGTCTATAAAAGCGGCTGGTGCTGTGGCTGTGCCGAGGGAGTTTCACCCAAGGCGATAACTTCTGAGGTCATAAACCGCCACAGCAACAGGATTAAATTCCTATAGGATTAGAAGTTTTCCGGATTTTAACTTTCAATTGGAGGACTTCATGCCCAGATTAATCCCCTTTTGGATCCATCCCAAGATCCCCGGTATGAAATCGAGGAAAATTCCCCTTTCAGGAGTTTTTGGCTGCAAACTGCAGCCGTCCTTGAAGGCCTGTCATTCTTTCCCTCTATTCTGGGAATAGTTTAGGTAAAACAGGCTTTTTTTCTACTTCTTCCTCTTTTATTTCTCTATTTTTTTACTTTTCCTTTTTTGTTTTCTTTTTTATTTTTGTGGAAGGCAATGGACTAGTGAATCCAGGTGAATATTTTAGTGTGCTTGATTGTAGTTTTCTATTGCAATTTATTTAGTTATTTTTTCTGTTTTTTTTTTTTTTTTTTCTTTTCCTTTTGCTAAGTCTGTCTGGTAATACTACAGTTACCAATTCTTCACCTTTATTGAGCAGTTCTAAAGGCTTTTTTTCATTCTGAAGTCTATCTTAAGCCTCTTGAGAGCACCGGAACAAAACTGGGAGTCAATATATTCTCTCTTTCCACATCCAGTGCCTCTGTTTCCTCTGAGAGCCGGTCAGAATAAGTGTCTCCAGCCGGCTTAATGCTACCAAGGATTTTTCCCCATGTGCTGTGATTGACAGTGTATTTCAGCCCAGTTTATGCGAACAAAGCCGGTGAGCAAGAAGCAATAGGGCAAGGTTCCTCTGAGGCTTCAAAGCTGAGCTTTTCCCACCTAAATGTCAGTCGGCTACTGTTTGTCAGCAGCGCTGACAGAAGGAAATTGAGTCTTTTCTGCCTGTTTAATGTTTTCGCGGCTGCGGGATGCGCTCGGTGCTGCGCTGGGGAGCGGTGAGTGTCCGGGATGCGCCCGGCAGCACGAGGATCCCGCACGGAGGTATCGCAGCAGGCTCAGGGCACCCTGGGGATGGCTCTGGATCACTGGGACCCACCTTGGGAACAGGGAGACTTTCCCCATCCATCCGTATTTTCCCTAAACAGGGATCTTGCAGAGAGCCTGTCTGCTCCCTCAGGCCACCCATGGGCAACCTGTGCTGGCTCTTTTGATGCTTTCAGGCTGCACAGAGCACACAGAGCCCTGGATTTACAGGTTCTCCTTATATCCATGTGGGATGTGATAACTGCATTTATGTTCTCTCAGTGACACTGAGTTGGGCAGAAAGAAAAAGCATCAAGACTATCCCTGGGGAATAAGTAGCAGGAGGTCTTCTCGTGTTAGAGCTACAGGGTCCAAATTTTAATTCTCCATTCCTTGTTCTCACCAGAGATCTCCTTTCCAGGTGATTCTCTGGAAAATCAAGGAGGTTAATGTGAATCAGGTGCTTGGAAGAAAACAGACCTTGAAGAATGACCTTCTTGTCTCTAATGGTGGTGAAATAAGCAAATATTTTTTTATTATAAAAATATACATTAAAGTAAGTAGGGTTGCTGTGCTGAAAATGAATATCTCATCTGGTTGTTTATAAGCTAAATGCTGCAGATGACTCACTATTGGGTGAAGTTCATCCTGCAGATATAACTTGCTGAGCAAATAATGTTAGTTGTTTGCAGGTAGTTTTCATAGTTAATCTCTTTAGGATGTATTATTTGCATTTGTCATCAAGATAAATGTGCACCTTCCCAAACTGCAAACAATGATTCTACCCCCACTGGTTTAATCATGCCAGTGGCTTCAATTAGCTCAACTCTCCCTTACATCTGTCTTAGCAAGAGGAAGACCACACCTAACAAGTCATTTTTTTTCCCTGTGTGTCAAAATAGCAATATCGCAGTGAAGACCTGATCTCAATGACTAGAGCAGAGCTATGAATAATACTATCTAATCAAGATATTAATTAAAACTTGTAATATCATCTTAGCGGGAACATGATGCAAAATTAGATTGGATTTTTTCCCCTCTTTTAAATTAACACAGTCGATTAACAGGTGTTCTCCATATGTAATTATTTCCAGTGCAATGAAAAGCTATGTTAAATATTAAACCTGTATATAGGTAGATCACTGCCTGGCTCTGTGAGAGGATGGAGACAGAGGAATGGAAGGGATGGACCAGGATACCAGGATGCCTTGGTAAGTTCCAGTTTGCTAATCACAATCTACTACTGCCTTCTAGTTTCAATTCAAAAAAAGCTGCTTCAAAAAGTAGCTTTTCTCATCCATGCCTGTATTTGAAACAAATGTAAATAATAGATCTATTTCTTGTATGTATATATGCACATTTTCTTTAAAAGGTGCCTACAAATTGAGTGTTCTAATGAGTAAAATGTTACTTTTTGCTTTTCCATTGGAACATTCCTGAAAGAAAACTGTCACATTAATTTTGTTGGAAAATCTAGTTGCATATTTTCTAGTTTTCTAGTTGAACAACCGATGGACTCATAGGGCAGTTCAGCTAAATACCCAGGATGATTTTGAACGTTTTGGAATGCTGTTCTCTACCTAGTGCTGAGCTTCAGAGTCGGTCCCTTCTGATGGGCTGGTGACAACAGGGGTCTGAAATTGAGAAGCAGAATAAGAGACAAAGCTGTGTTATTCCAAATGCAAACAGGCATTTTGTTCTCTTCCTATTCAGCCAGCAGGTCATCAAGTGGCTGTGATTATCCAGATGTAGAGGTCATTGGTGTGACTTGATTATGGGATTTATGTCCCATAATGTTGAAGGGGTGGATACACTCTTTCAAGTAAATAAAGGGGTTCAGGATTAACTCTTTTCACCTACTTGTACACAGAATATTTGACATATAAATAAATGAATGTGAAGTATATAAGTGAATGAAATTCATTCAAATTCCAAAGCCAGCAAAAATCACTGAAAGACTCTCCATGAGCTTCAGTGAGCTTTAGTTATGAGGGAAAAGTATGAATTTTGCAGGAATAAGAACTTTGGAGAAGCCTTTAAAGTGAATACTAAATCATGTGAATAGTTTGCACTTGCACAGAAACCTTCCCCCAAGATTTCATTTTAGGCTGAAAATAGACTCCTTGAACAAGATTTAACTCCATTTAAATATGCGTGTATAGAGAAAAAGCTTGTTTTAAGAGCTTTCATTCCCCCATTGATTATAACTTCTTAAATGTGCATTTTTTGCCTCTTCCCGATATCTCAGTATTTTTCATCACCTCTAGCCAGACATTAGGTTTCCTGAGCCATCCAGATCCCTGTCTTGACAGGTTATTAATTATCACAGCTGGAGGTGGGGTGTTGTGGCTGTTTCTTGCTGTTTGTCACTTGACAGAAAAACTGGATGAAAACTCGGGTTTTGGAAGAAAATAGGAATAAACTCCAACATTTGTATACAGTGCACATTGGCTGAACAGCTGCTGAGTTGTTTTTCAGACCATCTTCTTACCCCTTTTTTCCATGAACTTCTCTTTTCTGAACTCATATATTTTAAAATAAACAATAAACATCATAGCAGTCAAATACAGAAGTTGGCAAAATATTGCTGAAAATCCCTTGCCTTGTTCAGCAATATTTCCCCGAAATCAGCAGAGCGATGCTGAAGTGGGTCAGTGATAAAAATAAATAAAAATTCAAAACAAGGAGGAGGCTCCTTGCAGACCCCTGCCAACAACAAGGCTACTTCCAGGAATCCCTGGGAAGCCCTAAATCCCCCAAGTTAAGCTGTTACTGGAAATCCCTCATCTGGGGGTGATTCATTTGTTTCTGGGTAATGAAATGGCTGTTGATTTTGTGAATGTTTGACATGGTGAATGGGGCTGGTGAGCGTGACTGACCATGGTGAATGGTAAAGGGGGTGTTTGCAGCAGGGGATAGTGCAGGCGGGCAGAAAGTTTTCCAGTAGCATCTTCAGCGCGTGCTGAGAACACCCAGGTACGTGTTCGTGCCACGAGGAAATTCAGCACAGGTCAGTCCTGCCAAAGGGCAGTCTGGCATCAGGAGCGGGAAGGTGCAGGAGGAGAGCACGGGCATCCCTAGCAGGCAGGAGCCTGCAGAAATTGTCTTTCTATTAGCTTCTCCGAGGGAATTTCTGGTTCTGGTCTGGAACAGAGGCAAAGGGAGAGATTTCAAGCATCTTGCGCAGACCATCCCATGACCAGGCATCTCCTGGGAAAGGGAAACTTGTTTTTCCTCGTGGTGCTGCTCAAGTTATGCTGCTTGCTGAGGGAATGAAGAGCAGAGCCAGGAGAGGGCAGTGCGGGACTCACACATCACCGGATCAGGCTGCTGGGAACGTTATGGGAAGGCGAGAAATTGTTTTTATCGCACAGTCAGTTCACTTAATTAAAGGCAGCTTCTTACTCCAAATCTACATTCGTTCTGGTTTTGTGTTTGGTCCCTCTCTCATGGGAACCACTAGATATTGTCCAGGTAAATTATGAAACCGCACCGCTTCGCAGTCCCAGGTTCACTTCTCTTTCTGGTATGAGCTTTGTCTCCCTGGAATTAAAACTTTGGAGAAGGGAAGGGTATCGCAGGTGAGGTTAAGCTGGAGGTTAAGCATATTGCTGAAATGGAAAGACTTTTATCACCTGAGGAACATTTTGCTGTGCTTCTTGAAGCTGTGTGAGCTCTGTTGCTTTTGCACATGAGTGGCACGACTGTCACTTATCATAGTTCACGAAGCTGAAAGTTCAGAGCTCAAGTGACTAGAAGGGCTGTAAGAGGCAGATTTCCCAGTGCAGCACTGCAATGGCTCTTCATGAGTTACTCAGTCCTCAAATTCATCCCCCTCTTGCCTGGCTAGGTCACATGCTGGAGACAGATTTGCTTGAGAAACAGGTATAGGGAGGAGAAGGAGTAAGGAGGAGCAGGTGAAAACAGTGAAGGCCACGTTCAAAGCCAGCAAGGGTGTGATTCTTCATACAAGGGATAACTAAGCTGTGGAACTCCCTGCTGACAGATACTGTGGAAATCCTTCCTTTATCTGACTTCAAACAGACTGGGCAGATTCTTGGAACAGAAACCCATACCTCCGTTACCACTGTAAATGTTGTATTTTAGAAGCAGCATGCAGTTTAGGAGGTGAAGTTTTGTGCAATCTGCATTTATCAGCCACTGAAAGGCTCCTAACATCTAGGCAAAACAGAATAGAAAAAGTTGCCAGCTAGAAAATGTGCATTACATTATGTTGCATTACCCAAACCTGTTCATACTGCTTAGTTGCACTGTGTATTTTCATCAGCATTTAGAAAGAGTCCATCTGCAAACTTGTCTTGAGACAGCTTAGAGGAGATGCTCAATGCACGATCTTTTCTCAATTCACCTCTTCTCCGCAGACATTTTAGAGTCAAAGGAAGCCTGAAGCGATGCTGCTTAATGATCCCACATTTTGCAAACTAAACAGGGTCAAGGCTGGGACGTATTTGATTGGAGAAACCTTCCAGGCAAATCCAACAACCCTCAGGAGGTGGCATGAGAATTTCAGGAAAGAACCAATGTCACTGGATAGGGGTATTGCTGATCTGCTGCTTTTTTACACAAAAGGTAGGAGAACTCACCTAGGTAACACACTGCCTTACATATGTATATTTGTAATGGGAACTCACTCTACCTAATGGGAAAGCTTTCAGGCTTCCCTTAGGTCATTAGTCAGAAAGTTTCCATCTAACCCAGCAAGGGGACTAGATTATTTAAATGTTAATATGGAGAGAGGTGAACATAAAGGAACTATTCGCAGCCAGTAACGGAACTGTTCACAGCCAGTGCATTCTATTTGCTCGAAACCGCTGCAGGGTTTGAAGTGAAATTATCCCCACACATATTTAGAGTGCAAATAGCTGGGATAGAAAAATGGCAGAGTATTTCTTATGCCAGTGACAAGCCCTTTCAAAAGAAAGGACTTATCGGAGGCCTTATCAACATTCCGGCTCATGCTCCTGAAGAGACAGAGTGTCATTTGGGGGTTGTTGAATTGTTGCTATTTTGAACACTTCAAAAGAAGGAAAGCTGAAATCTGAGCAGTCATAGTCTGATTACACGAGTTCCTCCTGAAATGTTAAGTATATATAATAATGCCTTTTCCTTATGGAGCCTAAACTGATAATAGTCTTGCTGTTAAAATGCTGCCATACCGTGCAGGGGAAGCAGCAGATGCTTTCTGCTGGGTGGTATAATTATTGTCAGTTCAATTTCTGTAAAGGTGATGGGTTCTTCAAAGCATTATATCCAGGAGGCACCATCCCTACTTTGAATATTTTCTACTGATGAAAAAATGTCAATGCCATTTGGGATCCAAGCGCAGAGAGGTGCTTGTATGCGGAAGAATAAAATTTCCCCTGCATGTTCCCTTGCTCATGTGGTTATCTTTGCAGGAAACATCACTGCCAATCTCCAGTTTACACACGAGAAATCAGTCAGGGTTCTACCACTTTCTGCTCGCCTCCCATAGTTGACATGCCCACTGCTTAGTTTAATCCTCTATATCCTTTCTACAAGGAAAGGCTTCCTAAATGCGTATGTGTGTGTAAAGTGGATGCAGACTTCAGTTTTACATCATTCCTTGCTGATTTGCCCTCGAGTTCAGCTGCTGAAGTTTTGAAAGTTCTCTGGAGCTGGCTTGATATGAGACATAAGGCAAATTAACCCGGTTGGTATTGCAAATTTTGGAGACTATTGAGCAGCAGCATATTTTAGTGAATTGCATTTGTCACTTCATATTGCCTTGCATGAGTAAAATATGCCTGTGAAAATTCATTAAGAAAAGAGTACTCTGAGTAAATGTTTGAAATTTTGTTGCTGTGCTCGTGTAGCAAAATTGAAAAGCTGTCCTTCAGCTGAAAATCAACACTTTTTCACAAAAATTGAATTTCCTCCAACAAAACAGCAAGATTTTCTGGGAAATTATTATTGAAAATATTCTTAATATATGAGGAACACTCAGTACTATATTATATGAGAATTAACACGTGTTCATGTGATTAGTCCTCCTGTCTTCCCCCTGCGAAGTTGCTAGGAAGGTGGATGATTCAAGCCTTCCCATGCTGGGAATTGTGACCATAAGGAATCCATATTACAGAAATGATATGGAAATCCAAGCCAGCCTTTTTCTGTTATTGTTAGTTACGGTAGGAGTGAGCTTATGTATTTCATGGCTGTCCTTCCACAGCTCTTTTACCAGATATGCAAGTTCATTAGTGCATCAATAATTTATTCCACCATTGCTAGTGATGAAATCCCTTGCTGACATGTTGATGAAACTCTCCTCAGCTGGAGAGTCTAATTAAGTGCACAGCAGTTTGTAAAGCTGGCGAAATTCGGATATAATCCACGCCAAAAAAGTCTACCACCAGTAAGGGAAGCCAGGCTTTCTTTAAGTGAGATAGTCAAAAATAAAAATGAACAAAAATGAGATGTTAAGTATGTATATTTTATATCTATATTTGTAAATACATATAAGCGTATACGAAGAACAAAACTGGAGTAATGTAAATGTGATATTGAGCAATGATAAATCCCTTGGAATTTGCTTGAACAATAGGGATTAAATAGCACTTTCTGTCCGGAAAGTTCGATCTTGTTTGGCAAACTTCTAAACCATGAAAGAATAACCTTGAATTCCAACCAAATCCTTTCTCTATCGAGTACACAGAGGCCCTTATTTCTGAATCAGTGCAAACCATTATTGTCATGTGTGCTTATGGTAGTAGTTTCACAACCCCTTTTGACTGAAAAATTAGTGAAATTGCCTATGTCTTGATTAACTGATGAATAATCAAATATCACCTAATATCCAGTTGCTTCATACAGTCCTCCTCATTAGGACTGAATTAGAGAGCTGAGGGATATAGTTTTATTTTCTCAGCGATCACAAACCTGAGGTTTACCTGTTGGCCATATCCATTTCCTTGCTGCCTGCATTGTTGGGTTTGGTTATTTGGGGGACCAGAGGGAGCAGACGAAATAACCATCAATTTAACACATTTTAAATCCAAGTTGCTCCTGAAAAAGACATGTACTACTTTTTCTCCCACTCCAGACTGTTTGCTCCGTCAGCCCCTTTTCAGAGCTAATGTCTGTGGAGATGAGTCAGATCTGGGAATGTCTTTAGCTGGAAACTGGCTTCGGAAGAAACAGTTTGCACATTCATGAATCCCCAATCCATATGATGGCATAGCAAGGCATGGAGCAAAGGAAGAGATAGGAATACACAGCCAAGTGCAGAAAAACAATCTTTGTAAGCAGCTGCACTGATTTAGTTTAGACTTCAAGCAATTTCAAGCCATCCTATGACTTACTAGAAATATATGAAGCACCTAACACAACTTTATGCTAGTCTTCTATGTCCTTCATAACAAGGAAACAGGAAAGATGAAGTATTCTCTGGTGTAAAGAGCATAGTTTCAAAAGTCTTTCTGCCTCTGAAATTCGTATTGATACAGAAATGTCTCACTGGGGTGGTATCTACATTGAGATGTTCTCTGCTAGAAGTACCTTTCATAGGAGCCAGTGCTTAGAAATGTTTCATGAGAAGAAAAAAGTTGCTCAAGCTGGAGATAACACCGGTTCTTCCCTGAAATTCTTGGTTGTGGATTATTAAATCTCACCCGTCAGTTTTGCAAATCCTCCAGAGATTAATTTTTTTAACTATTAAATCTTATTAACATTAATAAGGTTATTTGGATGTGCTAAATTTGGTTGTTTTCTGTAATTTCACAATAGCATTCTGGGACCATAATTCTTTTTTAAATAACATATTTGAAGCACCTTTCAAGTACTTCTTTTTAGCAAAATCTAGAGCTAAAAGAACATCTTTGTTGTTATTGTTGAAAAGTGAAGTTTTGGGGGTTTTTTTAGCATAAACCATTTCTAATTCTTGCATTTTACTTAGTGTAAGCAAGCTGGAATGAATGATTGACAATATAATCATTTGGTCATAGTTATTACAGAACAATAAAGATTTTGCTTTCTTTTTAATTCTATATCTGCAAAGAAGGGATACAGTTTCTGTCTCAGAACAGAGTTATGAAGATTTTCTGGTTAAATCCTTGGAATATATTTTGTCAGAGATAAGAAGCATATAATTAAATGTCCCAGTTATGGACGGCTGACATTGTGCCACATCCTTGGAGTCCTGTTCACATTTTTTTTCCTGGATTCTGATAATCTGAATGATACAGTTTATTTGAGTGTAATGCACCAACCATCAAAATACAAGTGTTATATTTTGATAGCACAAATACTGATATTCCAGTCCTCAAGCAGTCCTCAAGTCTCCTGTCTCATATATTGTATGTATCTATCATGTAATGTTTTATCTGTTTGCTTCTAATACACAATTTGCCTTTATTGTTTTAAAAGGAAAACCTGACAAAAAATTCAGCCATGTAAAAGCATCCTACTATAATTGCTTTTAATCTCAGAAAAATTCTTGGATGTTTTTTCTTCTTTCTGTGGTCTAGATTGTGATTTCAAGTTACTGCCAATTGCCTAGAGATATTTATACGATTAAATTTCAGGTGCGCTTTTAAAACATTTTTCCAGTGTTGAAGTGTCTAATAAAAGCTCATCACTTATTAATTGGAAACTAGTTTTAGTACGTGCGCTCGACCACAGAACATAGCAAAACTGAGTCATTGAAAGTTCTAGTACAAGAAAGGCTGCCTCATTTTTCATAATGATACGATGGCTTCGGGCCACAACACTTCACACTTTCTGGTTGTAACAACCACTCTTAATGAGCACTGTCATTCTGAGCGTGTTGCATTGATTTGATTTCACTTGCCGAGGTTTCTAAGCGAAATACACGTCAGCCCAAGCGCAAGCAGCCCCAACCTTGGTAGAGCAAAACTGGGAAGACCAGTGGACTAGAAATTGCTAGCGTAGCTCACATGAAGTTTTGTGAATGTTAACAGAAACGATTCTGAAGATGTCCTGAGTGACTCGGTCTGCTCCAATACCCTCTACTGAATGTTGTTTATTGCTCCACAGTTTATGTTCTCCCATTGCTGCTTTAGCCTTGTGTATTTTGCTGAATTTGGCCCTTTTTGTTCTTTCCTACAGCGACTGAGGACACCCACGATGTGAACAGAGCTGACTTCTTGCTGTGGCGGCTGGATTTTGCGGTGAAGTTGATGTTTGTGATGTGGTATATTAGGGGTGCCCTATACTCAGATCCTGTAAGATGTTAGGAATCACTCTGGGAAGCAGATGCTGATGATGGTGCCACATCTGGCACCTCTGAAGGGTCGCCTTGCTCATGTACCATTTGCTTTCACTGCACACGGAGCACAGTGCATGCAGTCTACATGACCACATCTTCTTAAAAACTGGCCCTGAGAATTTTTGGATCAAAAAACCCAAATAGCTAAAGAGAGCAGATGCTCTGGGTGACCCTCTGGGTGGGGGCTTGAATGCTAGGAAATATTCCATGGAATTCTCTCTAGCTTTCAAGCGCTCTTTTAGATGACAGAATTTTATTTTAGACCAGCTTGAAGAGATTGAAGAGTTTGAAGTTTGAAGAGATCTCCCTCCATCGACGGTTTGATTCCAGCCACGGCTGCATTATCATGGCTTTCTGTAACCACTCCTTTCACTTTTTGCCTCCAAAACTAGGGCACTTTGGCTGTACTTCTGAAAATATTTTTGACTGTCAGAGATAGAGCCTGTAGGCATTGATCCAACAGGTCTCTAAAAGACAAGCTTGAGGTATGAATCTTACGATGTTAGTCCTTCCAGTCTCTCATTTTGAATGTATTTACTAAGATGCATTGGAAGTTGCATGCATAGCTAAACTTCCAACCTCCGGTATGTAGGAAAATCTTTATTTCCTGAGACCCTCAATCCACCTTCTCTCCTATCCAGCATCTTGCATCCGCAAAACCAACACCCCAGATTTCTTACACCCCACATGAGGTCTGTCACTGCATTTTTTCACCCCTTTCTCACTCCTCACCTCTCCAAAATCTATCCTTAACCCACCTCTATTTTTCTTATCCTCAGAAGATATTACCGTTTCTGCCTGTATTCTACGACTCCAATATTATGTCTCTCACCCAGCTGATCACCTCTCTGCTGCCCACCTTGGAAGTCTGCCCAGCTCTCTAGTCCTTAGGTCACAGCCTCGACCAAGTTCATCTGCATTCTGCAGCAGCAGCAATGCAGGACACAGAAGCTTTTGCCTCCCTTGGGAGCAAGTTACCACAAACCAGCTGACGGCAGTATCTTGTTTCTGCTTGAGGCTCCCAGCTCCTGAACTTTTCACTTTATTTCCATACATATTTCTGTCGAAAATTAATGCCTCTCACACTCCAGTGTACTACAATATGCAGAGAAAATAGGTAAGCAAATCACAAACTACTCCTGAGCCATATCTTGGCCATGAATATTATAGCCAATAAAGAGAATTTACCAATCCAATCTCCAAATTGGAGAAAAAATCACCAATGTTATCTAAAGTTTCAAGTAGTGTTTTAATGTATTGTTTATCTCTTGAAGACACAAAGGGATGTCTTTTTCTCTCTCTAAATTCTGCCAGAAGTACAGCAGGGATGAATCTGTTCCATAAAAACAAAATTACACAAAAGAAAATTAAACTGATAAAAAAAGAGAGAGACTACAATATAAATAGAAAACAATTGGCAAAAGAGAAAACAACTCCCCCTCCTTATTGCTATGCATGCAGAATCAGCGTCTTATTCATTCGTTAAATTTTCACAGCACTGGGAATCTCAAATGCTAATTTTCTTCATAATGAAAGTGTCCTTTTTAATGGGATGAATATGATGCTCTGGGTGTGGGCAGGAGCTGGCAGCTGTATCTGGGGAGGTGGTGGTGTATCCTAGTCTGCTGGACATCTTTGCCTTATTATTGCTCCTACTTTTTGTGTTCTGGCTTGGAAAGGTCCCTACGGACCCTACGGAAGTCTCCCTACGGAGACTTCATGTCCCAGGGGGAAACGTGAGCNCAGAATCAGCGTCTTATTCATTCGTTAAATTTTCACAGCACTGGGAATCTCAAATGCTAATTTTCTTCATAATGAAAGTGTCCTTTTTAATGGGATGAATATGATGCTGTGGGAGTGGGCAGGAGCTGGCAGCTGTATCTGGGGAGGTGGTGGTGTATCCTAGTCTGCTGGACATCTTTGCCTTATTATTGCTCCTACTTTTTGTGTTCTGGCTTGGAAAGGTCCCTACTGATGGAGACTTCATGTCCCAGGGGGGAACGTGAGCTGGTGGCACCCTCAGGGTACCACTCTCATCTCTTTTCCTCTGGATCTGAGGATCTGATGAATTACGGGTCATGTTGTCCGCACAGGGAGATGCTGGCAGAAGAGGTAATGCAGCAGCGTTATTTAATTGCAATAATAGCAACTTCCAGTGAAGAATGTCTTTCACATTTCTGTTAAAAATGAAGAGCTAAAGTTTTACAAGTGGCAGACACAAAGACCTGTGAACTATGACGAAAGGCCTTGCTTCAAGGTCTCAGTATGGGTAAGCGCACAGCTGAGCCCAACAGGACTGCAATTTCATCACCCATAATGGAAATAATTAGCTGTAGTCTTTTGTTTGCAGAAGTTTTCCTTAGCTGCTGAGCTATTTTTTTAGTGCCACAGTATTCATGCAAACAGCACATGCAGCTCTCCGGGTCTTTGAAAAAGTAGGCCATTTAAGCAGGCAAACATCACAGGGTAACCTTAACTATTGGTAAGAAGATGGACCAGAAATTATGTTCATGGCCGTACTTGCAAGACTCTCTGGCGCTAATAATAATAATAATAAAAGAAGATATCATGCCATTGACAAATAGAAACAATTTTATATCTAATAGGATTTAAGTAATAAAGGCTGAAGGGCTGCAACAGCTGCAAAGAGATTAGATACGTTATGTTTTCTCGGTGTAATAAAACTTGTCAAATAAAGCTGAATAAAATCTCCTTATCTATGTCTCTGGCTTATTTTTGCTGCAGCCTCTTTCCTTTAGCTGTTTGCAAGAATCACCATTTCTCTGGAATGGTTACACACACGACAGTTCAATTAGAGTCAAGTTAGTGAAAGTTATTGCGGGATTTGTTTTTGGTTGGCTTTTTCTTTTTCTCTTCTTTCTTTTTCCAAAGGACAGTTGCAGCATTTGGAAAGTATGTTGTAAAACGAAGGAAAAACCACACAGCCAGTGTGTTACCAGCCTCATCGGTCCTCACTGGACAACTGGATTGGCATGTGGATGCCACCACAGTACCATTGAATTCTGTAGCTCGGAATGGAGATCTGCAAAACCGGCCTCGATGCAGCCTTGTGCCACGTGCTCTAGATGTCCCTGCTGGAGCAGGGCGCTGGACTAGATGATCCCTAGAGGTCCCTTCCAACCTCAACCATTCTGTGGTTCTGTGTGATTCTCTGAAAACCAAAACTCAGCCAAATAGCAAGGCAACCTTATCCATGTTCCTCCTGCAACGCTCAGCTCTGCCTGGGCCACTCCAGCATGTTCCTCTGTGGGGTTCCCTGTTCTCTGCTCTCTCCTCGCACCTCTAATGTCACTTCTGAGCGCTGCCTGGAGTCATTTTCCATTTCCCTGCTCCCTCTGCCTGCTTTCCTCCCTAGCTAGCAAGGAAAGCACTGCCCTTCTTGGACTGGTGTGCGAGTGTTTGCTGAGTGCTTTAAGATCCGCAGATGGCATTTGCTTTCACAAGTGTGAGTTGTTATTATTACTGTTAATAAGATGTGACAGGTTGACATTTTGCTAACCTTTCCATGAAATCCAAGGCCAAAATTTTGTCTAGGCTGCAAACTCGCCAGATTTGCCATGTGTTCTGTCCTTCCATCCGGGCCGGTTGTTTTGAACTTGTGTGCGTGTCTGATTTAAATTGTGTGAGTGTCTAAAGCAGAGAGGTTGTCTTCAATATTGAGTGGGAAGAGCAAATGACGGTGCATGTTAAAGCAGCGCTGCTGTCGCCTTCAGCACATATTTGAACAAAGCATATTATCTTTCAAGGTAAACTAGGGTAGCTAGTAGGAGAAGCCAAGGGATCAGTCCAAGCTGATGTTGTACACAAAGACATAAACATCATCCATAAATCAATAAGCATTGATTTAGGTAAATGAGAGATTTGCCCTCCGGTTAAAGAAAAAGAAAAAAAGAAAAGAAAA
>VWPW01005259.1:35485-46135 GCA_013389825.1 Crypturellus undulatus | reverse complement strand
CTCTGCTCTGGCTCCTGCTCTGTTGTTCCCTCTGTTGGGTTGGACTAGATGACCTCTAGAGGTCCCTTCCAACCTTAGGAAGAAAAAAAAAAAAAAAAAAAACTGTCTAGAGACTAACCTATTGTTTCCATGCCTTAATAGGGACTCTACTACTTATTCATCACTTCAAACCAAGTAGTTTCCAGCCCTCTGTGGAGGCTGTGGCTGCTGTGTCCCCTGCGCTGTCACCCTGTGACATCCCCAGTTCTGCAGTAGCCACGGGCAGTCGGGCAGGAGGAATAATCCTGCCTGTTTTCCAAGGATTTTCCCCCAGGAGTTCCTGTTGTAGCCACAATTTTCCATTTTGACCCAGCCTGCCCTCGAAAACCAGATTTCGAAGAACATCTAAAAATACTGAGCTATCTGTGCCGTTGACTTCTAATGTCTAAGACCTTCGCAAAGAAACATCTATTTTCAGCTGCCTTTTCCTTACCTACTTTCCCTGGTGCTTTGTGCTACTTTACTTGTCATTTCCAAGCAGTTGTCCCCAGAGCCAGGGCCAGCCTTGTCCTTGGTAGCTCTTGGGGTTGCAGAGAGGCACCAAACTCAGTTCAACTCTGGCCCCGTGGGCACCTTTCTCCTAAGCTTCGACTCCCTTATTGCAAAGCTGTGCAAAAAAGGACAAATATTTTGAAGAACCTATTGGATATTTTGACACTGTTTGACAGTTTTACTATCTTTTTGGAATTTCCTGCTGTCATTCCCTTTTTCCCATTCTCTTGATCCCACCTCCAGTGACACAGCCGTCCCTACAGAAGCCAAATGGCAAGTCTCTATTTTTCCCTCTATTTTTTGGTCTGATACAAGTAAATCCTAGCTGCCAGCATGCAAAACCTGCTCACCCTTTCTCTCCTCCTGTTGTTTTCCTCTTTACTTGACAATTTTCTTCCACTTTTCCAGGCACCGGTTCCTTTTATTCCTCCCTGCTCGCGCCGTCCTCCCACCCCGACCTCGGCTTCCTCTCTTGAATCCACTTAAGCGTAATCTAAAACACACTGCATGGGAATGGAAGCCCGGAGAAATATTTGCTCTGGCTCTCAGCAGCCCCCAGCGATGCCAGCGCTCGCCGGGACGGTGCAGACTTGTAGTAAAACAGACCCTTCCCGTAAGTTCTAAAATCTGACTCTTTCCTCCCAAACTGCAGTCAAAATGATTGTCAGCCCAAGCGGTGCCTTTTAGCTACATTCGGAGCAGATTTGGCATTTCGGCTGTGATAAAGCTAATTAAAACTGCCAGCCTGTTGCTGAAGCAGAAAACATCCAGCCTGCCGCAGCACTGGAAGCAATGGTTTAAGGGCCAAACATAGCGGATTAGGGAAAAAAATCGTCACCGTTGAGTGATCATCTCTTGAAACGGCCCCGGTTGCTTGTAACATAAAGGAAAATTAAGGATTAGGGGGAAGGGGGAGCCTTTCAGATAACCTGCATGAACGTGGTTTGCTAAACAGTGGTAAAAAGTAGCAAGAGGAGCCAGAAAAACTCACGTCTGCCTGGGGGAGAGCTATTTCCTCCCCAGACTTCCTCGGAACGAGCTGTTTTAAGGACCATGGTGATGGGAGCGCTTGGTCTGTGCCCTGCAGGTCCTGCTGCTGCTGCTCCCGGTTAAGGACGGCGGTTCCTGAACCCCTGGAATCAGGGCAAGCAGGAGACCTGCCCATGTGCGACGCAGCCTGGGATGGGAGCTGGAGCATCGCGTTTGGCAGACGACGATGCACAACGAGCTCTTGTTTTGAATACACTCACAAAGCTTTCTCGAAAGCCAGAGCTTTTCGTTTTTCTCTTATTTTCATCCTAAACACGAGAGGTATTTTCATGTCACGGTGGATGGGCGTTATGTCCAAATGCAGAAAGCCTTTCCCTTTTGGAAAGGGACGTTTTTGGGATGCTGGAGCGAACAGGGCGGGAGGAACCGCGCGTCACGAACGCTCCCTGCTCCGTGGCACCGCGGGGATGCGGGGCCGGATTGCAGTCCTGCTCACGGCGGGGCAGAGGAGAGGAGCCAATCCTTGCGTCTCCGCAGAGCTGCAAGAAATCTCCGATATTTCTGTTTCTCTGCGGAACAGCTGGGGACGTCGCAGACGTGAATCTAATTAAGCATATTCCTCGCCACAAACACCTCAAGCCCTATTGCGGAGATCTGGACGTCTCTCGAAAATGACTCCTGAAGATTATTGCTTTCATGCTCCTACTCCAGCAGGCTTCTTTATTTATTTATGTTGTCCGGGCAAAATTAAATTACGGTTATAGGCTCAGTGCAAAATTTCCCCCGCCAATATGATACTGATGACTATCAGGGTATCAGCAGAATGCTGAATTTAATACATTTAATATAGACCCGAGGAAGCTCCTCGTTAAGTGGCCACGTTGCAGGCGCAGCGATGAGGCCAGCGCTGGGGGGGTTTCAAGGCTCTCAAGTGCTCTCAAGGTCACTTTTCTCTTGGTTTCTTGCAGATTTGGAGGAATTTTTCCTGCTCGTAGTCCAAGGAATAAGTTCATCCTGGGAAAATTCCAGCATTGGTGCATTACAGCTCGTATCCATCTGTCTTCCGTTGCTTTTGTAATCCAGCTGATGCCAAGCGTGAGGATTGCAGGAGGATGGTACTAATGGTTCGTGGGCAGAGCCACATGCTGCAAAACCAACTAATATAGCTGGAGAAAAACAGATAAGCTTCGGGGCTCGTAAACTCTTTGTTGGCTCCCTTACATGCAGTGTTATTTGTCTGTGCTCATCAGACAGTTTGATTTATGTTCATTTGCATGTACAAAGGGTAGCTGGAAACGGCGCGTCCTCCTCATACGCTTTCAGTCTTCCAAGAAACATGATGGGGAGCGGAAGATATGATCATCTCTCTCCCCAGTGGCATCAGTAAATATCACACATATCAGATTAAGCCCTTGACATTTTTCCAACAGTGTGAAATTTGCTTGACGATGTTGGGAAATGAGTTATAGATGTGAAAGCAAGGCCCGGAATATGAATGCGAACACGTTAACCCTAAAACTGGTGTAATTTGTTCTTGCCGGTATCCTGGAGCTCGGAGCTCCCTCCTGCCACCAGGCAGCCCAGGAAAGCTGCCCAGAGGTTGTGCATGGAAAATACGCCTTTGCGTGAAAATTATAGCTTAAAATATATACCTTTGCATGAAAAATATACCTTTCCTGTAGCTGGAAAGAGAGCATCTCTCCAGGATTGCAACCACCACTGGCAGCCGGCAAGCGCTGGTTGGGTTTCTGAGCTGGTTAAACAGGCAGCTTTTTAGTACTGAATTTCCAACCTGGAAGCTGAGCTCAGGCCTTGGATATGTTTGATAACAGAGCGCCTTTATTTTGTTTTTTTTTTTTTGCTCCTTTGGCGCTCCCGAGCGGGATTTCTGATGCTCTTTCCTGCTCCACAATGCAGGGCCGGGTTGGGTTGCTCTGCCCTTCTCGCACTCGGGGTCTGTGCACCTGGTTCCGGAGACCAGAACAACCCGAACAAAATCCAGGAGAGAAGGGGAATACGGTGTAGGTTAAGGACCTTCCGGAGACCAGAACAGCCTGAACAAAACCGGGGAGAGAAGGGGAATACGGTGCATTTTAAGGACCGACGTGGCCCGATCAGGAGGCATCGCGCTCACCGATTCCCAGGTGCCTCCCTGCGGCTTTTCGGGTCCGAGTGAGGCGGGAGAGGAGCAGCCGGTACCTATGGATGCTCCCAGCGCGTTGCCATGGCGATGCCAGGGCTGGCTCGGAGCCGCTCCTGCCGCCCAGCCGGGATGGAGCAGCCCCGGGATAAGGAGGCTCCGTCGCTGCGGCCGGTGCGGAGCAGAGCGGGTGGCGGTGACGGATACTGGGGGGCCCCGAGCACCCCAGCTCCCCCGGCCGGGCTGCAGCTCAGCCGCTGTCCCTGCTTTGTACCTGCCACCAAAATCCGACTTTTTGCACCCAAAGCTGCTGCAGGGTGAGGACAGTCCTTCCCCTCGCACTTTTGCTGGGGATGGGTGAGCCCTGCAAAGCCCCGGTCGGTCTCGTTTGTAAAAGTTGGTGCTGTTCCTCCAGCTTTCCTGTGTCTGAAGGTCGGGAAGACCTTCCTTTGGAGGGCGGTATGGAAACAGGGTCAGGAGAGCTGCGGATAAATGGCACAGAGCGTCACGTGGAGTGACAGGAGACCTAATTATGGGACTGGGGCCTGAAGAAGGTGCAAATCTCTCAGGAGCTTCTGTCTCCTTGTCCTTCTGCAAGAACTTGAAATGCACTTTGCTCCTGGGGCCCAAACCTGATGGAAAACCAGCGTGAGGGCACTGGGTGCTGTTAGACAACCTGTGACTGATTGCTGGCAATTAGCTTGCTTGGTCCTTTGCTGCAAAAGCATCACCTGAGACCAAGGTATCCCTTGGTGGGGATACCTTGCTTGGCAGGGCTCTTGCTTTCCCAGGAATAACTAATGCTGGATGAAGGCCGTGTGGTTATCAGGGTATTAGCTGAAAGTGCGTTGGGAGCTGGTTTAGATCCCAATATTCTGGCTGTTAGAGAAGTGAATTCATGTCGTTATCAACATGGGCTGTTTCCTCCCTGCTCTCCGTGAAACGGTGGAGGTGGGATGCAGGAGGGGATGCAGGAGGGCTTCGTGCTCGCTCCTGGAGTGCTGGGCTAGGAGCAGGGTCAGGGCACATTTCCTCTCCTTCGCTGGCAAGGGGAGGGTTTCCAGGAGCTCTTTGCTTTCTCTGACAACAGCAGAAAGACAAACTCCCCTCCCGAGACCCTGTAAAAGCCGCAAGCTGTTAAGAAATTACTTCCATTCAGAAGGAGAGCACCTGCCGCTGAGAGAGACGGCTCCACACGGGTAAATCCGGGCTTGCTAAGGACAGGTCTCCAGCTCTGGTCACTCAGGCTGCTCTGGTTTATCCCAGCCGGAGATGGGCCCAGGTTGCACCAAGGGGACGTTGCCTCTGGTGACAGGGCTCTCTGCGTTCACCATGAGTAAAATCTCAGTCTCCTGCACAGATTGCTATTATTTTTGCACGTTTCTGTGTTTGTTTCATTCTTCATCCCAGTTTGCTCCTGTACGTGTAACTTAATCCATTCTTTCTTCCCTTCTTTTTTCCCTTCCCTTCCTTTCTCTTTCTCCTTCCTTTTTCCTTTCCTTTCCTTTCCTTTCCTTTCCTTTCCTTTCCTTTCCTTTCCTTTCCTTTCCTTTCCTTTCCTTTCCTTTCCTTTCCTTTCCTTTCCTTTCCTTTCCTTTCCTTTCCTTTCCTTTCCTTTCCTTTCCTTTCCTTTCCTTTTTCCCTCTTTCTCTTTCCCTGAGAAAAGTCCTGAAATAAAAGCTGCCTGAGTCTGCTCCAGCATCAGCCACAAAACAGCAAGTGGGAGCCCATAATTGACAATTAAACGCTGACTTAAAGAAAAGCAAAAAGAAAGGCCCAAAATGACAACAAAAAAACCCCACCACCCTCTGTGTATAGGTTAAGTGTAAAGAGCTGCAGGCGGGAGGGCAGCGAGCTGCAGCTGCCCATTTTGCACCTTCCAAAGGGAGGAAAAGCGGCTCGGAGCGGGTTGGATCCCTGCACGCAGGGTCGGACCGCTGCTAAAATCAGTGCAGGGGCCAAGGGACAGAGCGCAGCGGGGCTGGGACCCACAGAGTAGTGGACTGTGTGGGATTTACNCTTAAAGAAAAGCAAAAAGAAAGGCCCAAAATGACAACAAAAAAACCCCACCACCCTCTGTGTATAGGTTAAGTGTAAAGAGCTGCAGGCGGGAGGGCAGCGAGCTGCAGCTGCCCATTTTGCACCTTCCAAAGGGAGGAAAAGCGGCTCGGAGCGGGTTGGATCCCTGCACGCAGGGTCGGGACCGCTGCTAAAATCAGTGCAGGGGACAAGGGACAGAGCGCAGCGGGGCTGGGACCCACGGAGCAGCGGATGTACGGGATTTACATGTGTGCATATGTGTATGTGTACATATATATGTGTAGGTACGTATGTGTGCACGGGTAAGTACATACTGTGCGCTGCTGTGTGCGCTTCAGAGCTTAAGACTTTATTTAGCCTGAATTAACTGGCTCCGCTTGTTTATCCATTTTAATAAATCAGCTCTCGGCTAAGCCTTGCTTAAAAAGCTGACCCTGTCCAGATCCGCCAGGAGAGCAGCACATGATGTAAATATTTGCTTTTACAACAGGAAAACTCGCCCAGGAATGTATTGGTGAGCGATGGTGGGTTTCGACCAAGACAGGGAAGCCAGTGGCATGCTGGTTTGTCCCCGCTAAGTGAAGGAGCAACAAGGTGGGGACTGCCTTTATTTTATTTTATTTTATTTTATTTTATTTTATTTTATTTTATTTTATTTTATTTTATTTTATTTTATTTTATTTTATTTTATTTTTTATTTTATTTTATTTTTTATTTTATTTTTCCAAGAGTTTAATATGGGAAATGGGAAGGCCTTTCCTAGGGGCTTCTTGGAAAAAATCCCACATGCAAAAATCCCCGTGCAGAGGAGCAAAGAGGCCAGACTTCACCTCTCTAGGGCTTGCTGAACAGCACAGGCAAATGGGACCGAAGGGAAAAAAAAGGCATTTAATCTTTAAAATAAAGTCATGTGCAATTGCTCTTGGCTAATGAGCTGCTCCCCATAGCAGAGGACAGTTAGCTACCTGGTAGAACGAGGGCAGCTCTCCAGGATAACGAGGGCAGCCCTAGATTTCAAGAATAGCCTAATTGCACGTAAAGGCCCCAAAAAAGCAGCCCAGGAGTGGAGATCAGCTCGAGCATGGGAGCAGCTCACAGGATCCTTCCCAAATCCATGCACCAAGGCACGGTTTATCCAGGCGGGCTGGAGCCTGGGTGGCTTTTGCACGGCCAGGGGCTGCAGAGCAGGTGCCATCCCCAGGGCTTGGGCAGGTTTTCCTGCCTCATTCATCATTTTCCGGGATACGGAGGGAACCGCTCGCTCCGTGTCATCCCGCTGCTAGCGAGCAGCATCCCACAGCTTTGCCCTTGGCGGCAAAGGAAGCCTTGAGCGAGCCAGCAGCGCCTCTTTGTCACCCGCAGGAGCGCGGCCTGTCCCCTTTCATCATGTTTTGTGTCTTTTATTTACAGATTCCATTTATTTATTTATTTTTTCCAAAGCCAGCAGAAACTCTCAGATCATCTGTCCTTGCCAGCTGCGTCTCACCGGGCTGCTCCCAGGGACTGCGCTGTGAGACGGAATAAAATTGTGGCAGGTGTGCTAACACCTGATCATTTTATATACTATATATAAAAGATATTTTATATGTTAGAAAATATATATATATATTTTAGTGAAGTTATGAATTTCTCTGAGACACTCGAGAAAACGCCAGGCGCAGAAAGGTGCCCCAGCAGGGCCAGATGGCTGCGGAGCCCAATTTTACAGGCTTGTAGCTCCATCCCTCAAGCTCAGTGGGTTTGTCAGAAATATTTAATCACAGCCCGAACAGGCTAGCAACAACAACAACAAAATCATATTCTTCCCTCATGCATCGAAGCGGATAGGACTTCTGGAGGCCATATGCAGGAAGAAGAAGAAAAAGAACGGTTTGAAACCTGGTATTTTTGCGCTCGTTGCTGAAATTCCTCCTGCTTTGGGTGGTTTCCCCACACTGTCTTTCTTAAAACGTGATGAGACCTTTGTGCTCTGTGGGCAAAGGACACGGTGCAGGGGAGCATCGCATGGGATCACCTCCTCCCACCGATTTGTCTGTTCTGCTCCCAGGCAATACATTATTTATCTAATTACTATTTATCCAAATACTATTTATCGAATTGTTATTCATATAATTACTCTTTCTTTTATTATTATTTATTATTTATTTAATTACTGTTTAATTATTATATCATATTCTGTAATTATTATTTTACTAAATACCCCAGCCATCTGCAGCAGCAAATGCTGCTGGGGGAGGCCCTGCACCACGACTGGTTCCTGCCGTTGCCTGGGGGAAAATCCTTATCCGTAGCAATCCATTTCCCCTTCCCTCCACGTGCTTTCCTGAAGTATCCAGATGCTGAGCCCTGTTTTTCCCCCAAAATCCAGCCAAGCAGCTGCCATCCCTTTCCATGTCCCATGTCCCATGTCCCATGGGTGTCCTAAGAAGAGCTAAGAACAGTCCCGGCTCCGGAGGCTGAGCCCATCGCAGCGCTGGCGCTGACAGACAGCGCTCATTGTGGCTTTAATCACTGCCAATGAATTAAATCGCACATATTAAAAGCCAATTATATAATAACCCGTACTTAGTGTCACGCTTGTCACTGGGAGCAATACCCCTTCCCTGCTTAACAGGCCTGTTTGGGAAAACATCTCTAGATCCCCAATCTTTATAAGAAAAAGGCTGTTATTTATAAATTACAGGTTGAAGCCCCACTCAGGGTAAACTGGAGTCACGCTATGGGTTTCAGCTGAGCTATACTGAACACGCTGACGATTTGGCTTCTTTTTAACACAGCAAAGATGAGATGGGATGGGAAGGGCCACAGGGGCCGCACGGGAGCTCTTCTCCATCACCCACAGCCAAGTTCATCCTTATCTTCAATTATAACACAGGCAAAACGGGACTAAAAGACATTATTCCACTTTGCAGCCACTTCAAAAGGAAAAACATACACAGGAGACTCTTCCCTTTGGATGAATATTTCCATTTATTCCAACTGGAAAAAAAAAACCATTATTTTTTTTTAAATATACTTAAGTGTTTTTTTTTTTTTTAATTCTTTTTAAAGGAATAATAATTATCACATTGTCCTTTACAAACAACAGGAAAATTCCTAGCAATAGTTTGTGGCATGGAGACATCCGTCGTCACCATCTCCTGCATCTGCTGCTTTGAGGAGGCGACGCTTCGGGGCCGGGGAGCGGGTCCTCGGGGACCCCAGGGAACAGCAGAGCCTCGGTTTAAAAGCATACAGAGAAAAAACTCACATCCACCATAATACAATACAGTTGAGCCCTATTTATATAACACTCGACCATGTCGATGCTTCTGTTGGTTTTGTTCTAGCTCCAGGACCGGGGCTGGATCCCGCGCTGGGAAGAGGCAGGAGCGGAGCCGCAGGGAGGAGTTTGCAGTCGATCTCCTAGCGCGTTAGGTAGTAGGCAATATTGAAACTTCCACTTGGTAATGAACAGCAGTTAACGTAACCCAGGAAACTAGAGCACCATAAGACAAGTCTATATTCAAAACAACGTCATGCTGACATCACACAATTGCACCATTACACTTTTATTTACTCCAAATAATAGTTCGACGTTTAGTAACTTCAGCGTTCTCTACAGAGATGTAAAATTCCTTCTGCAGCTTTGGTCATTTACGACTTTGCGGACATTTGGTAGTTCTGTTCTTTTCTGTTTAACCGAAAAAAAAAAGAAAAAGAAAGAAAAAAAGTCACTTTTGCAACGGTCAGGATTCCTGGTTTTGAGTGATAAAGTGTACCTGAAAATCACAGGTGTGAGCAGACTTCAAAATGCCACCAACGCCTCTTCGAGATTTAATGGATCAGAAAATGTTCTCTTCATTTACCAAGAAACAAACAAACTAATAAAAAAGGCCAAACCTCAAACAAATAACTCAAAAATTCACCAATATACCTCAGAAATCTGATGATGAAATGAAAAGGAGATTCCAAAGTACCATTTGCTTAGCTCTGGCTGAAAACAGTTATGAATGTGCATGCGTTTTCCCAGTGATTCCTAAGATATAGAAATTCCTCTGATATTACAAAATACAAAAATATTTTCTCCCAACTCTCATTTACATTGCATTTACAACAATCACGGAAATAACTTAGACTCCCACACTGTCTGAGAGACAAATTACTTACCAAAACGGGCAATGGAAAACCAAAGTGTGGTGGAAAGCAAAAGCTACTGGTGGTTACAGTAAACGGCGGTAACTGAAACTTTAAAGGGTGGCACTAACCAGGAGAGAGAGGAAAAACTACTAGGTAAATATTAGAGGCTAAAGTGAACTTTCTTTTTTTCCTCAGAAGTTAAGATGTGCAAAATATATTCACCGTGCCCACGATTATGACTTTACAGAAGCGAGTCTACAACCTTCTTAAATCCCGGATCTTCAGGTCTTTTTGTTACAACAAAAGCGCTTACATGATCTAGAACAGTGCAAGTTGGTGAGTTTCATTTACATTCTCTGAAGGTGCCCGGCGAGGACGCCCTTAGGATATGGTGCAGTTTTTGCTCTTTTGCCTTTTCCGGCTGTGCAACTGTCCGCGGCCGCCCAAGGTGGAGGACTTGGGCACGCTGTAGGAGCCGTATTTGTGCAGCAGCTCCTCGCTGGTCACGTACCGGAGCCGGGCGGGCTGTGGGATGGGCTCGCCGAGGAAATACCCTTCGTTGTCGGACTCGGAGGAGGAGGAGCACGTGGAGCACCAGTCGTACTCGGCGAAGTAGGGCCCCCAGCGCTCGCCCAGGTGGTTCTGCAGGGCGAGATCCGACACGGTCCGCGGGCACTGGCCGTAGGGGTCCCTGTGCGCGGCGCGCTCGCGGGGCGGGCGGCAGCCCCGCGCCAGCTGCTCGTAGTCCTCCCTGGCGCGCAGCGAGGGCCGCTCCTTGAGGCGGCAGCACTGCTCGCTGGCCAGGTGCAGCGCGTTGTCCGAGCGGGAGC
>VWPW01005259.1:0-35454 GCA_013389825.1 Crypturellus undulatus | reverse complement strand
CTGCCGTAGTCGAAGCTGCGGTGCATGCGCGCGTGCGGCGGGCGCTCGCGGTAGCCGCGCGGGCTCGCCAGGTCGCGCAGGTTGGGCTCCGCGTCCGGGTACTGCTGCACGGACAGGAGGCTGCGCACGGACTCGGCGCTGCGGAACTGCACCGAGGAGTTGAGCGTGCCCATGGTGCTCAGCTTCTCCGAGACGTTCATGCCCGAGTCTTTGCTCAGGTCCGGCATGGAGAAGCGGGAGAGGTGCTCCTGGCGCTTGGCCCCGCCATCCGCAGAGAGCCCTTGCAGGGAAAAGGGGAAAGGAAACGGAGTTAAGGAGTGTTCCACCAACACAGATGCAGCAAGAGGACCCCTCTGGGGTCTGAAACTGGATTTCTGCTTTAAAAAATCCTTGTTTTTCAGATGCCCTCCTAAAGAGTCACCCGAGAGGCTGATTACATTTTTCCTTCAGAAAGCAGCCGGTTCCCCCTTCGGGGAAATCACACCAATTTAAGGTGTTTTCAGTTAGACTCCAAGGAACAGTAGATGCTTTTCATGACTTCCCTCTCCATATGTCTACGCTGTCTGCAACTCGACAGGAATAACCAGCGCTACCCTGCGACAAACCCGTGCGTCGGAGGTAACCTGAGGTCTCCCGCGCACCGAAATAACTAGGGTGCCATGATCCGGCACCCACACCTTGCACAGGGATGACGCCTTCGGCAGGAGCTAACAAAAAACAGAGCCAAAAACAGAGCCACCAGCTAATCCAGACTTGTCCCCAGGCCCCAAGCGCATGTGGCAGGACCACGTGATGCTTGGCCAGGTGCAGATGGGTGCATGTGGACATGGGCTTGTCCCCTGCCACCAAACTGTCCTCCCACGGCTCCTGCCGGCAAGGGGAAGGCGCCTGTCCCCAGGCACCCTCTATCTCACTGCCTGCACCATATATCCCTGTTTGCACTGTACATCTCACTGCTTGCACTGTATCTCGAGCAAAAAGCTCCGCGAAGCCACAGACCACCCACTGGAGCTGCCTGTAGGTATTAAAAAAAGCTGGAAGGTCAGGTCGAGAGCAGCTCGCTGCAGATATCCAGGGAGCCGGATGTGGAGAGGAGCCAGCAGGGACAGCTCCAGCTTTCCACAGAGTCCCTATGAACTTTCCTGCTTGGGAAAGAGTCCGCTGGGGCTCCCTATACACTTGCCAGCCCTCTCCATGAGCTGGGAAAGCCTTCATGGGGAGAGCAGGGACACGCGGAGCCAGCACAGCACCCTCCCTCGAGCGAAGCCCTCAGCTTTCCAGCTGCTTCCTGGCTATTTTCCAACCCTCTCCACCAAGGCTGGACAACTGGCAGCAGCGAGCGCCTGCGTTAGGAGCCTGGGACGGTGCATTTTGCAAATGCTCCCATAGGAAAGGCCGGGAAAGGCGGCGTTTGCTTCGGCACGCGCCTCCTCGCCGCTCAGCCCCAACCCCGCGACGCTCGCTGTGACGCACACCCCCTTGTGCAATCACCGAGAATTTATGACTTGGTAAATCAATTAAGAAAAACAACAACCCAGCCCACAATTCAGGAATCAACTGCTTTTTTTTTCTCCCTCTTAATAAAAGCTGCTTATGTTTCATCACGAGCTCAGCTCCTTGGGCACTAGCTGCTGCCTGCCAAACTTTAACAAGAACAAGGTTCGCCCCTTGCTTGGGATTGTCCTTGAAACCATCAACGGATGCTGCAAAAATGGGTAAAATCTTCCAGGAGCGCCCGTCCCAGCCTGACCCTGCGCTCCGCAGCAGCAGGAAGGGCTCCGGCACCCGCTGTGGATGTTTTATCCCGGCTCTTGCACCATTTGGCTTTATTCCCTGTGTCCCAGCTGCCAGAGGCAAAGTCTAAACCGGGAACTTGCTGCTTTAGTCAAGATGTTTCTTGACTTCATGATTGCGGAGAAATGTTATGTGAACTAATACCCTAGCAGAAGTGAAAGGCTGGGTTAAAAAAAGAAGGAAAAGATGCATTTTGTTTTGGAAGGGACTCTTTTCTCCTCTGTATCTGCTCTTTTGGTCCTGGTAAACCTCTCATCCCTGCTGGAGCTGCTGCCCGGTGCATTGTGATGGCCAGAAGATCGTGGGGGTTCCCAGCAGAGCATCCAAACGGTCTGATTATAATTAAGCACATGAATTTTTAAGATCTGGAATGACCGGGCGAAAACGTTGACTGCAGCCCAAGCGCAGCCCCGAGCGCATATCCCATGCTCACATATCCCATGCGGTCCATGTGGAGCCGGGGGAAGCACCAGGGAAGCTCCAGCTCCGGGATGAGCTTTGCCGAGTCTAAACTAAATCCATTTAAACAGCACCCAGGATTTCACGCTGCTAGCCGAGGCTGAGCTTTCCCACTGGGCTTGAAGCGGAGTAGAAGGAGCGCTGGCACCCCAGGAGGGAATGAGGGGAACCTCAATGGAAAGAAGAAGCCCCCTTCACTCCTGTCCTAAATAAACAACTTCCTCTGGATACCCCAAATTTGGTTTTATCCAAAACATCAGCTCCACTGTCTCACTGGGGCAAGGGCTCTAAGAGCTCCCGAGGGAGCTGCAGGGATGCACCGGGAGCCGGGGATGCCTCCTTGCTGGAGGGTCTTTGGGAGCAAGGCAAATGCTCCTTGCGCTCCCTGGGAAGCCCCGGCACCAGGAGCGCTCCAGCCTGCAGCGAGTGCAGGGGATGGCAGGAACAGCTTGACTAAAAAATGCGATCTACAAAACATGACTCAGGAGCAAAGTTTGAGAGAAGAGGGGTTGTTTAGTCTAGCGAAGCGGAGGCTCGAGGGGATGTAATAACAGCTTTCAAATACAAGGAAATGCTTGCACAGAGCAGGGGAACACGTTATCCTCCAGGTCCTCCACATCGCTGCAAGGAGAATTCAGCTCGAGGTCGGTCGAGTATCAGTTTGGGTGTTGGGGAAGAGCTTGGGGATCCCAGGGTTGGAAATATAAGGAGCCGGAGGTCTGCTGAGGGGAACTGCTGATCATGGACCACTCCAGCACAGGCAAACAGCCACCTCGGACTGCAGTGGGCAGCTCTCAACATCGCAGAGGTGGAGCTGAGCACCTGGCCGCTCGTCACATCTCGCACCAAGGAGATGGGGACAGCTTGGGGCTGCCATCCCCTGCCACCAATGCTGGGAAGACTCATTCCCTGCGGTCATCCCGCATTTTAAAGCTGTTGTATCGGACTGAGGTCATAGAATCATTGTGGTTGGAAGAGACCTTCAGGATCACCAAGTCTAACCATAAACCCATCCCCACCATGCTGGCTAAACCTTGTCCCCATGTGCCTCATCTACAGGGTTCTTGAGCACTTCCAGAGATGGTGACTCCACTGCTTCCTTGGGCCGCCTGTTCCAAGGCTTCTCCACTCTTTCCATGTAGAAATTCTTCCTAATGTTTAACCTGAACCTCCTCGGGCACAATTTGAGGCCATCATCCTATCAGTAGTTATTTTGGAGAAGAGATCGACCCCTGCCTCACGACCACCTCCTTTCAGGTAGCTGGAGAGAGCAATAAGGTCTCCCCTGAGCCTGCTCGTCTGCAGCTCCCTCAGTGGAGTCCTTCCTCCGTACTACAAAACCAAAGAGAATCAGTTTTGTTGTTAGAGTCGTTTTACAGTTTTCAACCTCTCCTAACACTGAAGAAAAGGGGAGTGGAGACAAATAAGCACTTAGGTTGTTAGGTCCCTTTTTGCAAATGCAAGGAACAATGACGTGTGCATTCATACATTTTCCCTCTCTCTCTTTTTTTCCTGGATGTATCACAGTTGTTTAGCTCTGGAAAAACAAGCTAGTTGAGGCCTCTGGGCATTTTACAATAGAGACGATAAGAAAAACTTGCGCCATACACGCAAAATTGCATTCCACACTGCAGCTGCACCAGTTTAACAGCTCTTTTCCCTGGATTTACACCTACAACACATGAAGGGGGACGATACGAAGCTCTGCTGTTATCCTTGACCAGCTTAGCTTTCTCAAGGAATACTTAAAAATCTATTTCTCCTTTTGCATATGCCAGTGTCGCCGTTCAGTACGAGCTTACCTCCAAAACACTCTCTGCAAACAGCACAGACTGCTATGGGAGAATAAAATTTAGCCTGCAGGTACTTCCTTAAGTGGGCTATTAGAGCAGCTGGCATCCGTGGAAAAGGCTGCTTGGAATCAGCAGTAATCAGCTTGTGCTTTCCAAGTCGGCTGCCAGGAACGCGGAGCATTTGCCTGCCCTTTGCAGAGAGTGATGTGAGCCCCCTGTAGACCTGCACCTCTCTGGGAGTCCCCACGCCTTGGGGTCGGGCTGTACCCGACTGAGCATCCCCTGGGAAATGGGATCGCTGGGAGGATCATGCTCCTTCCCACGAGAAATAAAAGGGACAGCAGAGGACAGGGACTACCGCTCCGCACCCAGTTGTTACCTGCTTTTACTGACATCCCCTGCTAATTACCGGTTAAGTTGTAATAGAAACATCACAGCGAGATCTGCTGCCGGGGAGGAATCAGTCAGCTCTTAACATGTGCTCTGCAGGTCGGGGACTGTTTGCCCTTCAGCTCCCTATAAAAACGTTTTCAGCGACGCCATAAAAATATCAGAGGGCTCCAGCGCTGATTATTTCATTTCAGGAGGTGGAGCAGAGTTACTAACTCAGAGGGTGGGTTTTTTTTTTTTTGGCATAGCCAAAATCCTGGAGTTTCTTGCAAAGGACACACTGGGTGGAATTTCCCGGGAGCAGGGAAGGACGGAGAGCAAAGAGCCTGGGTGCTGCATCCCCATGTCCCTGTGCCAACATCCTGCCACCGAATTCACCCAGCAGCTAATGCTGCCATTTAACAACCTGCCTGGGTTCCAAAAGGAGAAAAAGAAATAAAATAATCGTGGGCAGGTCACCAAATCCCTCTGTCCTCAGATGCTGCCTATTAAAGGGGATAATAATTCCCTCCCTTCATCCGTGATGCTGGAGGAGCTGCCTGTTATTATCACAGCGCCGAGTCCCGGAACTGGAGCAGAGACAGCTTCCAAAGCAAGGAAAATTATTACATCTGAGGCATTAATGAAAATGTTATCACCTCACCCTTCAGAGGTGCTGCTTAAATTCATTACAAGCCTCATCATGCTGAGCAACTTCTCCAAAAGAGCAGCAAAGAACCGAGTCATTAACGCTGACACTGTCTGCAAGGAAATTTGTATTTTAGCCATGTAGCGAAGCCTTTAGTGGTACCTTTTGCAGGTCTCCTGCTCTGCATTTTGAAAAGGGGGCTTCTAAAATGAAGGACAGAATGAGTTTTCACCCGAATATGAGTTGCTAAACAACTTGTCCCATGACCCGTGTCCATCTCCAACGTGGGAAACAGCCATCCCCACACCCCCGTATTGCTCCTGTGAGCTCCGTGTTGCTCAAGCCCGGCTGCACTCCCGGGGGGTTTGCACAACCGGGGTTGTAACAGCACGAGCTGCTTTGGAAACCTGCGGCTTTGCTTCCGAGAAGCTCCCTTCCCAGAGCGATTCCCGACTCCCTCTCCACGTCATGTCTCCCTTTCCTACAGATATTTAAGCTGCTTGAGCAACTACCTCCATCCCGTTAGCTCCTTGTCTCCCGCTTTTTCCCAGGTAGGGATGTGTAGACGGTCTCAAACCCTGGTGGGGGGCTTGGAGGTGCAGGACACCCTCCAGGCTGCTTGCAGTGGGATGCAAGTGGGAAAGAGATCCGAATTTGCAGGGGTGGGTGCAGGACATGCCTGAAGCCACACGACACTTGGCTCCAGCGGGAAAGCACCAGGGGAGCCACATCACATTTGGGATTTTCTTTTCCAAGAAGTTTTCCCTAAGGAAATCTGGAGCTAAAGCTGTTAGTTGTGCCAGAGAGAACATAAACTACTGCAGGCTCCAGAAAAACACGGTCTTGCGGGGCTCTGCACCCAACCATGCCTGATATNGGACACCCTCCAGGCTGCTCGCAGTGGGATGCAAGTGGGAAAGAGATCCGAATTTGCAGGGGTGGGTGCAGGACATGCCTGAAGCCACACGACACTTGGCTCCAGCGGGAAAGCACCAGGGGAGCCACATCACATTTGGGATTTTCTTTTCCAAGAAGTTTTCCCTAAGGAAATCTGGAGCTAAAGCTGTTAGTTGTGCCAGAGAGAACATAAACTACTGCAGGCTCCAGAAAAACATGGAGAAAAACTCTGCACCCAACCAAGCCTGATATCCACTGGATACCCTCCTCCTAACACACACACACGCATTCCTGCGACCACAAAACCCCACACATTTGGGGTGAGACAGCCACAGAGTATTTCATTAGGAGGCATTCACGGGAAAAGGGCTCGTCTGGACACTCGTCTTGCCCAATTTTTCTCCCTGCCACGGGATGAGAAATGAGAATTACGAGCTGTGTATAAAGGGGAAGGAATCTGGCTTAACTAGTAACGCGCTTGATGACTGCACAACATGCGAAGGGGTTAACTGGGCTGACTTCAAAGCATTGAGAAATATTTTTAGCCCTCCGTGGCTGCTCACAGCAGCTCTTTAGATGCTGAGCGCTGGGATCTGCCTCTGCTTTAGCAGTTGGCCTTGCTTCTTCCCCTCCTTGCAAAGGGGAGGATTACAGGGCTTGGAAACATTTGTTTTGCACTGTGCAGAAAGGCCGAGCAAGGAAAAGCCAGGAAGAGCGCGGGGATCCCGGCAGGCACCGTGTGCTCAGCCTCCACGGGGAGGCTGCGCCTGCAAAGGGCTTAATGCAGCCCAAGGGAGCAGCCTTGTTTCTTTTTTTTTTAATGTACAAAAGAGGATTTTTTGCATTACCAAAAATGTTTACTTAAGGCTCTGAGCGTGCAGGGAGCACCAGCAGAGCAGGAGGCAGAGCAATCCTTCGGCCTCGCCCTCGGGTGCCTGGAGAAACCTGGGAGCTCCCTGACGGAGGGAGGAAACGTTTGGGTTATGTTTAGCCTGGATGGCAAGACATGGGTGTCACCGGTCACGCACAGGTGGCCCTGTCCAACGCAGCAGCACAGATCACGTGCAAACGCCCTTCCCTTGTCACCACTGCCTGTCCCTTTGGCTTGGCAAAGGGACTCGGGGAGCTCCTCCTTCGCGCCAGGCCTGGCTGCAGGTCCCNCATACAGGTGGCCCTGTCCAATGTAGCAGCACAGATCACGTGCAAACGCCCTTCCCTTGTCACCACCGTGTGTTCCTTTGGCTTGGCAAAGGGACTCGGGGTGCTCCTCCTCCTTCGTGCCAGGCCTTGCCGCAGGTCCCGGGGCTGTTTTGACACACTATAAAGGCCACCGGGTAGCCCAAACCTGTGATCATCACCCCAACGTGCTCCCGGGCCAGTGCACTTCCCCTGTCCCATCCGCCCGCGCCGTGGGGACTTACCGGTGGCATTGGATAGCGCCAGGGACTCCATGGAGCCCCGTGGGGTCTGCTCCGTGGGCGTCAGCTCCTCCGAGAACTTAAGTGCGTTGATGGGATGCCGGGTCCGACACTGCTGCGCGGGCATCCCGCCTTCCTCCTCCTCCTCTTCGTACTTGGGGACTTTCATGTTGCCCCGGGTCTCGGGGAAGCTCTGGTTGGACATATCGCTGTAGCTCTCCTGCGAGCGGAGCCTGCCCGAGTAGTAGTCCTCCCTGCAGTCCTGGATGAAGCTGCTGCTGTGGCCCTTCATCGCCAGCGAGGAGCTTCTCTTGGGGTTGCTGAAATGTTTAGCCCATAAGTCCGGCTGGGAGGCTGGCACCTGGCTGGGGCTGTACGAGGTCCTTATATTGCACTGCCCGAGGAGCTGCAGAGGGCTTTGGGACTGACTCTGCTCCATTTTATTCCCGTAGTGGTAGAGCTCCTCCCGGCTCCTCCACAGGTGCTCCCTGTTGAGGCTGGGCGTCTGGCTGGAGAGGCTGAGCAGGTCCATCTGCAGCGAGAGCGGGTCCACGTCCGCGGAGAGGCGGTTGGAGGTCACCTGGAGCTGGCCGCACGCGTTCAGCACGCTCTCCTCGCCCTTGCCGCCCTTGTTCTTGCCGATCTTGGCGCTGCGGCGCGACTCCTTGGCCCGGGCGTTCTGGAAGGCCGAGTCCGACGAGTCGGAGCCGTTGGGGTCGTCGCCGACGCTGCACGCGCGCGAGCAGAAGATCTGCCCTTGCTTGGGGAGGAAGGGGCGGCCCAGCAGGGACTTCTTGCACTGGGCGCAGCAGAAGCAGGTCTCGGTGGCGTGCCAGTGCTGCCCGTCGTACGTCATCTGGCCTTGGTCGATGCCTTGAGCAGGGCGAGAAACACACGGAGAGCGTCAGAATTAAGCCACGTCCTGAAAATCGGGTGCTCCCTGCCTGAAAATTTATGTGCCCGTGACTTAACACTGCACTTAACACTCGTCCTGAGCAGCCATCCCACATAAGCAATACACACCTGGGCTCGCTTTCAGAAGGACTTCAGTTGGGTTTCTCCAGCAAGCAAAACTAAGACCCTTCCTAATTCTTTGCAGGTTCTTGGCTTTTGCCAAGGACTTGCTTTGTGATGTTTTCCATCGAGGCAGCAGCCTCGAGCTATTTCATCTTAAACGGGGATATTTCCAATCATAAAGCAGAGGAATGCAAGAAGTTCTCCATAAAGGTCTTCAAGTCAAAGCTGACTATCTTAAAAACAACAGTAACAAAATCCCCACCCCAACCGTGTGGGGGAATCTGCGCTGCCCTCGTAGCCGTGAAGCAGGGCAGGATCACGTACCTCGTGCTGCAGCCCCCCGGGATTGCTGCCGCCAGGGGAGTCGCAAACTAACACTGTATTAATGGTGCACTTTATTCCAACCTAAATTTGCTTTAGCTTAATTGCTTTTTTTTTTTATCTCCTCCTTCCCCTTACAACAAGCGAAATGCTTTTATAAGAGCAGCGAAGTGCTGTGCTGGCAGACAGTGGGTGGGATCAATCAGCTCCCTGTTCCGTCACCTGAAGTCACCCATCGGAAAAGCATCCACGTCTTCCTCGCCCAGGGACCCTAGAGCACAGCTCAGCTCTGATTCAAAGTCGTGGCTCTTTGGGGCAACCCGCCGTGGCCACCGCTCAGTTTGTTGTCCCTCATTGCTCCAAATGAGCAGGTTTACACCAAAATGTTACCTCCGAGGTGTCTGCACCACTCAACCACCTGTGAGCTGAGCCCATGCAGGTGCATGCGGCTCGTTGCACACACAGGGCAGCCAGGCTGAATTATTTCTCGCCTTTTGCAAAGGATCAATCTTTTACTGTGTGCCTGGTCATTACCCGCCCGAGCTGCGGGCCAGGAGCAGGACACAAAGGGTGACAGATGGGGCGGCGGGAGCGCGCGGGGCCAGGCAGCTGCTGCTCCTCGCGGCTCTGGGGCTGGAGGTGCAGCCGGGCCGAGCGAGCGCGGCCTCCGAGCGCTTTGCTGCAGCCCCGCGGTGCCCCCCTTGCCATCTGGTAAAAACCCTTTTCATTTTCCTCTCCCGTCAGCCTGCAAATTGCTGTGCAAACGTGGTAGCTCATCGAGATGGACAGACCAAAGGAGCCCGCAAATGCACTCAGGAAAGCGGCACAGGGATTGCAGGGTGCAGGGAGGCTGCTTCAAAGTCCTCCTTAACCACTGAAAAAGGAGCCTCATTGCAACGTGGTACAAGGTACCGGTGCATAGAGCAAAAAAATAGCTAGTTCCTAGCAAAAAACCCATTTTAAAACATTGAATATCCTTGTCCTGGAACAGCAGCTCGACCTCGATGCGTTATTTCTTTTTGTCTGAGAACATCTATCTGTGGCTTAATTAAAAAAAGGCAAAGAGAAACAATAATGATTCCTAATGAACAAACATCTTTTCTGTCTAGTAGCTCATTAAGCCATGCAATCCTTCAGCAAGCTTGGCTGGTAGGAGTCTGAAATTAAAAGAGCCGGGCTGTTTAAAAGAAAATGCTATTAAAAAGAAAAAAAAAAGCACACATTAAATTAGGCAGAGAAATGCAAGATTGAGAAAGCTTTCTCTAGTCTTAATAGTTCCTGAGGTTGCTCTCTCGTATTCCACCTTGTTCCAACAAATCCCTCTCCAACCACAAAAAAGGGGATAAAATCTGCCCTTGCTTTTCATCCCTGGAAAAGCAGGGGTTTGAGCAGACTGTGACCGCCGCAGCCTCCCGGGGGAGCCAGGCTCCGCAGCACGTGAGGCCTCCTCTCCGCACGGAGCGGCGGAGCAGGCGCCGGGCCCTGGAGAATTCCCAACGGGAGACGGGGCCGGCTGTGCCTGGAGTCCCGGCGGCTCCGGCGCTGCTGCCAGGGACTTAATGAAACAGCTCCCGCTGCCAGGAACGGGCTGGGCGCTGCTCCCTGCGCTGCACCACGATTTGGGGACGTCCCCGCGGCGGTGCCGTACCGATGTGCTGGGCGCACGTGTCGCAGTACTCGGCGTAGAGGGACTCGAAGCAGCTGCAGCAGTAGGGCCGGCCGTCCTTCATGATGTACCGCTGGCCCCCCAGCACCGTCTCGCACTCGAAACAGCAGAAGTGCTTCATGTGCCAGTGTCTGCCCTCGGCCTCGGTGCACTCGTCGGCAAAAATGATCTGCGGGGAAGCAGGGAAGGAAAGAAACACGGAGTGCGAATGCGGCCGGTGCGGGGACCGGGAAGGGGACACCACTGGGCTGCAAACCAAACCCCGGCATTTTGCACCCAACCTGCTGGGAATCTCGCTTGGTTTGGCTTTGCCCCCAGACATTTCCCAAGGAAAACATCCCCAGAGGAGCTTGGCATTGAAATGCAAGCGCCTTAGGACTGTGTGAGTGAAGAAGGGGAGTTAGGGGAGTTAAGGAACATCCCCCAGGAACGTGGCCTGAGGGCGGGTGCTCAGGAGAACAGCAGCAGGACGGATCGATGGCAGTAATAAACACCCTCATAAACAGCTTATTGATCCGGTGGACTCTCAAACAACAGAACAGCCATTTATTACACCTCTACCCTGCGCTGAGACAGGGAAGTTGCACACAAAAGATGGAAAAATGGCAAAAAAAGGCTGCTCTGGGGAAGGGAGAGGCGACACTAACAGTGCCCTTCCCCATCTCCAGCTATTTTATAAAGGTGGTGACAGTCATTAAAGCAACGGGGAAACAGAGGCACAGAACGGAGCCAAGGGCTAGTGCAAAAACCACCTGAAACGGTTCGAGTCACCCCTCCTTGCAGCTACTACTGGATCCCTTAATGCCAGAAGAGAGTGTCAGAGAAGCCGAAGGAAAGATTTGTATGAGAATTTGCAAGGATTAAAAAGTACATGAAGAAAAATTACCCAGCCTAAACCACCAGGAAATAGGGGCAGTTGAATGGTTAGGAGTTGTTTTTCTTACTGGTAACATTACAAATTTAATTGGATACATACGTCAATGTTCTTTATATTTGATGTGCACACAGCCTTGGATTTTTGCTATTATATGCTTGCACGGATGGGACTTGGTATTTTATAGTACATATGGTTTTCCACACTATGGTTTTCATAAGTTTAAAAGCCAGAACAATTTCCTTTGCTAGCCTTTTAAAAACTGAGATTGACACTTGAGAAAGGCTCCGAGTCAGCTCCGCATGGGTTTCTATACGCGCTTTGTATTCCATTTGTCCGGCTCCCTGCATCCGCCTAATCTCCTCTAGCAAAGTCTGTTTCAGCTCGGCGGATCCTCAAGCACTACCTGCTTGTAAGAAATGCAGCACTCACCCTATCCACAGTTTTTTTTTTCTGGGAGAAGGACACAACGCCACAGAGAAATGGGCTAAAATGACATGGCACGGCTGTGTTGTTACAGGAAATTCTTACGGAAAGATCTCCTGGGCTCCCTGTGTGAAACCAGGGCTGCTCTTATAGTAACTCTAGTCAGATTTCAGCTGAAAATCCCGGAGTAACTCCCCCAGATGCAAACTTGAAACCCAAGGAAAACTTGGCACGAGCCCTAGACCAAGCCAAATCATCAGATTTCCCCTGCTCTCCCCACACATCTCCATGCAGAGACTGTGATAACGCACCCAGTGTCACCACGACGGGTGCTGTGTGAGCTGGGACAAACCCGGGGGGAAGTACCCGTGTTGTGTCCCCACTCTGAGCCAGAGGATGTGCATCATTAATGCTAATTTTAACGTGCAGAAGCAGGATATTCCACTTCTGTGCAGTTTGCAAAGAGTGAGGTCATCTGTCTACAGCCAAAGTCCTGCTCCCAGGTTCAAATCACTGCTTGGCCGGGTGCTTTCCTTCATCCTTATGAGTCAGTTAATTAACAAAAGCCCCTCTCACCTTAGAAATACATTAAATCGACCCCAGTGGACTGGTAGAGCTTAAACTGAAGCCTACCAGAAGGGCAGGAGCTTGGCCCCTTACCTCGTCGCACGCCGCGCACCGCGGCTTGAGGCACTCGGCGTGGTGCCGCCCGCAGTAGATCTTCCCGTCCTGGTAGAAGTAGATGAGGTCGACGAGCAGCTCGTTGCAGACGCTGCAGATGAAGCACGGCGGGTGCCAGCAGACGCCGTGTCCCGCTCGCGAGGCGAAGACGGCCATGTCGCCGCCGTTGATCTGGCCCCCGCACTGTCAGGAGAAGCACCGTGTTTTACGTGAGCACGTCCATGAGAGCCCATGGAAACACCCCCGTGCTTTCTGGTGCCTCTTCACCTCCGTGGAAGGCCAGCGCGTGGTCAGCATGTCAACCCCATATCCCCACACTGCACCCGAAGGCCAGCAGCCCTGGATGGAGGACCAAAGGCTTGAACTGGACTCATCTACAGCACCCACTTTGGTCACCGAACACCATGGGTGCTCCTCCTGGCTGGACACGGCTCCCCCAGGCCCTGCAGATCGGCCCCTACTCACTCTGCTGTGAGATGCCCCTACTCACCTGCTCGCAGATGGCTCCGGTCATGGTGACAGGGAAGGGCCGCACATTGCCTCTCCCTAAATTCTCCCTCTTCCTTTGATTGCTGAAGAGTTTGAGCTCCCGCTTCTCCTCCTCATCCAAGGAATTGCAATAGCGGACCTAAAAAGCATACGGTGGATGTGATATTATAGGTGTTGCTGATTGCCTGGCAAGGATCTGCAGCCCCACGGGCTCTGCAAACCTCTTCCAGGGCACTAAGAAAACTAAGACTTGATTCACACATGAAACCGTCTCCATAGCTGGAATTCCAGCAGGAACCTACAATAGGTAACGGCAACCACTTCAAGGATACAAAAAAAAAAAAAAGAAAATCACCATGTGGCCATGCCTAGGACCCTCCTCTTACATATAACCGTGGTTATTAAATGGCATTAAGAGGTTATTAAATTGTGGCATTAAAGGGCAAGCTGATGTAGGCACAGCCTTGGCTNGCACTAAGAAAACTAAGACTTGATTCACACATGAAACCACCTCCATAGCTGGAATTCCAGCAGGAAACAACAATAGGTAACGGCAATCACTTCAAGGATCAAAAAAAAAAAAAAAAAGAAAATCACCATGTGGCCATGCCTAGGACCCTCCTCCTAACATATAACTGTGGTTATTAAATGGCATTAAGCGGTTATTAAATTGTGGCATTAAAGGGCATGCTGATGTAGGCACAGCTGGCTACAACCCCAGGCCTTGGCTTAGCTTAGGTCAGAGAAAACAGAATTGTGTTAACTTCAGTCATCAGAGGATTTGGGTAGAATCTGGAGAGGAACAGATAGACATAAGGAAGGACGAAGATTGCCCTCTGGGTGCTGGGTTTGTAGGAAAACTTGCAGATATCTTGAAACGCTGATGTCAGCACCTGTGTGTCACCCAGACTCAGCAAAAACTGGTGATTTTCCTTCTTTCTCCCCCAACCTCCAGCAGAAGTTTGACAGCAGCCTCAGTATAATTCTTTAGTTATTTCTAGAGAGCATCCCCCTTTTTCTGGTGCAAATGAAGGGGTTCCAGCTATTGTCATGGGGTAAAGTTTGCAAGTCGGCTAAATTTCTGTGTGGGAAGGCAGTAAGCAAAAATGGAAAATAAAAGGACATAAACCACAAGTGCTGCGATTTTCCCAGACGTTACAAGACGACGAGGTTTCCCTGGACACTCTCACCTTGCAGATTTAGTCCTTGGCTGACTGCATTTTGGGAACACGACCGAGCAGCCAAGGAAGGGCCACATTCGGCAGCAGTGCCCAGTCCTGCCTGCGCTCGCTGTCTGGAGACCAGGCTTAGGGAAGCGAGCAGGATTACTCACGTGCATGACAGACCCAGCCAGAATTCCCTCCCAATGGGCCAAAACCTCCTGCCGGCTTGCCAAAAAAGAAAAAAAAAAAGCACAGGATGGTGCCTCCAGCTTGCGAGAGCGCTAAAAGCTTTTCCATGTATTTTTCCTGCTCTTTCCAGCTGTCAGGCTGGAGTTTCTCAGTGCCTGCCAGGAAGGTGCCGCAGGTTGGATGCCGCTACCTCACCCAGATCAAAGAACAAGTCACCAGCACGTATTTTCCCAAGCTGCTTCTCCAAAAAAGGGCAAGGAAGTAACTTGCTGTTCTCCCAGGGAATTCTCGCAGGCTCCGACATTCACGCCAGCAACAAGAGCACAGCAAAGGTCGGACCTTTCTTGGCTGCCCGGCAGCTTTCCTCGCACGATGTAATAACGCTTCTGTTTGCTCTGGCTGGTTTTGACTTGAATTCAGCTGTTTCGGGCTCTCGCAGCTCCTAACTCACAGTCAGGGGAAAACATCTCCTCTGCACCCGCGCTCGCAGAGGAGGAAAAGCTCTTGCAGCTTGCATTGGATTGGGCTCCAGCTGATTTCAGCTGCACCTCGAGTCACTTTTAACACAGCTTTGGCCTCCGAGGGTGCAGAAAGACATAATTTTTTCCCCCAGAAAACTAAATAAAGGTGATTTGAAGAACAAAAACCTCAACGTAGCTTGAAACCACCCCCAAAACAGTCCCCTGGCGCCACTCACCTCATTGTCGTGCGGCGGCAGCTGGTGCAGGAGCTGCTTAATGCGCAGCTTCTCGCCGGGGCTGTTCACGTAGGGCACCTTGTCCTCGGGGAGGCAGCTGTAGTACTGGTGCACCTGGAGGGAGCACAAGAGGGGACTGCAGCAGCGCTCGGAGGGGGAAATCCCTTCGGACCCGGGCCCTCCGGTTATTCAAAGTGCAAAAACAAAGTGCATCATCATTATTATTATTTTTTAAAATATATAAATATTTTTCCCCCCAGCAAGGTGCCCGAGAGCGGTGCCGGCGGCGGCGCGTTACCGTCTGCTCCGCCAGCCTCCCCCGTGTTCTCATGCTTCGCGGGGCGGCGAGGATGTGTCGGCACCTGCCTCGGCAGAGCAGGTTACAAGGCTCCGGCAGCCGCGCTCTTCCCGGCTATCTCAGCCTCCACCTCCATTAAAACCCTCCAGTTTTTTCCTTTCTTGCTCTGTTTTTTATTTTTTTCTCCCGAGCAATCCATGGAGATGTGCTGGAGGGCTGAGGAATGCGCAGCCAGGAGGCAGCACGCGTGTCCCGCTGCCGCAGGGAGAGGAGGCGCATCCTGCACCCGGCGTCTCCGCTCCGGCTGCCACACCTGGACTGTCGCTTCAGGGCCGGGCAAGGCACCGGCCCCGGGATGCTACAACCCCCTGAGGATCCGCTCTGAAATCCTCTGGTCACATTTGGTGGGAAAAGGCAGCAGGAAGAGGGGGAAGCTGCTCCTCCATGCAGCTACCTGCGAGCCTTTGGGGTTTGCAATTGATTTTCCTCCCAACCTCTCCATTTCGCGGTATTTCTCTCCAAAATGGGCCCTGAGGTCCAGCTTTCCGTCCACCAGGTTTTGTGGAAAGGGAGATCCTTAACAGACTTCCATTTGTAACCCTGCAGCGCTGCTGGCAAGGGAACTGCGCCGTGTCCTGGAGTGAAGGAACGTGCTGAGCAAATGCCACCTGGATTTGTTTTGCCAAGGCCCAGCGGAATGGACCCATCAGCTATGGAAACTGCAGAGGAAAGGCAGGCTGCTAAGTATTTTGTTATGCTAAACTCCGTTCAGGAGAATACTTACTTTGCATTTGTAGAGCATTCTTCACCCAGGGACATCAAAGAGCTCTATAAACACTTAACTCCTATGACACTCTACCTACAGTAGCAAATATACCCGCTGCAAAGGGCTATTTGCAGCATGCGGATGGTGAGTGAGCTCTCCAAGTTTGCTCGGCTTCTCAGTAGCTGAGCTCTCCAGAATCCGCTGGATTTCCCACATGGATGGGCTGCTCCATTTCACCTGTGCTCAGGTTTGGCTGCTTTCCAATCCTGCCCCGAAGTCCTTGTGCCCACCGTGTCCTGGAAGCTGGCAGAGCCCAGGAGCGACTTCTGATTGAGGAGCTGCCAAGATGCATCAGGCTGAGCAGGTCCATGCAGCAGCCTTAAGAGGGAAGAGGGGATGCAGACTTTCCTCTGGGCCATCCAGGTGCTGCAGGGGCTGGGAGCTGCTTTCCCAGCAGCCCGACAGCGCGATATGGACGTGGCGCCTTTCCCGCTTCCTCCGGGAAGTTTTCCATTTAGTCTCCGTGGGTCTGCAGGAACCAGCTCCCGTCACACTAGCAACATAGCTCTGCAGGGCTGGGCGATCTGCTTGGGAAAGCACAACAAAACAAACGCAACAGGCTCCGACCTGCGCGCGCCGCCTGCAACAATCCCTTTGCTTGGGATCCACACGAGCTCAAGAGATGATCCGTGCGGATGGCCTGGAGCGGAGACGCTCGCTGACCTGTCCGTGCCACTTGTGACCCTCGTATGTTGAACACAAGCTGACAGGGCTGCTCGTGTCCCATGGAGATGTCGCTTATCAGAGGCCTGGCCAGGGGCCTCCGAGCTCTGAGGTTCCAGAGCAGCCCAGGAACGATGCTCGACATGAGGGAAAGGTAAGATAGGGGAATTCGCAGAGAAATCCAGCTTCTCATGGAGAAAGATCTGCAGAAATCGCTGGAAAACTGAAACTGCTCAGTCTGCACTTCCCTTTTGAACAAAAGGTTAGTATTTTCCATGGAAATTAGTTGCTTTTCTATCCAGCTTTTGCTCTGAGCATGCACGAGCCTTGGGAGCTGCTGAGCCCTGCAGTTGCTGCCACCAGGCCTGACCCGGGTGCTGCAGGTATCGGTGGAAACCCCTCCACCTCCCTTGAGGGCTCTTCACCGTGAGCAGCAGCCACCTCAGAAAGCAGTGGGCTGCTGTTGCGCAAACCGGACGGCCAACACATCCTTTCCGAACTGCGCAGCGCGCCTAACCGCTTTGTGATTAAATACTTCTGAGATGCAACGCAGCAGCTTGACGTCCTGCTGCCGCAGCAGGTCCAGTGTGGTCATCCAGACCAGCGCTGCGCGCATGAGCCACCTCGCTCCGAATTGTCCCTTGTCACCCCTTCACTTGCCGCCATCGGCAGAAACCCAGGCGAGACGTGGGCCAAGCGGTGACAGACTCGTCGTGATGCCACCAAGCCGTGCTGCCCTCATCCTCGCGGTGACGCTCCGCGCCGGGGCTGATACCCATCTCGCCGCCGAGGCTGCGCTCCCCGGGGTGTTATTCCGGTCTTCAAAAGGAGGAGGTGGCCGTGAGCGGTTCAAGCGCAGCGCGTTGTGAAGAAGGGAGTCCTGGACAAAAGCTGATACGTGTTTGGGAAATTAATAACTCCCCCGAGCTAAAAGGGAGAGGAGGAGGGAAGAAAGAAACCCGGGGAGAGGAAAGAACGCGGCGTAAAACGAGCGCAGGAAAAAGTCTTTAAAGTGGAGCCAACTTCATTCAAAGGCACCGAGGGAAGTAATTACATTAGTTTACAAACGCCTTCATGTTCTGCAGCCTTCCCAGGTCCGGGGCGTGTTTCCAGTTTAACTTTTACAAACTCTGGCCCTGCTAAACAAGGGCAGGACCGCAGCCCGTCCCGGCGGCTCCGTGGGCGACCGAAGCCCAAACCCACCCAAGCGCCAAGGCAAACAGCTCTGTCCAACGCACCCGGCGAGCCCGGCTGCCCTCCTCGGCGCTTGCACCATTCCTGCTGGCCTCCCTTGACAGGGAAAACGAACCAAAACCAACCACACACAAGGAACTCCCTTAACGTGCCGGCAACGTTTTGCAAATGCTTTTGTAGAGCTCTACAGCTGGTGCAAAACTAGAAAGCGGGTTTAGATCGCTTTGGCCCAGGTTTGACACGTCCTCTTTTTCCAGGAACACTCAGATATGAAGCATTTACTTATTTCTTAAAGAAAAGTATCCCTTGTAGCATGGCCAACTGGCCAGTTTGGCTCCTGCACGTGCAAGTGGCCAGCCACGGACCCCATCGGGAGCAAGAAGGAGGAATGCACGGAGGCCTGGAGACTCGGGTGGGCTACAAACCCCCTGGGTAAAGCATGCCCAGCGCAGGGGTCTGCTGTGCTGGGGTCAAACGCAAGTTTCCACTGCCCGCGGGCAGAGCAGGGGCACTGCCACCTCCCTGGGAGACAAAGGCAATAACGGGCTCTGCGCTCCAGAACAAAGGCAGCCTGCAAGAATGATAACTCTAATAAACTCTATTTGCTCTGGCACGCTTTGCAGCCCTCCTTGCATTGCCCTCCCATGGCTAATGGCAGCAGATTAGTTTTAGCGTTGCTGTTCATTCGTTTCCCCGTTGCAAATGACATCCATTACCGCTAAGCTTTTGGACTTGTGCAATTCTTGGCTTATAAACGGTCCCAAAAACACATTACTTCCCGCTGGCACTAACGAATGCTTGAATCAAGGACACATATCCACAAGTTTTAAACTTGGAAAAGCACATGCAGTGATTTTCTCTCTTTTTTTTTTTAAGCAAGAAATGAATATGAATTAAATGGAGTCAGAACCAGTGTTTCAAGTACCTGTAAAAGTGCTTTTTCATTGCACTGTACTGGCCAGAGGACCCGTGTTCACACTGCTCTGTCCCTGGGAACACGAGCGACGATGATGATCATTTGCTGCATTGATTACAGCTGACATGTTCCTAATTCCGCTGGGTATGCCACTTAAAATGCTCTTGTATTTATAATTCGAGGGGTAGCGTATTAGAATAATGCCATAACAAGTAAAAGCTGTAATTGTACGCTGGAATAAAGCTCCAAGACAAGTTTACAGGGTGTACTCTGGGATTTCTCTATTTTCTTTTCCATTTCCTGCTGTTCCCCTGCCTCTTACCTCTCCTGACAGCTCCAGGAATACTTCAGACTTCAGAGCCGTGCAAACCACTTCAGATTAATGTTTTCCTCTCCACGGCCTACCAAAAGAAGTCGATTCTCTTCCTGATAACAAGACCGTGCAAGGATTAAACTATTTTAGCAGCTTCCATCAGCTTAGGGGGATCAAACAAATGCCTTGCAAGGTAGAAACGACACAAAAGTCCAGCGCGCAGTTATGTGGCTTTCTTTCTGCTAGCAAAAAGTGTGTGTGAGCAATCACTGACCACTTCTCAAAGCAGAACTGGATAGTTTCAAAATAGGCTTAAATGCAGTTTTGGGGTGAAATATTTCAGCATGCATGTGTGCAGGGGGCACAGCTGGAAGGGAGTGCAGCTTCAGACACGGGTATATACGAGTTACAACTCTGCTGCGTTGCCAGTTGGCACATTTTGCTCATGTGATTGGGTCGAGGAAAGTTCTTGACAGTGTTTTAATCATTTCTTTATCTAGCCATAAATTAGCTTATCAGTTCCCTGTTCTTATGCAGGCCTGGGCTATAGGGTTGCTGTGGTCTGTCTTGTTCGCTCCGTCCTCCATAGAGTACTCGTCTCTTGAGGAGTGAAATACAGTGCCCAAAGTGGAACAAGCTCTGCTATTGCTGGGCAACTGCTGACGCTTGAGGGTATTAGATCTCAGGTCTTTTATACTTGCTAAAGGTCCAGAACAGGAATCAACGCACACATTAGCCACTGAATACACTCCCTGGGACAGCTACTAGTTTCACATCGCACTGCAAAGCTTTCAAGACCCAAGTTTTAATGTGTGCCTTAGAGGAAAGCGGTCCCTTGAACCTTAATGCTACTGATTTTAGCTTAGATGAGGTTTTCATAACTTTTAAGGGACCCAGTTGGAGCAACTGTGCTGTTAACAGGAGGGAGTTAAGCTCTAACATGCATGGATCTCAAATCCTGACGTGTGGGAGCCGCACAGAAAGCCACACCGCAGCTTTTGTTTAATTCAGAATCTGTGCCCATAACCAGCTGTTCCTATTATTGAGACACAATAAAGGCAGAAATCCTCAAAAATCCCTTGCATTCAGAAATTCAAGTTGCTATGTGTTAACCTTTCTTTGGGTCTTTCCAAACCCACAGGCCCACAGAATTCAAGGCTGCACATTCACATGTATTTATGCCCAAGAATGTGAAAAACATATTGCAAAAGTACTCATTTCTAAGCAGCTGTCCCCAAACTTGATGTCAGGGTAAGGCAGATCAATTATGGGACCACCGGCTCCAACAGACAATCCGGCTCCTGAAAGTGCCTTCCCAAGGCTCCAGGGCCAGTCCCTGCCTGGGATTTTCCTTCCTTCAGTACAAGCTTTTATTGTTGCCTGCTGGCCTCGAAACTTTGACACTTACTTCTTTATACAACCATCAAACTGCATGCAGGCAAAAGTGAGTATTTCTCAAAGCCCTAAACTTGAGCTTCTGTTTCCTCTTCCAAACAGCTGTATCTCTTGCAAGCACATTTGCATTTCTATCTTCCCAAAGAGAAGTTCCTCTTCTGCCATATGATATTTTCTTTTTAAGAAAAAATATCTCCTAATCCAGCTGGAATTAAAAGTCGCAGGAGCCCTTTGGTCATCCTGGGTAGCCTCCTGCGTGACAAGGAATCACATTTTCCAATCATGTTGTAATTTATTGAGCTCAGTCTTGGGTTTTTACCCCTCGTCTCCCTTGCTGGCGGGCTGCCGCTGAGCCTTACACCTCTGATGGTTTGAAACCTCTTCCAATTTCCTGCCTGAACGCATTCAGAGCCAGTTTAGATCTATGTTGCTGTGCCAAACTTTGAGCTTGAGTAACTGCTCGTCCTCCTTTAATGCACAGGGAGGGATCACATCTCTTCAATGTGCTGCAATGAACAAACCAAGCCCTTCCAAGTCCTCCTCAACAAAATAACCTCTCCACTGTCCCTGTTCCCACTGTTTCCAGTTTGAATTACTCTTTCTTAAGCAAGATGTCAGGAAATTTTGCCAGTTTTCCTGATGAAGTTTTATCCTGTCTTATGCAAGGATATTATAATACTTTTCAAATTACTATCTTCACCCTTGTGTTATAAACATATTTAGAAAGCACTTAGGATGGTTATGTAAACACGCTGTAATCATGCACACTGATCAGCCATAACATAAGGCATACACTTGCAACTCAGCTCTTCGATGAAATCTCTGGATAATTATCCATAAAAAATGGACCAATACTTTTTTTTTTCCCTGTTCATTAGTGGGCACTAAGCAACAAACCATGACTTTCACTTGCCAAGTAAAGCTGGACCAGCTGGCTCAGGCTCGAACCAGTCCAGGGATTCAAGGAGACCTTGTAGGTTTGGGCTGGTTCTCCTTTAGGTTACAATTAACAAATATTTTAAGCTATGCATCGAAGGGAGTGACCCACAGAAACTGCCAGAAACCGATGTCATGTTTGTTGGCCAAGGTCCCCTCTGACATCCTGCAAATTGCTGTGCTGAGTGAGCTGCGAACACTGTCTCCCAAGGATCTCGAGGCAGGAAGGCTCCCTTCCAAGCATAATAAGAGAACTGCATTCGTCTTTCAGGGGACTACTTACCTCCTCAGCTCATATGCTGCAGAGAGATTTTAATAAAGTGGAATATTACAGAAAAACTTGTTTCACTTCATCTGTTTCATGTCAGAGAAATACAACAGTGAAGCACCAGAAGGTAGAGGAAAATTCACTGCCTGCAAATCTGTATTTTCACCCCGCTCTGACAGCAGTGTCCTCCGAGCAGATTAGGCTGGGGCCCACCAGCTGCTTCACGGCAGCTGGAGGCTTCAGCAGCCGCTTTCGACATGCGACTTCGAGAGGCTCCCCATCACGTACGCACGCTTGACTCATCGACCAGAAAGCCACACGTCTGTCTGCAATCTCGTACCGCTCCAGCGCCAGCACGTTGCTGCAGAGACACCTCCTAACTAACCGCAGGGCTCCGGGCCGCAGGAGGCAATCCGAGCTGCTCCTGCGCCTCCCCGTGTTGCCAGCATCCACAGGGAACCTCCTGGGACTGCAAACGCTGCAATCCCAGGGCTGGTGGAGACGAGTAATTGGGAGAACGTGGGCAGCAGCAATGCAGAAAAATGCAGGGTGCTGCTCTTGCCGTGGGGACAGCGAGGTCTGCGTGGTCCTTCCACAGGGGACAAACCTCGCTCTCCTCTCCCTAGCGCTTCCCCTGCCATCCCCAAAGCCCCCAAAAGGCTCCTGGATGAGCTGGGCTGGAAGGATTTCAGCGCCTGCCTGAGGTGCTGTTTGCAGTACCAGGCTGCTCTTCATCTCCATGGTGATTGCAGGCAGGTCTGAAGCAGCAAATCTGCTAAAAAGACTCAGCAACGCGGGGAGAGGAGCGCAATTAGAAATCTGGTATTTGTTTCAAGGAGCACAGTGACCGATGAAAGAAACAGATGCTGGAGGAACCTAAAAATAGATTAACCTGGGTCACAAGACAGCAGTACCTACTGCTCGAGCTTATGGGCTTTCTTCTCGTGCGCATCCAGAACTCCCTGAAGGCACATACACACTATTTCTTAAAATACATCTGCAGCAAAGACATCTGGGGATCAAATAAATATCCGGTCTTCTGGAATATGTCACCACTCTGCTGGAAGATGGTTTCAAGCACTGTACGTGCCATGCTGTACTCATCAGAGACCAGGTCTACCTGCTCAGGTGTAAGCGGTCACCAAACAGCTGCATTTTGACCCAGAGCTCCGTGGACTTACACAGCTGGACACAAGGTGGTGCAGAGCGAAGGTCATGCCAGCGTGGAGACAGTCCCACCATGACGTGTCCTTGGCAATGCACCTGGTTCACGTCCCCTCCGCTGGAGGAGCAGCAGAGCTACGTCATGTCCATCTGTGCCCGGCCACCTCGCTGGTTCTTGAACCTCCAGGAAGACTCTAAAGGAGCCTCCAGCATATGGAAGGTGACAGAAAGTGAGGCTGTCACCTCATTAGCATGGTCAGATGGCAACAAATGAAACATGCGGCGCTGCGGAGCGCAAACCGAGCACAGAGCAAGGCTTGTAAAGACAGGAGAAGACAAAACCCCAAACAACTGGATTTTCTCTAATCAGACAGATAGTATTTACAGCCTACGGGTGGTGCCAAAATATTTCAGGAAATGCCTAAGTCCTTCTGAATAAAACTCAGGAAAACACAATGTTCAAAAGACAGTAACTACAAGAATAAGAATGAAAGCTTTCCATCCTCTCCCAGCCTCCTTACACGGTTTAAAATGATTGCCATAGCAATTATCAAGGCTAACGTCATTTTACAATCTCCTCTGCAAATTAAGTTCTGAGTTGAACATGTAAAAGATCAGCATAAGAACTAAGCGAATCATGTAAACTGCAGAGAACAGAAATCAATGCGCTTTGCACACAGACTGCACGCTGAGGTCTAATCCATCCTATTAAATTCCTATACAGAGATATTTAAACTTCATCTGAGCGATTCTTTCCAATAAGCGGCAGACATCACGCTTGATAAAGCAACCCCCAAATACTTGGCCCGTTTTTGGCGTGACTTTGACTGTTTGTCCTGGACTCACCACATGGGCATGAAGGTCCAGGAGAGCAGAACGTCTCCAATAAATTCCCTGGACACACTGGAGTCCCACCACATTTTTTCCATGAAACAGTAGTAGGTATGTCCGTATCGCACGCTCCCTTTCCTAACCACAGCAAGCTCCATCCTGAAAATATTTGTTTTTCTCTCTCAATTGTAATTTACACCCACAGACACACAAAACCAGAAGTCCCCAAGTGATTGCATCATGATTTTTCTGCCTAGTTGTGTACTCAGGCCATGTCTCCCTCTGAACACCCTCATCGTGCACCTAGAAACAGAGCTGCATGCAAAAGTGCTCGCAGCCCTCAAAGAAAACCAGGCCAAGGACTTTCAAGGAGCGACTTAAAAACATCCCCTTTGCGGTAACTTTATGAGTGTTTCTACCTGTTCAGGCTTGAGGCCTGGCGGGACCCACGCGTACTCTTCCAAGGCACAGCCGGAGTCGTCGTCGGAGGTCGAATTCCTCTGGAAGTCAAACATGAGTTTGGTGACGGTCTTCTCCATCTCCAGAGGCATCACGGTCACGATGTGCTCTTCCTGGGAGCACTTGCAGTGCAGGCAGATCTTCCTGCAGGTTGGAGGGCAAGAGAGAAGATCCCAAGGTGAGTTTCATTTAAAATCCCCAAAAGATGAAAAAAAGTGATTTCTGACACTCAAACCACCCTTCCATTACGCAGCAGTTTTTTCCAGCACAGCACTTGCCTCTGTCACAAGGAGGAAATAAAAGTCCCTCTTTGCCCTCGCATTTGGCACTTGAGCTGAGTCAGACTGTCAAATGCTTGGGGACACGCAACTGCTTGTCCCTTTATTGCACTGAGAAGGACATTTCCAGCGGCCACGTATGTCAGGGCCAAGTCCCTGCCGGGTGCCACCAGTACCAGCTTTAGACCAGCTGAGCATGTAGCCAGTATATAAAATGGTGGCTTTTCTGGGAAGCTTGGAATGACAAGCCCCTTTAGCATGCTGATAGCACACATTTGCTTATTAAAGTGGCATAAAATTGATTATAGTCTGAACACATAAAATTAAATCAAATTAAAGGAGGCTGCGGAGCCCACGGTCACACCGTGATGGGCTCTGAGGTGCCCCGCTCGCCCGGCACGCGCAGCTCCGCGGGTCCTGGCGCCCAGCAGCTCCACGGGGTATGGCATGCATAGTAAGAACGGTAAAAAGGGTGCAATTTAACAGATATTAACCTAATTCATTGCAATGACTTTTTTTTTCTTTTTTTTTTTAGCTTTATATTTCTTTTAAGGGTCTGTTCCTGCACTCTGCAGGTTGATGGGAGATTCCTTCCTGGGCTTGCACCCAAGCTGTGCAGAGGACCCTCATTTATCAGGACAGTCGCTGGAGGAAATAACACAGAAAAAGTAGGCGAGAGAGTAAATCAGTCACCCAGGAAGCTGGAATTCAATACAGTTTAGGTCAAACTGGGATCCCACCCTACACTTTACTTCTACTTTAAAGTAATCATGTAGGACTTGGATGCTGTTGACTTCTGAGGGATTATATATGATGTCCCTTAGGTAGCACAAGGCAGACTCAGGTCCACATCTCGCAAATCAACAAGTCAACACACCAAATGAGGGAGAAGTTACGGTTACAGGTTCCTCTGCAAAGGCAAAGCAAGGGGAAACCAGAGGGCAGAAACAGTTAAACACGAGGAGCTTTAATTTTCAGACACCTTTCCTTCTTTTCCACCATTGCGTAAAAAGCCAGCTAAGCACACCCGCGCCAAGGTCCAGATTGGAGTCTAAATTTCCACTTGGCCATTACAGCACAAAAAATGCACTCTAGCAAAAGTCAAGAGGCTCCGTTAAGTCAAGCCAGGGAGATTTGCCAGATTTTCCCATTTCCTGCCTTTCATCAGATCTAAAATACACACAGACCCAAACGCGCCTCGAGCGTCTGGTTTGCGTCCAGTCGGAGAGTCTCAGCGCTGCCTCTGGCTGTTACCTTAAAACATAATCACGGCACAATTTCACGTGAATACTTCAATTAATCAGCTACCGAGGAAAGGTTCTCCGCCTCGGCAGAGCTGTTGCCTTCTTGGCTGTTTCCATCTCATTTCACGATATGATTAGATGCAGCTCAATATGCAACAAAATGTAAAGAATAATTAATATCTTCAGAGCTCAAGATTCAGCTTTGGAGACCTAGGCCATTACTCTGACAGAGTTTAGTGCTTCTTTGCCAAATTTAATTTGCAGGGTATCAATCACGAGCTTCAAAGAGAGACAGCCCCCTCGTCCAAGCCCAGAGATCTAATAGAACAAATTTACACTCTTGGGTGGCAAAATAGAGCAAACAGCAAAGTACCTTTCTGCCGGGGTGAAGGCAGATCTCCTAGATGGACTCCTAGGTGCATTTCCCAACAGGCAACCCACTAGGAGCCCAAAGTTTGGAGCCCATTGGAGCCCAATGGTTTTTGCACACACAGCACATCATGGACATTGCCACCACTCCGTAAACCAGTGCGTCCTGCCAGCCACCTCAGCTGTCTATGAGCACTCTAACATGAAAAAAAAACAATCTCCACATCTCCCTCCTCCTCCCAGAGCGGGACAATGTGCTTTGTAATAGCTCTGTACCTTTAAAAACTGAGCACGGAGCTTCTGCCACCTCCCTGGGCAGAGGGTACAAACTTGAAGATCTTGCCCTTGAGATACTGATTCTGCTCCTTTCCTCTCATTAAAGGCAAAAGATTAACAGTTTTAATTACAAGTATTTTATTTACATTAGGATATGTTGTTTCATGGGAATGATACACCACGTCCTAGGAGTATATTTCAACTACTACGATATGGTTTCCATGACTTCTTTGCATAGGTCTCACTTATTCAACTTTACTTTATCGTCTTCTAGCTCAACGTAATTAAAAATAATTCCCCGTGGCACAAGTTTAATATAAAAATGTACATTTCAAATGCGAGATGAAATTGAAAAAGCAATATCACCAATTGCAGAAGTGCTTCGAGTATGCAAGCTTGATAAACGTGCCAGTACCGAACCGGGCGCCAGGATGACCAGGACACCACGGCGGTGCTGATGTGCAAAGCCAACACGTTGGAGGGAGCGCAAGGTCCGCTCTGAACAGCAGGGATAAGGGAGTCGACGGCAGAGACAAGGCTGTTTATTCATTGATGCACACAGGGAAGAGCGTCAGAGCCTGGAGCAGCTCCGCTCGCCGGCAGCGTGTCAAATACCTTACCATATAAAGGATGTCCCAGTTCAGGTAGAGCTACACGTCCCGCGAAGGGATAAATCCATTACCTTCATCCTATCCAGACACGACTAAACAACACTGAAGCTTTGTTAACAAAGACTCTTGCTTCCAAAGTGCTGGGCAGCCCCTAGCTATCCATCACGATCAGATGAACCCGACGCTAATTGAGAAAAAGAGTAAGGAAGTTTTTGAAGCAGAAGGAAATAAGGCCAATCGCTCAGTGCCTCTCTGGAAATCTCATCTTCATTTCAAAGCCGCTCCTTCTTGCTCTTGGCCACATACCAACAGGAGTCACGCTCTACCTCTATGTGCTAGTCCCAGAGAAAGAGAGGAGGGTCTGCAGGATCATCCCAGGAAGGTCCTTGGCACCTACTGTCCTGAGGTCCTAGAGATAGACCGGTCACTGGGTTAGGAGTATTTTGGTGCTGTTACTAAAGCCTAAGAATATCCTGGAGTTTCACTTGTCTCCAGAAGCTGAAGATTACTCAGGAACATGTGTTTTCTCAATAAGATGAGGAGAACTGACAGCATTTCAGGTGTGGAAAGTAGAGAGAAGTGGTTGAAAAACAGTAGTAGCTTGTGGACAGAGGGAAAGAAGAGGAAGAGAGACACTGGCTACGTTGCTTCTGGAGGCCTCTGCTACAGAACATCCTTGGTATTTCTCTTCTGTAAGGAGGTGCACACTTGTTTGCCCTGCAGCAGGGCCAGAAAGGAGGGAAGTAAATAGGGAGAAAATAACATTTCCTGCTTTGAGATTTAGCTGGAAAGAAGCCTGCCTTGAATTGACTTCACATGGTACGAAGAAGTAATGGCTCGAAAACAGATTGCAAAATAAAATACATCTATCTTGTAACTTCATCAGATGAAGTGCTGACCTCAAGGAGAACAGATTTTTCAAAGTCGGCTTGATGCAGCGCTCTTGGCATGACGGCTGGGGCGCTCCACCGAGGAGGAACTAACCCCTGCTCCCAGGCACATCCCCACCCATCCGGGGGCGGCGAGGGAAGGAGCACAGCCGGATCCATCACCCCTCACAGCCCTCAGCAAAGCAAAACCAACCCCCTTCTTTACAAACAAGCACAAAAGGGGGGATCTGAAGCAAATGGGGCCAGCACATCCAGGAGATAACATGGTCCCAAGGTCCCTTCTAGCTTGGGATTCGGAAGCACGTTTCCAGGCTCGGTATGCAAAGCCCAACACGCAGCCAACTGACCTGCAGCCTCCCCGGGACAAGGAAATCTCTTGTTGTACACAGTGCTGAGCACAGCACAACCTCTGCCATCGCTGGCGTCCCTCAGCAGCCCTTTCACAACAGCAACAGCACTAACAATAAGTTAAACTATGTGGAAAACACTAGTGCTGTCCAAGCGGCTACAGAGAGAGCCACGAGCGTGCCCAGAGCCCCGGAGGAGAGGTGAAGGCCAGCTTCAGAAATGCCTCAAAAAGCAACCAACCCTCTGCCATCCAGCTCAGGGGCAACGTGCCGAATTCATGGCTATTCTCCGCTGGCTTGACACATATACATCCATCTTCCAGGATCGCACCACCCTTTGGATTGCAATGAGAGTTTTCAGTCAGCCGGCAGGCACTAAATCACAAGACTGCTTGGAGATGGGAGAGGCCGAGGATTTGACACTCTTGACCCGCGAGCCTCTGAACCAGGGCTTCTTAATGTCTCCTGTTATCTCCTCCCCTCATCTGAGCGCTAAGGAGGCATCCTCATTAACTCCAGTTACACAGATCCAGTTCTCCTGACCCCACAAGCAAACACTCATCTAAAATGACACATTAATAGTCGTTTACTTCTTTTTTTCGGTCTAGTCCCGCATCTGGAGATCACTGAGGAGAAACCTAAGGAGTCAACGTAGGGAAGGCGTGTGGGGCTGCACAATGCGCTCATAGAGCATGAGGTTACCAACGTGCAACCCATGGGCTAACACGGCAGCTGGCTTCAGGCCTCCACTTGGCTGCTTTTCCACCCAGTCAGGTATGACAGGGACCGTCCTCCAACCCACGTTTGCTCCTTGGTTTCTCCATTATCTCCCTACACATCAGCCCTGTTGGAGAAGCCCTGGGTTGCCCTCACAACAGGTGAGCTCCAGAGTCAGGTGCTCCATGAAGGACCCTGCTCCTCGGTGACCATCTCTGGAGGAGCCGCCCTGGATGCTGTTTCTTCTGGGCTTGGCAAAGCTCACTGACACGGAGCAAAAGCCACCGAGACATTTTTAAGTGGCCACCTAATGTCTGTCTGAGGTTAAAGGGACAGACTGAGGGAAGAGCTGCCAACTTCGAAGCAGACACAGGAGCCGAAGTTCTGCCTCCAACTTCCCTGAAACTGTATTTGAACCAAATGCTCCCAGTACGCCCAAGCCACCGCTCAGAGAGGCTGCGGGTGACCAAAGGCCTCACCTACAAAGCAGCATCTCTCAGCACAAGGCATTTCTGCAGCTTCACGGCTCTTAGGTGGATCCATTTCAGCAGGAGAAACTACCAGCAGGAAGGAATTGCAAAGACTTTGTGCAACCTGGGTTTAAAAGGAAGCTGAGTTAAAGCTTTCATCTCCAAAACTAGGGTACAAGAGGATGAAGGAGTTGAACTAGACACACACACTCAACAAAGCACCAGTTCAAAGTCGGAGCAGAAGGTGCCCTTGGTGGCTTGCAACGGCTGCTGAGGAGGGCAATGCTCACTTGACCCAAGATATTTTGGGAACAGTAGCCTTAAAAGAGCGAACTGCTGCAATAGAAACAGAGCAGACAGGAAAGTAACACCAGAAAACTTGGAAGAGCAAAATAAACCATCAGCCCATGGTGCAAAATCCCACTAATTTCAGCGGTAACAGCAGAACCTACATGCAGAACTTGTGCATCCCAGGAAAGGTTTGCAGTAGGCTGGAAATCGAATGAAGCGATGGAAGAGGAACAAACCAGACTCCCCTCCATCTTCTCCATCTGCCTGCTTTGCTGAGAGGCAAGTCAGATTTTCGGTGCTGCATTACTGCAATTCCCTCTGACCCTCACGGTGCCAACAACAGCAATTGTTAAGGCATTCAAGGCCGTGTTGAAGCTTTTATTACAACATCCTTTTCTGAGTGTTAAGAGCTCCTGGAAAAATTCTCCTCTCTGGCTGAAGTTGTCCGTGCTTGGTCTCAGACTGGAGATTAATTTTATTTTTTGAGACTCAGGGAAAAAAAAAATCTTTACCAGTGTAAGATTTATTCTTTCTTAATTACGGAAAAATAAAACCTCAAAAGCTGAGTCCCAGTATTGCCAGTTTCTGCCAAATTTGAACAAAAACAGTCTCAGAGGCCTTTCCGATTGCTCTGCCTTCGCGGTGAATTAGGACCATTCATTCTGTGAGCGGGTGGAACATCTGCCCATGGGTGCCCACAACTGTGTCCCCAAGTCCCTGCTTCCCTGTAGGCACAGACTGCAGCAGCCTCCAGTTTTGTAGTCTGTAGCCGTCAGGATAGGTAAGAACAGTGATCAGAGCACAAAGCTGTGCTCCTCGGAGGCGAGACGAGGGAATTTGGGCAAAAGAAGAACCCAGATCCCCAGTGGAGGCTCCGTTTGTGCTGTCTTTGTGCCCGTGCTGTGGCAGGTGAGACACCAGGACCGCAGGCCAAAACTGTGGCCCGATCTATGAGAACCCAGTAAAGGATGAACAGAAAACACAACCTTTTTGTTTGAATCCAGTGTCATCCTGAAGCTGTTTCAAACCGGAGGAGCTGGGGCTGCTCTTATGAGATGAAACCTCTGACCATGAAACCACGAAACTTCAATATTAATAACCAGAGAGATCTCAGAAGAACCTCCTATTCAGAGTTCTCAAGATATTTTGTAAAAGATGCAGTATTTCTTTCATTTTGTAGGTAATACGAGGGTAGGCAAAGCGCCAACTCAACTTGCCAACTCAATCTTACCACCCATCTGAAAATATTTACGTTTTTTTTTACTTTTCCTTAAAAGTCTAGCTCTTGGAATTCTGGAAATGATAACAACCATTTATCTTTTCCCCTGCTTGCAAAGAAGAAATGGAAACTCTTAGTTTCCAAGCTGAAGCAATGAGAAAGCTAAATAACATCAACAACCCCAAAGTCAAGTGAAGTTCAAGTCAACCTCCAGACTTTGAAGGGAAGAGGAAGCCATGGAAAGGGCTGACCTAGGAGGTCCGGATTAGCCGGCCACCATTTCCAGCGGGCTGATGAAGCAGGATGAGATAACAGCAGCAGCACTAAACTCTCCTTTTAATTCAGCAGCCTGTTCTATCCAGGAGCGCTCACAGTTGTTGACATGGGCATATGCTGCAAAAAGCCTGGCCAACGCCTTAAGTTGTCTTCTACAATTTGCAATTCTACCACTCAGCGGCTGTGCAGCCATGGAGCTGGATCTCAGCAGGTTTCTTTCTGCTGCAGAACTGAAGGAAGAAAACTGATTCCAACCCTCTGATTCTATCAAAATTTAGACTCAGGCTCTGCATCCACCATCAGCACCCAACGAGCCCAGCAGAAACCCACTCAGCACGAGGGTCTCCATAGTCCTGCAAAGTTTTCACAATACTCGTCTTTTCCTAAACAGCCTTTATCTTCTCGCCCCTGTCTTTCTCCCCACCATGTTGCAGCTCCCGTAGCTCAGCTTTTCAGCAGTGGTCTTTGAGAAATCATCTCGAGTAGAGCGGCTCTGCTGTGATTTGCCCTGGGGCTGTACATGCTATTTAAAGTGACTTCAGCAGTTTGGATTTGCAGCGTGATAGGCAAAGACCCCGGGAAGCAGTAAATGCGTTTCAACGTGAGCACATCCTGGGCCTTCCATCCTCAAGGGAAAACAAATCCAGCTGACAGGCAAAACACTCCGGAGCGGGATGAGCAGCCCCACGCTGCGAGGCTTCGGAATATTGCCATTATTTCCGAAGTCACGGCTTAGGCAGCGACCCCTGAGACAGGCAATACCGAGGCATTTGTGAAAGCGATCGCCAGCAGACGGGCTAAGCCCCAGCACGGCTGCCAGCAGCAAGCGCGCGCGGCCGGTCCGTTTTGTTAAGCAGAACCCAGACGGTATAAAACAAACGCCGGGAGAGGATTAAAATACGACGCCAAATATAATCTCGTTAGCCGCAGCTAGCTCAGCTTTGCAAACCTCTGCCTCGAGTCAGCACCGCCAGAGCAGCAACGCGCTGACGTGAGACCTGCGAGCGCTCCCGCAGTAGGTCGAGTAATTGCTGGATAAATATAAGTCAGATAAGTTACCAGATAACGCAGCTAAAACGAAAAGGACGACACTACATCTGCTGGAAATAATCATTTTGGCATTATTCTGCCCAGCGCTAATCCCCAATGGGTTGAAAAGATTCGGTCGCTGTTTGGCAACACCGAGGAATCGCAACTGCAAAACAAAGAGTAACCGGATTAAAATCTTCCCGTGCTCACAGGTCACGTTTGTGTCGCATTTGCTTAAAATGATCCTGCAAGTAATATAAAAGGAGGAAATGTGACTCTAAAAGATTGCATTGAAAAAAATGCAATCCCCTCTAAACCCCCTGCTTTCAAATCTAGATTAATTTATAGCCAGGCATGCTAGCATTAAAAAGAAGGATGTAGTAAGATTATTACTTTAAAACTCTCTGTCTTTGGGAATCCAAAAGCAACACAATAAACATCCGAGCAGCAATATCATCCGCCAGAACGCCAGCCTGCATGCAGTTTGCTCAGAAAATGCCCCCTGAATCCAGCCTTCCTGAGGCTGCATTCACCCAAGCAAAAAATTAATGCCGAGAGATGAGGATTTTTTAATTCTTATTTAAAACCAGCTGAGCCTTCCTGATTATCATTAAGAAAAGAGGAAAATCCATTCATTTAGCACCAGCCTTTCTCTCTGACCCCCTGCAGCTGCAAAAATGCAATTTACCAATTAACCTTTTACAGTGGTAAACAACGACGACAGCAAAGGCTGCAGGAGGGAGCAGCCCCTCCAAAGGTCCCTAGTAACGAACGGTATATTGAGCAAAGTTGCCACGCAGCTACGTGCATGCACAAAAACGCTGCCTATTCCTCCTCCGCCTCCCCTTTTCCCTTCTTTTTCCCCTAAAAACACCAGGCAACTTGTAAGCAGCGGACAAAAGGCGGCTTCTTACCCACTCTCGACGCGGAAAGGTGGAAAAATCCGCGGGGATGCTCTGCCGCGCTAGTTTTGACAGTTTACTTTCCGCTGGGGGCTGCTCCCCGGAGCAGCGAAAGCGCCGCAGTGCAATAAAGCATCCTGTATCCTGCGCGGCGGCGGTGGCAACGGCGGGCGGGCGCGCGCCCGGGGCTCGCGGCGCGCTTTTGTCCGAGCCCTTCACGAGCGGCACGCGCTGCACATCGCCCTGGTTGCTGGCAAACCTGCTGCGGCCGCTTGCCGCCCCGCGCTGCTCCTTGGGGATTCACGCTCTCCGCGCCGGGCGGCTCCGCATCCCGCCGCCCCGATCGCGGCGGTGCGAGCTCCGCGGCGGGACGTCCGTGCGCGCGCCAGGCGCCGCGGGGCTCCGCTGTTGCATTGCTCGCCTCTGCTGCATGCTAATGAGCGGCGGCGGCGGCTGCCAGCCCCGCTGCCCGCAGCCGGACAGCGCCCGCTGCCGCTCTCCGCGCGGAAAACAGCCGCCCGGAGAAATCAATAAGCCCCGCGCGGGCGCCCAGGGGAAAGGAGGAGGAGAAACATCCCCTCGCTGGATGGCATTGGGGCGTTTTGAACAGCCGGCTCTGCGCCAAGCGGCACGAAGATGCTAATTATCCTCCTCGAACCGTCGTCGCCTTCGCTGCTGACCCCGTGTCGACTCGCTGTCACGCTCAAGGCGCTGCTCCTGGGGCCACTAAAGCAACGAGCCCTTCTGGCTCTGAACCCCCATCTCGTTTTCCTCCCGGCTTCGCATGCCCTCTTCATTATTTTCTGCAGTCATTTGCTGCGATTCCCCCACTGGTTTTTAGACACAGCCGGTTTGCGCACCAGCAGGGCTAAATATTCGGGGGAACACAAGTTATTAGCGTGGTATTTTGGCTGCCACATATTTTAATACTTTTCCTTTGCCCTCGAGAGATGCACGGGCCTCACCTTTTATGTAGTAGCAAATGCAAGGACTCTGCTAGCTTAATAGGGCAGCTAAATCTTCCTTCCCCAGTGCTTCCCTCCCCGCATTAAGGAAAAGAAAATACACGCAATGAGCTATACTGCCAAATCCCTTTTGATGCTCTTAAGGCTCGTTACTCGGGAATCAGGGGCTCGCAAATGAATCCGACTCAAGTTAAGTGTTGGGGGAAATGTACTGCTTAGCTTTTACATCCGTGGAGTGAAATTTTTAAAAAAAACAGTTTTTTGGGGGGCTCAGAAAAATACAGAAGGCAAATAAAGGCTGTCTGGTGCGTATTGTTTCTCTAAGGCGCTCGTGACTTCGGGGGCCTAGCTCAGGATTGCTGAGCCCTTGGATTTGGCAATATATTAAATATGTTTACAGAACACAGAAGGATGCAGAAAATACAGCTGTGAGTCCTTCTGCAGCTTCAAATGCCTTAGATAATGGTTTTTATTAAGGATCATAAATTAGGTTTCATTATATGGAATTGCACTCAAAATATCAAGGGCGAAATCTTAAGCTGGGATAAATCAGTCTATCGTCTTATCAGGGCTGCCCTGACTTACCCCATCCAAGAACGCACGAGCCAAGAGAAAATGCGGAGACCTCCTCTGACATGGCATTAGATGGCCAAAACCCTCATGGCCATTAACATATATTTAAGCATTTACAGTTTTTGCTTTTTTTTTTTTTTTTTTTAGATTAAAACTGCAGCAGGGAGTTCAAGAGTCAAGTAGCGACTTGCTGCATCTGGCCAAGTCAATCCCCAAGTTTTGGGAATGGCAGCTCAAAGACGGGTTTTCTGATGGTTCAGCCAAGCCATGGGAACCGATCTGATGTTCCTGGCTTTTGTGCTCCTTGCATTTTCCCCAAGGATGGAGCAGCAGCCCCACTTTTCCCAAGGAAAGAAGCAGATTTGAGGAGGCTCCTTTCAACATCCTCCAGTTCCACAAATCAACAGCACTTACGGGGGATAAAAAGCTTCCCTGACCCTTCAGCCTCCTCAACTGGCACGTTTTGTCCCTTCTGCCTTGCCTTGGTGCATCGGGCAGGCTGTCAACGCCGCTCTGCGTGCCAAGGCCCTGAGATGACGTCTTTCCCTCTTAAATTCAGAACATGTTAATTAAAATACAAAGCAAATGAGACAAAACGGATCCGGGCAAAAGCAAAAAGAGAAGCCCGCTAACAAAATGATAATGTAGAGCAGAAACTCTGCAGAGCAGAAATTACCCGTGTCTGCTCTAGCAATCTTCTCCGGAAGGGTACTGCTAAAACCACACGGTAGCAAATTAAGGGCTTCAACTGAGACAAAAAATGCGCAGTGTTCAGAACAACAGGTCCTGTAGGCACTAATTTTCACTGAATATGAGTCAAATGAGTGACTTT
>VWPW01005256.1:389679-416289 GCA_013389825.1 Crypturellus undulatus | reverse complement strand
GGTTCATTTTATCAATTCTAAAACTTAATTGAATGTAATCTCAAACGAAGTGTAGCTTGATTGCTCCTCATCTGGATAGAGTTAATTGTAATCGGAGGACATATTTAGCTGTACTTAAGAGAGGCATTCCCTACTTCCTGTCAATAGGAGTCAAAAAATAGTTTTCATAGAAATTTCTGTATTTACATAATATGGGCGAAATACAAGGAAAATGCTTCCTAGCAAGTGTGACTTGAATTTCAATGTATGCTTTTTAAGGTCCTGAAAGGTTTCTTAGATGTAGCATTATAATGTTTGCAATTGGGACTTAATGCAGGTGATCTAAATACAATATCTGGTCCTTATTAAGTCAGTAGGAAAAGAATGTCCTTGTCTCAGCTACTATCTTCAGAATATGCAGAACTTCCCCAAATGTCCCTATCCCAGTCCTCATGGGATACTATATTTATTTGTACCACAGCAGGAGGGTGGGAGGATGCTAGTAAAAGCAGCATTTCTACCTTTTCCTCCATTTTTGGTCTGTTTTCTTGTTCTTCCTGTAATTGCTTTTGTAATTGCTGGATCTTTAAGCATAACAACAATTCAGTGTTTTTCCTCCGTCCTATTTCTTCTTTAAGATCCTATTCTGTTTTATTCCTCTCTCTACGTTCTCATTTTGCAGCTTCCAGACAAGTTCCCAACATCTCACAAATAATACTCTCTCCTTTACTATCCTTCAAGGAACCTCTAGCTGACTTTAAATGTTCCTCCACAGCTTCTCAGTCATGCCAGTTATCATGAGCCCTCTCCTTTGAGAAGCTGCAACTCGGAGTCACTCCACATCTCCATAAATAATCAGCAATGCTACTTGCCGTCCTGCCGACTATGCCAATTTCTCATGGAACGAGTGATCATGGGGATGAGTGACACAATGCACATCCCTCATGTGAAGGAAATAGTACAAGATTTTATTGGTATCTAATGGCCCTGGCAGGTGGATAAATAGAAGTCTAGGGACTGATACACAGGGCAGGTTCTTCCCATTTCATATGTGATCTCATCTAGGTCTACCAAGATTTAAAAAAAAAAAAGAGAGAGAGAATGCATGTTTTGAATGAGATGTCCCTTGTCTCCCAACAGGAAGCAAGAAGTGACACGGGGGTGTCTATGTCGACAGAGTACCTCCATCGGTGGAAGCGGACCTCGAGCCCTGCTGTGTGTCATGGTCTGCTGCCTGGCATGGCCTCAGGCCACCGGAGCAGAGCAGTCTGCTCCTGCCTTGCTTGCAGTCCTTCATGAGGGCCTCTTCCCACATACGAGTTGTGCCGGGAATCCAGCTCTCTGCTCGGGTGAGGAAGCTTTGTGATGAGATGTTTGTATTTCACAGACATGTGCTACACTTAATTTTTTAGAACTGGGTTAAGCAATTTTTCTCCTGTTCCTTTCCCCATGCTGTGGTATGATGGGAGGAAAAAAAACCAAATCCCACATTTTTGCTCTTGCTACTATTTTTTTTTTTTCCTTCCTCCTTTAACTTTTTTCTCTAATGAGGGTCTATGCCTGTCTCTTGAAAGGAGCTGAGTTGTCTGTTTTTTTTTTGCCTGTGTTCCTTGAATATCTTCACATCTAGGATAAGAAAGTCCATCCTTCCTTCTCCACTTCTCTATTTAGCCCCTGCTGGCACAAGGTAACTCCTTTGAAGCACCTTAAGGGAGAGGTCTGCAAGTTGTCTGTGCCTGCTCTTCCCTTGGCTCCTCTCCAGGGCCATTTCTCATTTTCCTGGGATTCTGTTACCTTCTTTTCCTGGAGAAACGTGCTTTGCACCTGCACAGTTGCAGACTTGACAGAAGGGAGCAGCGGGAGGCCTGCTGGTGTACCTGCTAGTGTAGTAAATACGCACGTGTATCTTTTCCCGCTCGTCCGTGTGCGTTTCCAAACACGTCAGACTTGGCCAGCAGGAGCCGGGCAGCCCTCGCTCTTTTCCTCCCAGCCGAGGGCGGCAGCGGCCGCTCCTGGGAGCGCCGGCAGAAGGAGCCCGGGCACGAGGCAGCCGGGAGGGCGAGGAGGGCCCAGGCGGCATCTCCAGCGCTCAGGTCGTGGCCCCTCTGCTCTGCCCGGCTGCGCCCACCACCCTCCCACTGCCCCTGCGGGGACTGCCCTCTTATTGCCCCAATTATAGTCTGCACACATTTCATTACACAAGCACTGCTTCGCACGCGCTTTCTGCAGCGGGGTGCGCAGCTGGAGACCTATTTCTTTTCCTCAGCTTAAACACTTCAACAGGTTAAGAAAGCTATTGCGTCTGGATAACAGGTGTTGCAAAACAATATGCATTTGATGTTTAAATGAGAGCGCCTCTTTGTTGACTGCCTTTATTGCAGCTAAAACCCTCCTTTTTTAAGATGACTGGATTTTAATTCATTTTAGTGCTTTTTAAATTATATTCTGTCACTGACTGCAGAGCAGAAGCATTTCACCCAGTTTCCAGACCAGGAAAGTTAATCCACCAATTGACAATATACAAAGATACTAATGTCACCATCAGAGTCACCTCAAGTCACAGACATTTGGAAACTGCAACAATGTGTGTTTAAATTTAGTTTCTTTATGCTCTTTCCTGCTTCCTTGGGAGGAGGACCCTTCTTACAGGGCACAAGGAGGCAGCAACAGGTAAGTCCACACACAGTGAAGAGCCAGTGGCCTGTAGAGCCCCAGGGTAGCTGCAGGGTACCTCCCGCGCGAGGAGCTGGACCAGGGCACAGACTGGATGTCCTCAAACTCCTGCACCCACACCAGCAGCAGTGGCGTTTCTGAGAGCGGGTCTGACCTGCTCATCACCCTCTCCCCTGCCCAGGGACCTCCTGCTGCCCAGGAGCAGCTGCAGCAAAATCCAGGGGACACCTCTGCCACCAGCAGCCTGCTCCCAGGCCCCCAGTGACCCCAGTAAGAGAGGCTCAGGGAGGGCAGGGCCCCCCAGCTGGGAGCAGGCAGAGCTGCAGCGAGGCCGCATCAGGCGCAGGGCTGCACTGGGGCAGCCTCCTCCCCTCCACGTGCATGTGTCAAGCACAGAGGTCACGTTGGGGTGAGCGGCAGAAATGCGGCCTGGAAGCCAAGCTCAAACCTGAGGTGCATTATTAACCATAGAGCCTCGAGGCTGTTCCACCAGCTAATACTTACAAAGTTTAAGATGGTGTTTGAAAGGATAATAAATGCCTCTTGTTCCAAAATTCTTATTTTGGAAAAGGCTGTTCTCAAGCAATCCTAGTGCAGCCCGACAGTGCAATGTCATTCAGTCCCAAGTAAATTGTGCTGAAATAAAACCTCCTTAAACGATTATCTTCACATGAAGATATTCTTTCTGTGTGATTGGTCCCTTGCATGATGCTTGAGCTGCATGGGCTCATAAAGGTGGCTGAGCATGCTACAAAATGAGTCCGGCTTTCAGAGTGCAGGATGGTAACGGTGAGACCCGTCCAAGATGGGATCAATTGACACAATAGGAGTTGACTCCTTGAATTGCATAAGATTTCAGAAGGAGCAGCATTAGCATTAGCACCATGTTTTCACCGAGGAGCTTAGTTTGGGTCATAGGATAGCAGTTTAGCATTGCAAGCATAGTTGTAATTTCTTCTAATGCTGAAAAGCATCTTTCCTTTTCCACTGCAGATCTCCTGCCTGATAAACGTGTCCCTATTCCCAGTGGAAAGCAGGTTAAAATACAGAGTATGCTTATTGTTGTAGCCTGCTTCAAATGTAGCCAGACTTTCCTGTTCTCCAATTGCCATCATTCTGGTATTTTGAATGCTCTGAAAACAGGGCAAAAGTGTGTAAGATTTTCTAAAGTGTTATGATTTTCTGGTGTTGGTGCAGTCTTTGCTAGAGGACGGAGAGCACCGGAACAAGGATGCTGCTGAGCCGGGGGCTAGGGGAGCGAGAGCTGAAAATAACCTGGGTGGTTCTGTCATCTGCAGATGCAAGGGCACACGTGAAACCTTTACAATGTAAAATATGCTATTATATTTTTATATATATTTCATATAAATTTTTATTTTGTATTTAATTTTTTCCAATGTAACTTATTTACCATTTCTTCAGATTTGTGAGCGATTCTTTCCAAGTTCATCTTCTACAGAGAGGTGCTGCACTAAAGCTGTCACTGTGAGCTGAATGTACTAGATGCCACTAGATGGCATTTAGTTTCTGCACAATTTTTGTTCTCATCAGAGAAGTGGACAGGCTAAGTTGTATTGCCTGAAACTATGTTTTGAGGGATGTGAAACATTGCTCATTTGCTCTCATTAGCTCTCATTTGAGAGTTAATTGTTTTGGATGTCTGATGAAGGAAAACATGGTTGTAAAAACAGCTAAAGCTTCTTAGAAATTCAGTAGGAATACACCTATAATGGTGAAAATATCTATTTTGTATGAATATATCTGCTGTAGTAATTAACAGTTTTGCATTCACCAGAAAGAGAGCCCATGTTAGCTTTTCAAGTTTAATGAATATCTTTATTTAGGAATAAGGAAAAAAAGCTGAGTCTTCAATGGCTTGCAGATGTTTAATGAGAAGATATGCATGGCCAAAGGATGCATTATGAACCTGTTTGTTTGTTTTCTTTTTTTGAGCCAATGTTATTCTGTTCAGTGATTTGCATAGGTTATTTTTCCAAGGTCAAGTCAGTGTTTTTAAAGCAGATGCTATTTAGTAACCTGCATCGGTGAGGGGCTTTTTGTCATGAGCTTTGGCTTTTCCTTTTCCAAGAAAACTTAAAAAGCAAGAGTGCATTAAGGAAAGGGCTTGTGCAGGATTTTGAGGCTCTCATAAAATATGTGTTTTTTTTTTTTTCCTACCTCCCAGAGTCTATTTGTAGACAAAGAGGGTGTTTATGCAGTTGCTGTGAGGGCATTTTGCAGACTTTGGAAGTCATTCAGTTAGAAAAAGAAACCACGTTGTGTCACTGGTAATGGATCAAGCGTGAAGTTGGAGAAGTGAAAAAGTAGCTGCAATTTGTACTTTGCCAAGAGTCAGCTGGTGAAAATATGTTGGCAGGACCAGTGTTGCTTGAGCAATGAATAATGACTGCATGTGTAAAGATCAGGGTTTCTGAATCGTTTCCAGATGTTTTAATCACACACATTGTGTCTTTAAAGTAATTTATTCATAGTGAGCCTGAACAGACTGGCCATTTGGTATTGGATACATTGAACTGGGTTAAATTAAAATCCCTTTTCAATCCTCTCCGAGAGGAAGCACCTAGAAATGGTGACTTGAAAAGTTTGGATACAGATCAGACTGATTTAATGCTACCAACGCAGACTATTTTGTTTGTTTCTCCAGAGAAGTGACAAAGAAGTCATTGAAGGTGTGATAGTGATGTCTTAATCAGGCCAGAGCTTTTAAGAGCTGCTCTGGAAGTTGTGCTGCAGTACAGTATGCTATCGTGTTCCTCCCCCTCACCAATAAAGAAGACATATTCTCTCCTTGATATGTATCACTAGGCATAAAAAATGTGAACAATTGAAAAAGTAAGGAAAAATATGCAAAATTTTATTTCATGAAATACTATTCTGTGGGGTAGAGAAAGTTTACATTCCTTTAGCAAACTCTATGTGGGCTGTAGAGAACACTGCTTGGTTGTGTTAAAATTATTGCAGAAACTTTAGTGTGTGTAGCCATTCATAAACAGCAAAAAGGAAAAATCTGTATCCCTGGTTTTCCAAATTGTTCCCCAGGGAATTACTGCTTCACCAAAATGATCTGTTCAAAACTATTCAATCATCAACAACCAAATAAATTACTTTCTGTAGTATTTTCTCAAAAAGCTGTTTTTAGTTACTAAACACCTGACTTTGGCTGTCTTTATTTCAGAGTACTATAGAATACAATTAAATAAGCCTTATATCTATTTTGTATTTTACTTGCATTTTATTAAAATATTTTTCAAAATCTCTACTTCAGCCTCAGCCCCCAAAAGCTATTCAACGTTCCTCCCAAATATCAATAAGAAATTGCTGTCTCTCAAGACCCTAAAAAAAAGTCTTTATGCTCCTCTGAAAATTCATCATAGGTCACATTTCCTGCATCTCCAACATGAAGAGGTCTCAGTATGAAATCCCACTTAATAAGCAATGACATATCTTACATGAGCTTCAAGTTATTGAATAGTTTACAGCCCTATGTAGACTATCTTATGGTGGTCTCGTCCCACCGTGAAAGACATCAAAAGCTGTGTCGGTGTCTGAAGCAAATGCTTTAGCTTCTTGTCTCAGCTGTAGAAAGAAGTTGGCAACTTTTTTTACTGTATGATTTTGAAAATCAAGTTGTCAGTGTGGTATTATATAGTTCGTTTTTCTTCAGTTTTCCTTCAGAAAAAACATCCACAATGCTGCTCCTTGCGTGAGGTTCTTCCTTCCACTGAAGAATGATGTCTTGAGAGGTTCCATAAATGAATCTTCCTTCACGGCATCTCTCTCCAGTTACCAGTCATTTGCTTTCAGGACCAAAAAACAGTTACGTTCCATCGGTTTCCATGGGAAAAGCTTTAAGTCTTGTCTTGTTTCTGTGAAGGAAAGCAAGTAGAATAGTTGTCTGCTTCTCAAAGTGTAACATGTTTTGAGCTACATTTGGGGAAAACAACTCCACCTATCTACAGAACAGGATTAAAAGGAGGTCATAGTGGTAGGGCTACTGGAGCCAGAATTCAAAAGTAGAAATTTGTCATTCATCATAAGTAGGTGTTTGGATACCACTCAATGGACAACTACTTCTAGAGACCTGCTCTAGAAGTGGCAACATCTGTCTATACGTTCTCATTAAATATATCAATCATAATGTTTCCTTTAAAATTAAAATAATAGTTAGAGAGTTAAAAGGTCTTTTAGCCTGGACAAAGTCTTTTTTTTTTACCCTACTGTTATACAGACTGGTATTAGATGTGTGTGCAGAGTATGACACGACACCACTGTACAAGCAGCAAAATGTGAGAGTCCCCTGATTTGCTAGCCTCAGATGTCACAGTTTCCTTGACATGGACAGCATTTTCATGGTCTTCTGATTGCTCCTACATTAGGACAAAAGATCTTAGCCTGATAGAAGAATTGACTTAGAAAATTACTAAGCCATTCTCAGGAGTAACTCACTTTTGTGTGTGTTCTGAAATGTTGTATTTGGCTTGGCTCTGGAAGTTATTAAAAATGCACTAGTAATTCGGTTGCAATGTAAATAAAATAGTTTAGCCTGATAGTTTAATACTACTGACAGAGCAGTGGTTACACAATGATCCGTATAGAGTATCTGCTGCAATAATTTCATAATCTGCTAAACTCTTGGAGTACTCTTAAAATAGGAGGCAGATACCCTGTCATCCCAAGGTGTATATCTTTGTAAGATTGTGCAAGGCAGAATCGCATATACCGATCCCAGAAACTTTCTCTTCTTTTCTGTTGGTCGCTTTTTGGCTTTGGTTCATTTAGGTTGGCAGGTTACAGTAAGTGTTTGATTTGGTTTAGTGTTTAAAACACCCCGCCTTGGAGAGATGGGAAAATGTGGTGGTTAGGAGGCTTCAGCCTTTGGCACAACTCCTGCCCGCAAGTCTCAAGTGAAACAACTGCTGGTGGTGACGTGTCATTCAGGGATGAACGCAGCCAAGGTAATTGTTCTCTGGGCCACTGACAGCCCAGTGCAGCTGTACACGTTTTAGATGAACCAGCAGCTGCTGGAATAAAAGCTCAGCTCAATGACTCTCACATGACAGCAACGCAGAATGAAATTTTGGAGTGCTCCAGTGAAGTGTTGGCGTGGAGCAACGACACTGCAAAAGTTGCAGCTGTTCCCACCAGCGCTTTCCTGCATGTATGTACATATGCACATCTGTGCAGAGAACTATTTCTAAGTCTCATGAAGTCATATTTGCAAGTTAATTCTGTGAGAGAAGAGGAATCACAGAAGCAATGAGAATACAAAGTGTGAATGGCATCCTGGTAAAAAGTGATTAAACCATTTTTCATGATCTCAAAGGTTTCTTGGCTCTCAGAAGAGCAGTCCTGGGTACGTGGCAAGATCAAAAATCAGGTCTGTCCCCAGAGGAAGTTTTGGGTGTGAAATCTGTCCTTGAAGAGCTTTAGCTTCCTGTTAGTGCATAAGCTTCCTGTTCATCTTGCAGATGAAAAAGAAAAGCTAGAGTTCGAGAACTTTCAGAATTTGTGAAGGAATGGAACTGTACAAAAACTTTCACCATTTGTGTTTAGACCTGGAGCGATGTGGAGCTTAACCCTGTAGAACCAGCTAATAAGAAACTCCAGGCGCACCGAAGTCACTCCTTTTCAACAAGTGGGATGCAGGAGAAGAGGGACCTGCTCCCAAAGACCCACAGCTGCAATGCAGTAACTGCAGAAAAGGTCAGGAGAAGAATTACATCTCCTCTGGGAGATCTCAATTTTATTGTCTCATCTTTCTACTGTAAGTTATTTCTGGAATAATAATTCAGTCTTTGTACTCGTCTGCTGCCTCTGTAGGCCTTATTCATACTGATTCTGATGTCTTCTTCATCCCTGATGTTATTTTTTTATTACTACTGGGAATCCTAGTAATGCCTTATTAATTTTTTTCACTGATGTGTTGCCTTATTCTGGAAAGCCCAGGTCAGGCCACAGCTCCAAAGCTGCAGTATAGCAGTCTGCAGGACAAAGCCAATGAAGTTGTAGATGAGGCACTTAGGGACATGGTTTAGCAGGCACGGTGGTGATGGGTTTACGGTTGGTTGTGATGATCTTAAAGCTCTTTTCCAATCACTATGATTCTGTGATTCAATTCTTTGTCCCTTCGCGTGTGTCTTTACCCCCAGATCTGATTCCTCCCATCCTGACACTCTCATCCATTGTGGCAACCTCCATTTGTTACCATCAGGGCTGCAAAACCGAGTTAGGCATGTTGGAAGACATCCTTTTCCCTCTCTTCAGAGTCCATTAAAATGTTTTATTTTTGTTGAGGGGGAAGATGAGAAAGAAACTCCCATTTCTCCCTCAGAGTAGGAGAGTCTGGCAGCTGCCACCCTTCTCTCCCGGAGAAAGGAGATGGTGAGTACTGAGAGCATCTTCAGTGGATGCATCGTACCCATGACCCAAACCCCCGAGGTTGATGCCATGTCCTGAGAAGCATCATTTTCCCTGAGGATGGGAGCAGGATGTGACCTTACTTCTGCTTGTATTTAATATCCTGAGTTACAGGACCTCCTCTCTTCCCTAGCCAAATGTTGGGAAACAAGCACTCTTTATAAACCTTCCAACTCCTGCACCTGACTTTTACTGCTATAATTCCTCTAAATAACAATAACAAAAGTGTTTAGCATTCCCAGATATATATAAAAAAAAATACCCCAAAGCAGACTTTTACCAAGTTGTCCACAGACTTCTGACTGTTTGACTGTAGGTAGGATATTGCTGTCGTTTCCATCAGAACAAAGTAAGCAGTCCTAAAGAAGGAGTGAAGAAATTCCTCTGCATCCAGACAGAGTTCTCCTTTCTGCTTTTTAGCCTTCAAGGTGACTTCACAGTCGTCTTCACAGCAAAGTGGCTTGAGGTGTGTGCAAAGAACTGCTTCGTTCTTATACTGCTAATGTTTATTAGTACTATGAGTACTATCTCTCTTTCAAAGACAGCACCAAGCTCTTTACTGTTTGCTTCAAGTGATGTGGGCTGGAATGACAAAAGATAACAGGAAAACACCCCCAAATTACATGAAATACCTGATTTATTACCATCATTGTGTAATTCTGCAGAAATATTGATTGCAGGTATATGTGTCTATTATGGAAGGCTTTTGTGCACTTCTCTGTTGCCATGTTAGACTAATTGCCACATAAAAAAGGTACAATATTAACTACTGCTTCCTGTTTCGCAGAGACATGTATTGGTTCATTCAAATAGAATAAAAAGCTCCTTATGAACAAAATTAAGCTATTCACTGTTTGGTTTTGTTCTTCTGTGATATATTTATGTAACCAGAAAGGGGACTGTGGAAGTTTGGTGAAGTTAGCTTTGGACACCCGAGTTCTGACCCAGTGATGAGGAAAGGTTTATGTACAACTTACCTTGAAAGGAACTGTTCGGGTAACTAACTTCTTAGACTTCTCACACACATCTGGGCACATTCATAAGTGAGGGCAGAGCCTACTGGATTGGCGTCTAAAACTAGAGCTTGCTGCCTTGGAAAAACCTGAAGTTGCTCCTCGTCTCTGAAATGAGACAACATGTGACGACGGCAATTGGGTTGCCAGAAGTCAGGCAAACAAATCTGACAAAATTGGCTAAGTCGGTACATTAGAGCTATGCGAGCAGTCTTTGATCTAGGTCCTAAATCTGGGGGATAATGAACCAGGAACTGCTTGTTTCTGCTAAATCTTCGTATAAAACAATTATAGGATATAGTCCAACTTTCTTGTCTGAAAGCTTAGAGCAGAAGCGTGCCCTTTTGTTTTACCATGAATCAGTGGACAAGGAATTTAAGTCTTTATAGTTAAATCTATGGTTAAATAAAGGTTTCAGGTAGGAAAAAAAAATCCTTACTTGAATGTGTTTATACTTGATGTATTTATTGCCTTGGGTTGGCAGGAAGCAGGACCCTGTATCTCCATTCCTGTCTGGAGAGATCCAAAAATGCATTCAATTCCCAAGGATGCATCTGTCCCCATCTTTCTGGGAGAAGCACATGAACCAGATTAGTCTTCCATGATACTGACTGAAAAAAGTTTACTTTCCAAGGTTACATGTGATGCTTAAAACTGAAAAGCATAAGAAGCTGAATGCAGTCTTCTTTTGATTTATTTATTTTTTCCCCTTTCCTCTGTTTTTTTTTTTTTTATATACAAGGTCTCCACTGATTTCCCAGTACAGGTGAGCACACGGGGAGGTGGAAGCTTAGCTGTGCCTTGTACAACACTTTACATATGGACCTCTGTGTTTTTTCTTGCATAGGAATAAATCAGGGTTGGTCATGGGGTTTCAGTTCAGCAAGCACATGTAGCAGGTGAACCCATGAGAAGGGAGAAGACGTGGGTCATCTCAGAAAAGAGCTACCAGTAACACAGGAGGAGAGCGGCCGTGGTGCTACTGTTCCTGGTGGTGCATCATCCCGAGGGTGATACATCCCTGCCCTTGTCCTCTGTGCCTGGGTCCGTGCCCGACTCCCTCTAGAGTATTCGGAGACGTGTGCTAGCAGATGCATGTGAAAATGGGAATTCTCAACAATTTATATGGAGCTAAGTGTGGGTTGATTTTTCTGGGGACAGCAGAAGGTGCTTTCCTAGGCTTTCTTCATGCCAGATTTCATGTTCCTTTCCACTGCAGGCAGGTAGTAAAATTCTTCAAAAAGCAGATGGATGTAGTTAACAGTAACAACTAATTTTCCATGGGTTTGTTCTTGGAAAACAAATGATCCCCATTTCCTGAAAGGGAGAAAAAGTCCAACCCAAAGCAGACTAGAAGTGTGGAAAATGTGAGACAGAACAGTTTGAGTTTGGTAAAACTGAAACAAATGAAAACAGGAGCTTATGATTGCAATTGTTGAGCAACCAGAACTGCAGGCAAAACAGCCAACTCCATCCTTGGGTAATAAAAAATATAAAAATTAAATGTGGAGCTGCTGCTGGTCCCTGAGTTCAACTCTGCGGGGTTAGCTCAGCATGGGAAGATGTAAACACCAGCAGCTCAGCAGTTGGAAATGGTGGAGAAAAACAACGGAGAAAATTAATCAGCTGGATATCAACAGGGAAAGGCAGGCCTCAAGAGAGGAATTCCCAGGAAAGGAGCACTATCATCCATTATAGGTGACAATGTGACATCCAGATTACTGTGCACATTTTTCAACATCTATGGTCAAGATGAAAGGACTCAAACTTGATTCTCAGAAATTTTTCTCAGATCATTTTTCTTCCACTTACAAGAACAATCAGAGCAAACAAGAGCAGATGATGACAGAAGGAGACAGGACTGCTATCGTTGGATGTGTCTGATGCGGAAGTCCTGTTGCTTCCACGGGTAGGATCTTTTTTTGCCCTCTGCTCACACTGCTCTCCCAAAACATAAAGAAAGGACTTGAGCCCATGGGCTGGAAAGAAAGTGTGAGCGAGGAAGGCAGCTCTATTTTCAGCTGCTGGAGGCATCCAGGTCCCCTGGTGATGGGGAGCTGATAATTACATAACAAGTCAGATGGAGATTTGCTATATAAGTCTATCTGGCCTCTTGCTTATCTCAAGTGCTGGACTGGCAGTTCCCACTCGTAATGCCAGGAACCAAAATAACAGATGTTTTCCTGGAATTTGTTTCATGAAGTAACAGTCTATTTAATGAGCGTCTCCTTCATGCGCTCCTCTTCCTCAACGAGTGTTTGCAGCTCATGCCTCTGCAGCGGGAGTGTGAATATGGTCAGATCCGTGGTAACCTGGCAGGCCAAAGGCTGGAGAGAGAGACAGAGTCATGAAGTGCTGGAGACGTTGTTCTGAATTCAAATAGACTGTCCTGGCTGTCGTTATTGCCTCCACCTTTGAACTTCTTTTGGGGCAGCCAAATTTCCTATCTCCCCTTTCCACTTTTTAGCATGCGCTGAACAGGTGGGGAGAGATCGGCTTCAAAACCACTTCCCTCAAGGTAGGGCATCTTACAGGAAAAGATAGAAGGAAAGAATGAAAGAAATTAAACTTTCACGGACCAATTTCAGCTTCTTTGTCTGAGATACCCTGATTGCTTTGATGTTGCAGGCCCAGGACTTGTTGTTGGCTTTGTTTTTTTGGGGAGGGGGTGTTTCTCCTCATTTCAATAGTAACCCTGGATGGAGTGGTGGTTTCTGTGGGTTTGTTGGTTTGTTTAAATTTTCTATGACTGGTTCAGGGATGTGTGGATTCATGCCTGAAATCCTGACTACATCCCACTGATTCCCTCTCTCTCTGCATAATTCTTCATAGATGTTTCTGTATCTACTTTGAGTAGTTCTCCTCCATTAAAAAAGCATTTCTGGGAGGTTAAAGAGCAGCAAGAGAGGAGAGCCCTGAGAACAAAACGACTAGTTTACAGCTAAAGCGCCAATGCTAATACAATTGAAAGTGGGGATGACTTTTGAAAATTAGAGCCTTTTATTCTTAAATACATATGTGTGTGTGTGTGTGTGTATGCACATGTATATATGTGTGTATATACCCTGCAGTAAAGCACTCAAAGGAAAGGACAACGTTGCAAATGAGGCTGCAGTCTGCACCCAGGGATGGTGTTTTCATGAGGAACAAAAAATGCTCTCCACAATTTTTTTGTGTTGTACTGCATGTGAACTGTGATAGATTGGGGAAGTAGATGAAAGGTCTCTCTATTTTTACATCCCAGAGTGAAAGTGTTAGGTGTCTGCAGCAGTATTTAATCCAAAGGAAAGTGAAATTGAATCTGAGTGACATAATCAGAGAGTCTCTGGTAAGGCGGGCTCCCAAAAAAAGGCATCACGGCCTTCTGAAATCTTACTTTTTAAGGTGGACGCCAGGGCTAACAGCTTGACTCAAACAATGTTTTGCTTTATTTTAATTGTTTTTATTTCTCCCTTTATCTTCTACGAGGAATAGTCCAACAAAAAGCCAATTAATTTTTTAACATGAAATTTTTCAGTATGAGCAAGATAAGATGTGGCAAGTGAGCCATCTTTCAGCTATTCACAAATACATGATGTGCATTATCACCCATCCAAGGTACAGAAGCTCTGGTTTGTGCTGCATCCCGTGTATACCCCGTATATATGTATTCAGACGCAACGCCTGGCATAAATGGTGCAATATGATGATGTGGCTATTTTTCTAGGGAAACCCCTCCGCACAGCTCAGCAGCTGCTCAGGAGTCACCCTTCACATTGTACAGGAGTCACCTATAGGGTTCCTCTACTGCTTTTGTTAGTATAGGAGATACCCAAGTGGCAGTGTGGTTTTCAAACCACAACTAGCGGGACCAGAGGAATTTCTGAGGACACTATCAGCTCTGTCCTATAACCCTTGGCAACTTCTTTTACCTGGAAACTACCTACAACCACATCCCAAAATCCTTGGTGTTGGCCCAAATGCCACCAGATAAAACTAAAATTTCTGTAATTGCTGGAAGCTGCTTGTGATGGTCAAGCTCCCTCTCCTCAATGAAACCGTTGCTGTTGGGACCTATTTCTGTAAGGTAGGAGGTGCAGTGCTGACTTCTGACCAAGTGTTTGCCCTGGCAACTGGGGAGAAAATTGTCATCAAATGGAAGGTAACTTGTACAGTGTGTAATAGTAATTGTGCATGAAGGCGGCCACTTATAGGCCAGTTAGCGCAAGATATATGGGCAGGTTAAGCTTTTAATTAAGATACTGCTTGGTTGTCTTGCTTTGGGGTAGTGGAGGTGCTTTGCTAATGCTGCCTTGCTACTTACGGTGTTGCTTCTCCTGCTGATACATGGCTGTAGTCTTACCAAGTGGAAAATAGCAAGTATTTTACTGGTAGTAAAATGTGGAGTAGGCAAAGAGCAGGTGAAGGAGCATTACTCAGAGGTGGTTTGTCAAGGAGTGGAGAAACCATGTGCTAATAAAAGAGCACTTGGTCTTTTGGAAATAGATATTTGAGTAGTAGTGCTGGTTATTTCCTTCTGTGTTTTGCATGCTCTGGGTTGCTGCAGAAACCACGATTGCTGCCTGTGCTGAATGTAAGAGGAGCAGAACTGGAAAAGCGTTTTCCCCTCTTAGTTCTCATGTTTTGTCACAGAAGGTAATAGAAGAAATTATATCTAAGGTTTGGCAGTTCTCCCTTTTTGTTTTTCATTTTCCTTTTTTGCTCTTTTTCAACATTTTCCAAAACATAGCCCAATTTTGGAAAGTTGCAGCATAACAAAAGAGATTAATGGGAAAGAATCCTCAGACTCTGCCTTGCAGCAGGGCAAAAAAGGGGTGAGAAGAGGGGAAGGAATGCAATAGGAAATTTAACCTTCTCTGCCTTGATGGAAAAACAAATAAAGCTGAAAAATCCCTTCAAAATGAAAAAGTTTTTTTTCCCGCAATCTGTCTTCATGCAAAGGACATGTTCCTCAGTCTGGCCCCTGGGTGGAGAAGGGCCCCACGACATAGGGCCGCAGAGGATCCGTGCCTACATACAAGGCGAGGAGGCTACCAAAAGAGAAAATTCTTTCATTTAAGTGGCCGAGGTCCAAAGTGGTGTCCGAGTTGGCTATTTAGTTGGCTTTTATTAAAGAGCGCCAGGAAATAGGGTGGCGTAAGGAAAGCTGTAGCTTGACTTATGGGTCGTTAATTCCTGTTGATGTGTAAGCATGGGAGAAGCCAGCCACCGAGGTGGCAGGGTTCAGGATGGCTTGTTTCAGGCCACTTGACCTGGGAAGCAGGAAGATGCCGTAAATAGAAAGCCATGGGCCATCTCTCACAGAGCCCCTTTTTGTAGCCCCTTTCCTTTATCCATACCTCGAACCAGTTAATGGCTGACTCTGCAGGAATAGGTCCCAGCACTGGCCTTTTTTAAAGGCATGTGACTGATCCGGTTTGTTTGGGCTGGCGTCTGAGGATTAGGAGATTTGGGAAAAACACACTGCCTCTTTCATTCTTTTGTGATCCTCTCCCTTGCTTTGGCTGGGTTTCCAGCTGCCCCATGGGGGATGGAGACAAAAACAGACAACTTCTCATAAACGGAAAAATCTCCCTCTTGATGGGATCAAGAGGATTCCCGTACAACACGCTGGCATTTGGCATGGTTTTGTTGGTTTGGTCGGTTGGTTTTTAGAAGGCCTTTGCGTGCTGATGCTGAGCTCTCTATTTTAGCTGCAGAGCCTGACTGTGTTTTCTACCATGCAGTGTTAGAGCTGCCTTCATGGCTCTGCCAGAAAACACAGTTGTGCATTTGTTGCTAAAAGTGACAACTGCTAAATTAATCTTAGCTGCTTCTCCAAACTAATAAAAAGGGAGGCTACTATTCTTATCCTCATTACACAACCACAATCAGAACTTTGTTTCTTATACTGACCTTTAGCAGGAAACTTTTCTTGCGTTTCCAGGGTTTTTTCTTTTCAGATATCATGTTTTTTCCCATCAGACATTATTAGCAAAAGGAGTCAACCTCAACCCTGTATGAAATGTTGAATCTTTTTGCGTTACTGTAAGTCTTCTGGAATGAGCATCTTCTTGCATGGTGTGGGGTAAGGGCCTGGAAGGAGCTTCTTGCCCAAGACCACTGGGTCTTGGGGCAGCAAGAGGGCCCTCTTCTGGGGCCTGTAAAATCATAGGGCTTTGGATTGCAGGGAAAACACTAGGTGTCATCAGTGAGACTTTGTGTTGTTTTTTTTGCTTTTGGGGGCTTATTTTTTTTTCAGCAGTAACATCTGCATTTTATAACGCACGGTAATGCTGCTGATAGAGAAGCTGACCATGAGCTTCATGCGTTTTCCTAAGAAAGCCAGGAAGATTTTCTGAAATCCCTGTTCCAGACAAGTCTAGCCAAGAGTTCAGGTTGGCCAGTAAAAACCATGTCAGGATTAGGACTGTTCTTTAAGTGTGTGGAAGACTATTTTAAAAAGCCTACTTTTGTGGAAAACGAAAACATTATTAAAATACCAAGAGAAGTGGAGTTTTTGTTTCACTAGTTATCCGTCGAGCCTTCTTTGAGCCTTTATTTTTCTGTTCCTTGTTATCCTTTTCCCTTTGTGCAGCAGTATCTCCCCCCTGCACCCCTCCTCGGCAGGACTGTGTCCCCAGAATGAAGTAGGAATTGCCTGGTGGGGCTGGTTGTGGGGACTCGGAGGTGAGCAGCAGTGTCCCTGCCCCTGGTTCTAGGTTTCTGTCCCCAAAGAAGGCAGGGGACTCTCAAAAAGAAGGAGTTTTTTTAAGAAAGGAACAGCGACAAATTGCCCTGTGAGGGTTGAAACTACCCCAAAAGCTTTCAAAGAAGTTTGAAATCCACAGGCAACAAAATACTTCTTTTTACCGCAGCCCTGAATCCGCTATCCCCTGCCGAGTCCCCCAAAGCTCAGAGAAGAGGAGGAGTTTTGTTCTTTTTACTGTAAGAAGGGGCTATTTTTTTTTTTTCCATTCTGAATAAGAGGATCATTTTTCTTTTTCCTTTCCCTTTCACTCATGGCCATCTCTGGTGTTAAGAGCACATGCATGGAGGTGGTGGCCAGACACAGGAACAGTCCAAAAAAAAAAAAAGTAATTTTATCCACTCTCTCCTGCCTTCCCCAGATGTGCATAGTAAATTGCATAGTAAATGAAGGGGTTTTTTCAGTATTCTCTAGGTAGTTCAGATTTTTTTTGTTTTTCCATAGGCGCTTTCAGAGTTTCAAGGAATAAGCGAGTTTCATCTGCTTGTGTTTAGGGATTAAATTCGCTCCAGACTCTTAACCCTTAATGAAATCCGTGCAGGTGTCAGCTGCAGTGGCACTAGAGATTTCTAATCTTGGCACCCGTGCAGTCTAGTCAGAACTTGGGTCCAGAAAAGCTGTAGCGCGTCTCATTTTAAGAGACAGTGATGGAATCTTTAGGCTAGAAGAGATCCCTCTGACTTGGCTGTATCTCAGACCCTGCCTGTATAGGGAGCATGCCTCAAGGGATAGCATTTATAACACTAAACCAAACCGGGGCAGAAAGCAGTCAGAAATGTCCTGCCTAAACCAGTTCCCCTTAGCTGACGGGCACAATTTCTGCATTTGGTGGGAAGAATCTACTTATTCCATGAAATAGTGCAGAGAAAATTGCATGGCCTATGGAATCAGTTGTAAGGAAAGGCGATGGCAGTATCTGTGGAAGAGGCTGCTGAAGTGCCAAAAATAGAAACTGGCAAAACAAAGCTTGGAGATTTACAAATGATAAAACAGCTTTCTGAGAAAGCTTTTTGTCATGGTTAAGCGTAGAAGCAGCTTTTGGATTGATCCTGCCAGCAAGAGGAGATCTGCATTGAACAGTGTTACATGACATGGTCCTGGCTGCCTCTCTGAGGGCAGAATCTGTCTTCTGGAGCCATTTCTTAACTATAAAAGCTTTTAAACAGCAATTCTTTGCCAGATCTGACAAAGCAGCAGAGTTTCTCCATAGTCCGCTGCTCTTCCCGAGCATGAATGAGCAGCTGGCAGTTCTCAGCAGCTCGTGCCACCCTCAGACGTGACTTGGAGACATCTATCAATAGACCCTCCAGGATGCCAGAAGAGCTCCGGTTCTGGAAAAAGGCCATACATGTAACCCCAAATACCCTCTCTGGCCTCTGCAATCTCCCTTTCCTGCTTTAAGTCATAAAAGGACACAGTAAATGGAGAATGTAGTTTTCAAGATGACTGCAATAAAACACGGACATAAGTTTGGGAGAAGGTCAGTGTCTCTGGAGAAGGAGGGATTGGAAAAAATCATGCTTTAGTGTTTCCATTTTGTCCTCTGTTGTAGAGATGGCCACTCCTTCAGTCCTTTGCCTGTATTTCTTTCTCTGATCCAGGTCTCAATGCAGTCATTAACAATGCGCCTCATAAAGCAGCCTTAAAAAGAGATCCCACACCCCAAATGCATCGTGTACGTAGATGCTAGCTCAGCCTGTTCTCAGCTGCTCTTTCCCCTCTAGGTTTAGCTAACATAAACTGTCTTTTTATTTCTAGCAATTCTGATAGCCTTTCTGCCTGCAGAACTGACCTTTGCCTCTCACTCTGATGTCCCAGCTGGAGGCTGACAGATGGTGCACTGAACCCACTCACTTCATCTGCATTCCTGGTGAGTTTATATAGTTTAAATAGGGAGTTCAATCATCTGTATGAGAGGTGTTCTGTCTTCCGCGACAGTCAGCACACTCCTGTGAGGCTGGGGGCCAGACCTCAGGAAGGTCCCTGGGAAGTTCAGTCCATGGAGCAACAACTCACGGTAGGATTTGTCCATGCTGGCCGCCAACCACACGGTCCCCTTCAAACCTTAAAAGGAATAGGTTAATTCCTTGCTTTTAGTATATGCCTCAGGGTTTTATAGGGGTATGGCATGGGGTTGTGACCCAAAGATGCCGTTGAGTGGAACTCAAAGATGACAGCAAGCAAAGAGATGAATACTGCTTACAGGGCCCAGGAGATGAGTCCTGTAAGCTCATGGGTCTTGGGAGCGGATCCATCAGCTATCTTTCCACTAAACACCTTTCCTCACTTGGATAGATTGACTATTATTAGCAGAGGGTACAGAGTCTTCTGTGCCTGTTGCAGATGGGCTGCTAATAAATCTCATTTGGTTCCTTGCAAGGCGGTGCTGTGTCTCAGCAGAGCAGTCCTGTTCCTGGCGGCTGCTGACCATGTCTCCAGCACTGCGAAGTGGGTGTAAAACGCTGCGCTTCTGATGTGGAATCATTTGGCATTCCCGGCGCAGGCACATCCAAATGAATGCACAAAGCGGCAAATGGAGAATCCCACCCCCTGCCCACAGCCGGTCTTAGATCCCAATTCAAAACTACCTCCAGCGAGCGTATAAATAGAACTGTAAATAAAAGCCCGACCACGTTAGCTTGCACAAACTGTGTGTGCCAATCATTCTAAAAATTCTTTCCAAGCAAGTAAATGCTCCATAAATCTAAGAGATAATCAAATACAAAGTGTTGTGGTCACTTTACACCTCTGGTGACCCCATCAAAGCATGCCAAGGCTTTGCCAAAATCCATGACTCTGTTTGCAAACTTGGGATGCTCCAGAAAGTCTGTGCACCTGGTGCAACGTTGCTTTATTAAAATTCTTGCTTGTGCTAGTTTCTTCTTCTTATTTAGCCAGGGTCAAGCTAGGTTTCTAGCTGATGGAATAAAACAGAGTACAAAGAAAGGTCATTCCTGGAATGACACACCATTTTTCTTGTCCTTAACTAGAGAAATTGATACTTCTCAAAGTTGTGGGGAAGGGGCAAGCTGTAAATTAATAAGTTATTCCCAGTATTTAAATGTTTCAAGGATTATGTTCAATAATAATGATTTTTTAAGTCAAAATGCAAATGGAATTTTTTCAAGGCTGCTCCCTTCAGAAAATAGCTCTCTTCCCAAACTGATAAGTGCATGTAAAGGGTAACTGTGTATTTATTATTCCTGATAATGGGTACAATGGGTTCTAGTTTTACTGAAGCTTGCAGCATCTTACAAGGTATTTGCCAGACTTTTTGTCTCGGGCTTAACAATTGCTATTGACTGCCGAATAATTGCAGTCCTCTGTGGGGAAGTTGCAAGGTTGTGTGAATGAGGCAGCCCGAGTTTTCTCCCAGAGACCAAGTCTGTGTCACCACTGGCTGCAGACATCGACTCGTTGTCGCTCTTTTCAGATAAACCAAAATGTTCAGCAGAGAGCAAAGGGCTCTCTAAGGCAGCAGGGACCATATTTAATCAGAGGTCTTGGGATATGTTTTCTCTAAACTTGATTTCTTCTACAGCAGGCCAAGTTTTGGTTCAAAAATTTATGCACCACTTTCCCATACTACTCTTACTTTCATAAACAGCTCAAATTCAGTCTTAAAACTAACACAGTTCCCTAGTCCTTGCTACTCTGAAGTTTCTTCCAAATTTCAGGTCTCTGATGACTGCAGGGTTTCTGATTCCATCTTTAACCACCTAATTACTTATCACAAAAAGGTGATAAATGTATTTTCTGCATTAACACTGTCAGCAGGTTGTGCAATACTTTCAGTTTCAAAACTTCCCCCCAAGTTCCTGTGGCCTGTTACTTCTCTTTTAAAACAAATGTTACAAAGAATTTTGTTTCTCTGAAATTTCCGTATTGAGAGATTCTTAATGTTTTTTTTTTTAAACATAGTCATCCCCATTTCCTGCAGTTTAATTAATAGCTTCCCATGTAGTACATTATCTGATGTTTTCCTGAAATGCAGAGAGATAAAAATCTGCTTTGTTTCCAGAGCCTCGTGAATCAGCCCTGCTATTCAGGGGAGCAATGAAGCTAGTCCTGCGGCACCTGTTTTCAGCAAAACAGGTGCCGCAAAATTCTCATCCTATTTTTCTTTCGTATCCATCTCTTCCTCCTTTGCAAGTTGAAATGTCCCCAGTGTCCTGCATACCTCTGGGCTCCCTATAACTGTGCAACAGCCGTAAAGCTTACTTTTATTCTCTGTTTTCCCTTTCTCAGCCTGACTTTATGGCCATCATCTTGAATGGCAGAGTGAAATCCCTGCCTGCTAGAGACGCCCGCAACTTTGCTTCATCTTGGATCAGAGTCGTCCAACTCTGTGCCAGCCCGAGCGAGTGTTCCTAGTGACGCAGCTTGTCCCCGGTCACAGGAGACCTGCCATAGCCCCCGAGGGATCAAGGCAATCTTGATATAGTTATTTTCCTTGGAATTAACTCATTGTGTTAGCCAAAACAAGTCAGATGTGTGGATGAGTTGTCCAAAAGCCACAAGAACATCAGCAAGGTGCCATGGGGAGAGTTGCATAAAAGCTTGGGTAGGCTGGTCCCCAAAACCCACCCCTTGCCCGCTGATCCCACAACAGCAGGAAACATGATTTTTTGCAAAAGAAAAGGAGAATTTCTCTCCTCTGTCCCACTGTATAGCCCTCCTTGTGCTCCCACGGAGCCCTACATCTGCGTCGACAGGCTAAATTCGTCACTGGAATGACATGGGAACTTCCCACCATCACTCATCATCTGCCTCTTCCTCCTTGCTGAGCAGATAAGGACGCGTCTCGCCGCAGCGCTGCCCGCTTGGCTCCCAAGCCGTTCGGAGCGGGAGCCCCGGCGCAGGCAGCGGGGCGGCGCGGAGTGTTCCTGGCGCGCATTGTCCTCATTTGTGCAGACGGAAACAAGTCATTTCTCAAGTTGTTGTGGTTTTTTTCCCCTTCTTAAAATTAGGGCTGGTTGAAACATTTAGAGATTTTTTTGGAGACATAGAAAACATTCTGTTTTCTCCTTTTGCATCCAGGTTCTTTCTTCTTTTCCCTCCTAGAAGCAGCAGTTTGGAAATGATAGTTTAGCTACACTGCTCTTAGCACAAATTTCTATTTATTTATCAGAAGTGCTTTGTGATACCCATCTATTGCATGCACGAGATGTTACTTTCTTCAATGTACAAATTTCTGCTTCTGTCCTTCTTGGCAGAGCAACAAAGTCCTGTTCTGGACTTGAATTTTATGGGCAAAAAAACCAAATGGAAGTGGGAAGAGCAGCAAGTTGGGCCTCTGACCTCTTGGCCAGAGCCACACTTTTTTTTTTTTTTTTGAAAAAACATAATGTGGACTTAATGACTGTTAGTGTTAATAATAATAATAATGGTGCAGAACCGTGAGTTACGTGAGGTAATGCTCAAGTATCGCTCGTTCCCAGGGAGCTTGGCCTTGGCCCCTGTCCAGCGGTGCTCCTGGATCAGCTTCCCCAGGGTCTTTGTTACCGCAAGACTCCTGACTTCTCAGCAACTGGAGCAGTCCTGTAAAATACTTGCAGCATCCCAGAGGGTTAAAATAAGCTTGTGCTTAGCATTTCCTGGGGACTTGGGCCCCTCTTCCTTTCCCAGCATCTCCTTTCCTTCATATCCAGCACAGCACGGTTGGGTGCAAGGCTCTCGAGGCTTATCCCTGTCAACAGGAGGAAGGTGCTTCTGAAAGAGGTTTAGTGCCACATCTCCCTCCAAGGCAGAAAAGGCCCCTCGGCCTCCAAGATGGATTCCTGTGAGTATGTTTCTGGCTGGTCTGACTGAATCCCGGGCTCTGGGCTGATTTGGCTCTGGCTCCAAAGGGCCTATTTGCCAGCATAAACGTGAGCTTAGTTAAGTTTCAAACATTATTCTGGCAAAAAGGGTGAACAGAGTTTTACAAGACTATATTAATTTGATATATATTATATATGTGTATGTGTATTTTTATACATAAAACTCAACCTGGGTGTGTCTCATGTCAGTGCCAGCTAATGCATGGCAGGCGCTTCATGTCCCTCCCAAGTCCTGTCACCAACTCTTTATCCCTGGATTGCTTATCCTGAGCGAATCCCACCGGGGCACCGTGGGCTGTGCGAGCTGGGGATCAACGTCGGGTGCATGATGTCCTACTCTGCTCACCATCACTCAAGTCAATCCAAAACTGGCTTATACGGTTATTATCCACAGGCAGATGTGCTAAACACGTTCGTAGGGAATGGCCCAGGTACCCATAATTTTCATTTATGCAGGTTATACTGCTGCCACCTTGATAGGAAAGCGTAGATGAGAAATATTTGCCTCTGCACAACAGCTTTTCTTCTCTTTCCTATTTTTTAACTTTGCTTTAATGAATCTTAAAAAAATATATATATTGCTCCACTATCTTTTTGTTCTCAATCTTGTTTCATAAGCCATCGCTGCTGCTGGTTCTCTGTGTCCACTGCTTTGCCAGCATCGAGATTATCATGTTATAAGCTTAAGACATGGTGAAGCTTTCCTAGGCCCTAGCACCATCTCCCTCTGCTTCCCTTTGACCTTTCTAAGGTCCAGGGCACTTAATAAAGGTTTTGTTGTTTTGGGTTTTATTTTATGTCTTGAACTCGTTCCTGCTTAATGTTATCCATCAGTGAGTTAGGCGCAGATATCTGCTATCAATCTGCTGCTGAAACTTGTGGATGACAAAAGGTCAAAAAACATTCTCCAGAGAGAGAAGAATACAAAAAAAGTCACGGTAAATTGGGCCAAGCTAAATTCAGGAGTGTAATGCCAAACGCACACACCCAGCATTGGCAGATAAGCTCTGAGAGGTCCAGGTTGTGAAGGGGAGACGAGAGGCAACCCCTGTACTCGCAGTGGGCTCCATGGAAGCTCAGCCCCACCAGCGTGGCCCTGCTTTGGGGCAGAAGGAGACGTCCTCTGGGAACATGTCAATACTGACAATGCTGAGGCGTCCTCGGAAAGCTACGTATGATTTTTGATGTCTCACGTGGAAGGCAAGCACAAGCCTGGACACGTGTAGAAGAAGGCTCATGAGATCATGGGCAGCACCACCAGCTTTCCTGACCAACCCGCTCGGTCTGGCAAGAGGCAGGGGGATGCGGTTTCCATCTAAAAATAGGAGTAAACCAGGCGGGATGGAGAAGGGAGACTATTTAAATTTGTTTGTGACTCATCTTAGCCTGGAAATAAGGCTCCGGGTCCTGACCGTTAACACGGAGGTGCTCCAGGACAGCTTCTGGTGGGGCCAGCAGAGGCAGGAGCAATCCAAGGTGGGAACTCGACTGGGACATCAGGCTGGGGCAGGAGAGGCTTGGGCACGGCGATGCTTGCTTTTCCTTTCACCTCTGCCAGCTGGTGAGGCAGGATGCTCTCAAGCGCCCGCGCTCCCTCCAGGACCCCCGGCTCCTGTTGGTTTAGCTACCGCATTTTGGGCAAAAATACCAATGCAGGGCAGGTTTCACTCTTCTACTGGTGATGCATGGGGCTGTGCGATGCTACCCTTGCAATGGCCTGGGTTTTGATTCTTTTGATAAGCAGCAGGAAGGCTAAGAGTCATTTTAATATAATTCCCACGTGAATATATCATTTGTGTGTAAATTTGGTACAACTTCTTATAATGTATAAATAGCTTCTCTGTTTTTTTTCTCATATCCATTTTCCTTTGTCAGTAAGGATTATATATATTTTATTTAGTGTGGGAATAGCTATAAGTTGCTCTAGTGTTGTTTATTCATGGGCGGCAGCTAAAAATAAGATTTTTGACATGTTCTCAAATCTTACTATGCACATAGTTGGTTATATTTTTCTTTCCAGGGAAATACAACTTTAGAGGTGGTTGCAAACGCTTAGGGAAACTTCCCTACACTACTTTTTTTCCTCTATGGATTTACCAAAAGAGCTATAAAATCTGGTTGAATTAATGCAATGTGCAAGACATATTTTTGCGTAAGTTGGTTTCTGTATGCTGATAAATGCATTGTCAGAGCTGCTGGTCCAGTGGAGTTTCCCTAGTTAGGACTATGTACATTTTTACATTAGCTCTCTTACCTGAATGCTGTAAATGTCTTAATACAGAGCAAGTGAGCAAGTCCCAATCTTGGAGCTGGGATTGGCCACCAACGTGGGGAATGAGCTGCACATATTGCAGGTCTAGGGCTGTAGAAATGGGAAACAACCATGAAGGAAAGTGACTTTGGTGGGAAAACTTGTTGCTGAGAGTGAAGGTCGGTGGCATGATGGAGGTACCTTGCCAAGAAAGGGGCAGGAGAAAGGGGAAAAGGAAAAAATAAATGGGAAAAGTCAAGTGCTTTTCTTGTGATTCCAGCTCTAAGCAGTTTAGTATTCAGCCTGTCCCAAGAAAAAAAATAATGCCATGTGATGCTGTCAAAACCTTCCTTCAGCCTGTCTCTTGGAACTGCTGCAACGCATCTAGACCAGAGACGTGTCTCAGAATTGGTGGTGGTCGGCTGGGGCACAGGCTATACTCACATTAACCCCGCTAAAGACCAGATTTGCACTGAACGCAGGGTTTGCACTAACCCTCACCTCTGTGAGAAAAGCAAAAGTGAAAGCAGCCATGCAGTCCAGCTGCAGCGGGAGCGGGGTGTCTCAGCATGCAGGAATGCAGCGTTAGCTTAACTACTGCCTCGTTAAGAACCACTTTATCATGCTGTTAATCTGTGCATAATTTATGGGCTGTTTTTTCTTATGGCTTGTTGCATTTCACTGCTGCAGGTGAGTTTTCCCTCTGTCTCTCTCTGCCATATCTGGCACCTGGGGCTTTTCCTTAGTGTTTAATCAGCACCCAAGTGCTGGAGCACTTTGGAGACAGGCTGTACCTGCAAGGCTCCCTGCAGGCTTCTGACAACCTGGCAGGAGAAAACGGCCCAGAATCACAGAATCATTATGATTGGAAAAGACCTTCCTGACCATTGAGTCCCACCGTAAGCCCATCATCACCATGGCTGCTAATCCGTGTCCCTAAGTGCCTCATCTGCACCTTTCCTGAATGCTGCCGGGGTGGTGACTCCACCACTTCCTTGGGCAACCTCTTCCTGACTACTCTTTCTGTGTAGATTTTTTTCCTACTAACCTAAATGCATGGATATATGTGTTCTTATATACGTAGATTTCCACACAATTTCTCCAATCCTTCTGCTGTGCAGTCGGGAGCATGTTTTTCCACAGCCGCTTTGCTTGTGATCGTCCCTGAGGTGTGTGAAACCCAAGAGGAAGCTCGAGCCTCACCTAGCTGTAAAAAATGATAGATAAATACGAAACTGAAACAGTATCGCCCTGTGTGCAGTGCTGGACGGGTGTCTTGTGGGGACTCCTGCAGTGATACTGTGTCACGAGCTCCCTGCTGGCTTGATGCTGATCTCCTGCGCATCGCTCAGCTGAATTGATCTTTTATTTATTTATTTATTTATTCTCTTATTTTTTTTAAGAAGGGCCTCCGGTGTACAGTGCACTTGGGGTGCATTGGAGTGCGTGGTGCACAGGGATGTAGGGCACAGCACCGCACAAGGTGCATCGCGCCCTGGCGTGTGTGGCTGCTTTGCGCATCGGGGTGCACTCCCATCCCCTCCCAGAGGCAAGAGCGTTCCCAAAGATTCCCACGTAGCTCGGGCAGCCTTTTCTGTCACCTCATTGCCTTGCAGTTTGCAGGTGCGCTTTTTTTGGTAGAGGAGAAAGAAAGAAAAGAAAGAAAAGAAAGAAAAGAAAGAAAGA
>VWPW01005256.1:276037-389154 GCA_013389825.1 Crypturellus undulatus | reverse complement strand
GCCGCGGGCGCGCCGGGAGGCGGGGGAGAGCGGGCGGGATCGCGGCGCGACGCGGCGGTGCGGGGCGGCGGGACGGGACGGGACGGGACGGGGGGTCCCTGCTTGGCTGGGTCGGAAGGGAGGTGGAAGGGGCGATGCTGCGGGAGGCGGCACTCGGGTGCGGGCTCTTCCTTTGCAGGAGTTTCTGCTGCTGCAGAACATACAAATATATTTACAATTATATAAGTACTTATGCATGTGTATGCAAAGGAAAGCGAGCAGAAAAAGAGCAGGTTCTGTGCTGTTTCTTAATGTAACTTATTCATTTGTCTTTTCTGGGCGATCTGTTGGTCGTTTTAACTTCTCTTTGTCAACTCACTTGGAAAAAAAAAAAAAAAAGCAAAACCCAAAAATAACCGACCGCGAGCAAGTGCTTCGGTTTGAGGATTGGGGTTGCTGGAGGGGTCCTGCCTGCGCTCTGTGTGTGCTGCTATTGCTGCTGCTGCCCCGGGACGTAACCCGCAGGCGCCAAGTCGTGGTCACCTGGTGGGTTGGCGAGGCGGGAATCTCCCTTAGGGGGGTTGAGGAGAGCTGCCCTTTTCCTAAAAGGGAGGGGAAAGTCTGTAACTCATTAAAACGGTCTTTTTTTGCAAGGCTTTTGATGTCCAGTGTGTGGCACAATTAAATTAGTAGTAGTTCTTGCTTTTTAGCAGACCTAGCTGGTCCTTTAGGGAGGGTTTTCCTTCCTTAGGGAGGCTGGAAAGGGGAAGAGAAGCTGGAGCAGTGCCAGTTTCCCTCTTTGGACATGGACAAGGCTTATATTTAAGGGTGCCAGCGGGGCAGAGTGGCCCCTTCCTTCAGCACTGACGTAAAGGGGCTGGGAACTGCCCAGGTCCTGAAGCGTCTTCTCTTACCAGCCCTAAATTCCTCCTTGGAAAACACGTCTCGTTATCCTGCCTGGTGCCAGCGGCTCCGCTTTACCTGGGTGAATCCGTGCGAGTTTGGGTAAGGCTGCTTGGCTTGCAAACAAGCCTGGGCAGCCCCGTCTCCTGACGGGAGCGAGGTGGATCCAGGGGCGAGCGTCACTCGGGAAGCGCCTTTAAAAACGCACCCTGCAAAACTGCACGCAACAAAACGCAAAATTCCAAAAGAAAATTAAAAAAATCCAAATCCCACCTGCCCGGTGCAGGCTTAGGTAAAACCGAGCTCTGCGGCGCTGGTGGTATTTGCAGCACCCGCACTTTGGCTCCAGGACTGAAGTTCCCCCTTAAATGTCAGTGCAGCAGTGGGGCAGCGCCGCGGTGTAGGCTTACAGCAGCGCGGGCGCGCGTTCTTTGCCCGGCTTTGGCCATATAAAAATAGAAGGTATCCACTACCTAAGATGTCATTGTAATGCTGCTTATCTGAGGTGAAACTGAAGCGCTTATCTTTGACGCCTGAGCAGCAATTAAGCGCGCAGGCTGCCTTTTAAAGGTAACTTGTTGTGTGCCGGGAGGGAGAAGAGGGATGCTTTGGTTTACACTTTATTTATTTATTTTTTTTTCTCCTGGCATTAACACATTGTCATGAAATTAGTTTAATTTACAGCTTGCATTTCAGGGTTGGTTTTAATTTCTGTTTTGGCTGTAGCATTGTTCTAGCAGTCTGAAATTACGCTGTAAAAATAATAGTAAAATCCTCTCAAGCATTTTTTCCTCTGATTAATTTCAGAGTTGCAATACTTGGACATAATTCTGAAAGCGTCAAAGCCTAATGTGTTTAGAAACAAGTCTTCAGCTGATGACACAGTGGCATGTGATACTCATTTCACTAGAAATGAGTGTGCTGGTGTTAATCTTTTCCATACTTGGACTTACGGGACGCTAGCGAGTCATGCTTATCTCACTATGGGCACTGTTTTTAAGATGAGATTTAGGTTTTCTTAGTCACAATTAACTTTCAGGCATGTCTGTGTCTCTTGGAAACCTGAGTATTTCAGCACTAGAAATTCCAAAATTTGTGTTGCCCTGGCTGCTTGCTTCTCCTTAAGCTGTAGAGTAAGATGGTAAATGCGAATAAAAGCACAGATAGGGACACGGTCCTAATGTTGGTTTTTGTCTGTTTGTGTTGGGATTAAAGCCCTGCCGTTCTCCCGCAGGCACCGGTCCCGTGGAGCTGATCCGAGAGCACCATGAGCAGCTACAGCGTGTCCCTGGTGGGCCCGGCGCCCTGGGGCTTCCGGCTGCAGGGCGGCAAGGACTTCAACATGCCGCTCTCCATCTCGCGGGTAAGCGCCGCGGCTCTGCCCTCTCCTCTCGCTGTCGCCCCGTGGCTGCCTCTTCAGTAAAGAGAGTTTGTGTTTGCTCTCGGGGTGGGTTTCAGAGCCTTCCTGCCGTGTCGGGAGCACTTTGCATGCTTCATCTATGGACCAGCTTTGCAGTGTTGACTGTATGGGCTGCTGGAGGTCCCCGAGTTGGGGAACGGGCTTCTGGTGGCTTTGCAGCCCGGCACCTTTAAATCTGGCTAGTGCCGGGGAAGTATTTATGTACGTATGACACCTTCTCCATTAGCAGCTCGGCCTCCCCCTCCTCCGTGTCAATGCACTTTAGTGACAAAGATGAATTATTTTTTACACCTGTTGGGTCTGCAGAATTGATACCACCTCAGGGAAAGGAGGGGGATGCTATTTGGGTGCGTGCGTCACGGCAGTATTTTTAGCTAATTTCAGACCCTGTTCCTGCGTGAGGGTACCTGTGCGTGGTAGTGATGAAAAGTTCGGTGCTGTTGGTGGCAAAACACAGTAAAGGGTGAATTTTAGGAAACAGGAGTGTCCTGCTGCTGCTGTTTTGTTGTTGTTCTTTTTTTAATTTTATTTTTATTTTTTGCAAGGGGTGCTGCTGTCCTGGGGAGCGAGCATTCAGCAGCCTTGTAAGCAGGTTTTGTATGCAAGGGGCTCTGAAGAGGACACACAAAAGCCACATGCTGCAATTAGCCCAGACTACTACTGCTTTACCTTGTGAACTACATCTGCTCTTATATGTGCTCTTGCATGGAGCAGCCTAAAGGAAATAGCCTGAATAGCCGCATATAAAAGTGTGGGTTGTGGGATTCCCAAATGACACGTGTCGGTACCTCTAAGAGCACAGCCAAGTGCAAGGCAGGCACTGCTGTGGCTTTAGGACCCTAACTTACAAGCAGGGACAAGGGAGGAGGCACAAATATCAATTCACACATTTATACCTTAGCACAGTTCCTTTGAACTTCTTCGCATTTGGACTTAAGAGCATGCAAATACTAGACTTCCTGGTGCAGCTTTTTTTTTTTTTTTTCCTCCTTTCCTTTTTGCTCCTTTGGGCCCTGGAAGTCCCTAGTTGCAGCATGCCAGCCCTGCGTTGGTCCCATAGCTGGGAGAACTCGGTGCCGCGGCTCTGGTATGTGAGAACAGGGTGTCCTGTCCACCCCCAGCCCGTCTCTTCCTGATGAGGCACGAATGCCTTCCTCTCTCCTAAGGCTGCTAATTAAATTAGTCCAGCACAGCAGTAACGAGGCAGCACAATTATGTGCTTTGGCAAAGGAGAGTTTATGGTGGTTTCTTTTTTTTTTTTTTTTTTTTTTTTTTTTGCACTCTAACTGCTGTGGATAGATCTGGCTGATCTGTTGAGGGCTCATTTCCTGCTTTAGTCTAGTTTAAACTTCTGGAAATTAAGTTTATGAAGTGCAGAAGTGGTTTCTAAGACTGTTAACCAGAAGAGCTAATCCTGTTTACTAATAGTTGGGATGAATTAAGACCATGTATGGTAACTTGGAGGAAGTTTTTGTTGTTCACACTCATGCAGTTTTGCTTAGGAAGTGGCTTAAGTTATTGCTTCCCTGAGACAGAACTGGTAGATTTTTGTGCTCTTAGCTGAAACTCTTCATGTTACTCAATGTTAAGGTGTTCCAGGTTGAAATCAGTGCAGAACTATTTGTAACATTTACCTTTGTAAAGCAGTATATTTCAGGCTATAATCAAGGGTAGAATTAAGAGGGTCACTCAGTCCAGTTCTTGTGCTTTAAAATTGCTAACTATTCTTCGTATGTAAACATAACTGTGCACATCTCTTAGGTAAATAGAGATAATGCTGCGGTTAATCGTTACAATCAGTGGAATAAATCGGGGTGCGCCGAAAACCAGGCGCGCTGCATGTAGTTATGTACAGGTATGCTGAAGGAATTAACCACTTACGTTTTGCACTATTGGGAGAATCTCTTTAAGACCTCTGTTGCGATGCTGTGCGGGCCAGAAGGCCTCGGCACCCAGAGGATGATGCGTGGGGAATCTTTGGGGCAAAGGAGAAGAGGGCTCGAAGAGGTGTCATGGGGAGGAGGAAGCCACTCCCAAGGGGAGAAGCAGGATGTTGGCCATGTATGAAGGGCAAGCCACCATGGTAGACCCCCACCTTCCACCAAGGACAACTGCCCAAGTTACTCATGTCACCGCACACACCTGTGCCGTGAGAGTCCCCGGTGCTTTAATCTGCAGTGGCACTGTTTGAAGGAGAGATTGCAAAGCCTGGTCAGGTAGGCAGATGAAGAAGGTGGGACTGAAGGTATGCACACATAGGTTAGGTGGGGGTAGGTTGTCCCCATGTGGATGAGTTGGTCGCTCCTGAATCAACATGGACCTCTAGATAGGCACTGTATGGACCTAATAGGCACTTCCGTCTCAAAGTTTCAAGTACCAGCCCCTGGAAGCTTCGTGAAAATAGAGGACCTGTCCCAACATGTTGTATGTTGTCACCACAGATCTTTGTTATACCTCTGCTATTTCCATACAAAATATATTTGTTTCCAAGTTGCAGGGAGTTGTGCTAAAAGTGTTGTCAAAAACATCAGTCTGGATGAAATTATTTGAAGCTGAATGATTATATTTTTAGTCTTGAAGGCCAGTACAAAAGGATCTGCTACTGCTGATGTTCATGCAGATCCATGACCTTGATTAGATCTTGCTACAGTTTGTAATGTGTCCGACTTGGGAATAATGCTGGTTGATACTGTTTGAATTTATTTTTGCTTCTGACTTCTTTTCACAAGGGCTTGTTTGCTTGTTTCTTCCACTGGATTAAAATAGTGCAGTTTTGGAGATGATGTAAGGCGAAGGCACCACTAGGTAAGATTCCTAGAGTGGCTCTCAGGCATCTTAGTTACTATATTTACTCAATTAGGGGGTTAACAATATAACATAGAACATGTTGATGTGCAGTTTAGTTCAGATTGTCTTTAGATTTTGCATTAATGTTATATGACCTTATGTTGTGGGGGTTGCTATTTCTTGGTGCTTAGCTAATGTAACCAAAATAAATTTAATAAGCATCACTGCAACATTAGCTTCTCAGAACTGCTGCAATGCATGGAAAAAACGAATAGCACTTGGTTCTGGTGATGTATTCCTTTTGTTATGGTGATGTGAGAGAGGTTTAGGTGTTGGTCCTAAATGTAAGCTTGAAGAGTTTTTAGCTTATCAAATAGGAACTGAATTCTCGCTGTGGGAAGGATGTCTCTAAACATTGCTCATAACTGCTTTGTGGTGGCTTTCACCATTGAAAAGAGGGCAATCTGAAGTGAAATTGGAGTTTGCATGGTAGTTTAGTCATCTACGTGCAGTATACTCCCTCCCACCAACACGAATGCAGGATGCTTTCCTGTTTTTGAAGTTGACGTTTTTTTGTTTGGTCTTGGGTGACAACTGTAGGATATCTTTCAGAATATCTATTTGTCTGTCTTTTCCTGTGGAAACTGCGGTGAAATGCTGTTGTCTTGAAATGCTTGACTTGACAGCTCTGTTTTTTTCTGCCTGCAACTTTCTTCAGTTTCAGTGGTTTTTTTTTTTTTTTTTTTTTTTTTTCCCCTGCATCTTCTTCCTGGTTCTTTGCTCTTTTCAGCCTCCAGTCAAGTCTCGTGCATGAATAAAATATTGCAGTGGCAGCTGGGGAAATAATCTTTCAAGTAGGCACGTGAAACGGAGAGAAACATTAGGACAACTGCTGGCTTGGCCAGCAGTGATTGTGTTGGTAACTTTATGCTTCATCCTGGAAGCTCCTGCAAGCTACAAACTAACACTGACTGGCAGCTGCTGGCAGAGGGGTTGCTGCTGAGTTGTGATGGTTTGCATAAAATAGGAGTGCAGATGTCTTCCATTGCTGTAGCCTGCATTTTTTACAGTTGAAATTGCAATGTATAGAGGAAAGCACTGCTGCCCCTTGAATGCGTGTCAAGCTAGGAGGTAGGCCAAGTTGGGAATAAATAGTCAATTTGCTTCTCTTGTGGTTCAGGAGGGGTATTTGTTGATAAAAGACATTTTTCATGAATTGTAGAAGATTGTAAGCAGGGCATAGAGTAGAAGGATTTTTTTAAAAACACATTGGAAGCTGTCAAAATTGCCTAAAAGGTAAATATCTAGACTTGCATGTGTTTATGTGAAGCTTGTGAACCGTGACAAGGTATTTTTATTAGCGGGCATAAAGTAGCAAGTAGTACCTTGGCAGTGGGTTTGGGAAATTTCTCTTGGGGGCCAATTTTATTGCTGCTGGGGAAGTAATTTGAAATAGTAAAATATGACAGATTGGAATTGTACAGAAACTGAGACAGTCTCCAAAGTTATGAGATAAAACACAAACAACTTCAAAACGTTGTCCTGTCTCAGTTCTCCATATTACTCTTGTGTTGAAAATTTGCAAGAGGACTGTTTTTCCAGACTTTGCCTGCTGTGTTTTCCGTCCCTGGTCCTTGTTGTGTTATGCAGTTTAAGGCAAGGCAGAGCATCAGGCGGGAACAAGGGAGAGGAGACAGGAGAAACTTCTCTCTATCTTGTCTGCTCTTACTCTTATTTGTCAGACCACTCCCTAGATCAGTAGGAAGCTAATTTATTTAAAATAAATCTTCTCCTGATGTCATTTCCTCAAAAGTGAAGCTGGCCATATTGCGGAATAAAAGGAAACGATGAGCTTGTACCTAAGGGACATGTGATGCAGTGTGTGAACGTATTCCTTTTACTTTGAAGAATTATTACGGTCATTATTTTGCCTTGCAAGGAGCCGTTTAGTTACACTATGATGAATGCAAGCTAAATATTTTAATATGGAAGCATTTGTATATAGCGTGCATTTCTTAGAGATGGTGAAAAAATAAATGCTGATTAGTGGTTAAGAGTAGAGCTGGCTGTCTCAGCAGAGGTCAAAAAGTAGGGTTGCTGATTGAGTCGTAAGGGCAAGGAATGAGCCTTGTTTTCTTTTGTGAGCCTCTGACCTTGTAGACATGACAAATTCTGTCAACTTCCTCAGCATTTTGAGGTGCTATTTTTGGTGGAACTGTTTTTCTCATTATTCACTGGCCCGATGGCTATCAAAGGGCATTGTGAGAAGAGAAGGGGAGTTGAAAGATCTTGATTTGTTTGTTTTCTTGGAATGGAGCCAGGAGATAACATTGTTGGCTTTTCTTCTATTTTTTTTTTTGACATTTTAAGAATAGGTTTCACATGTGATCAATATGAGGGAAAAAGTATGAGGAAAAACTGTGTGATGTGTGATTAAAATGGTGGGAAGCAGTTGAATGTCCCAAACTTTGCTGGCCTGGTTGAAGTGTGAACACGTGGTGCTCTAAGGGTGTTGGTAGATGGCCATGCACTGTTCCAGTCCAGATGAGGACTATGGTGGTGCTCTGAGACAAGCTGGTCAGTAAGTCAGGTTTATAACTATGTTTGCATCCAGGAACTCTTCTTTGAAAGGGTTTTCTTCAACCATGTTTATATCCAGGAACAGCCTCTCTAATTGCTGACTTTTTAAAACTAGCTGTATTTGGGAGATGAAGCTGGGAGAAAGGCAAGAAGAAGGAATGATGGGAACTTGGATGTTCCAGGCTTGGTCCAGCTGTGAGGAGGGGTAGGTCAAGCAGCTGCCAGCCCTGTGTGCCAAAGGTCACTAACCCCTTCTACAAATTAGACCCACAGGTTTCAAGCTCGGGAATGAAGAGCACATTTACTAGCAAGACTTTCAAAAAATCTGTTTTAAATGACTCCATACTGCATAGGGATATCCACACCTTCTCTTCTTTTCTTTTTCCCTTTGTTTCTCTACTTCGTTAATCGCTCATCTTTCAACGGGGTTGGTTGGTAGTGGTTGATCGGCACTGGATCCCACAGCCACCATGGCTTTTGGTCCTCTGTCACCTTGAAACCCCTGTGTGGTGCCACCACCTCATCTCTCCTGTATGCTGACTCATGCAGAGAGGTAGCAGGGAAAAATGTGTGTTATGATGCTTGTATATATAGCTTATATGTGTATTTTTATATATCACACGGTTGCAGAAATCTTAGCAACGCCCAAAGCCGTTGAGCCAGCAGCATTGCTCAGGGAGTTGTAGTGTAAAGTTAATCAACAGACAGAGTGCAAAGTCCTGTTTTTTCTTTTAGCATAGGCCAGAAAATTCCCCTAAGACTTCCACTGTCACCTTTATTATGGAGATTGCTCTTTCTGGTGCATTCTGGGTTAGATCCTTGCCCTAGAAGCTTCCTCTCAAACAGTTTAATTCAATAAAAGCAAGAGTGAAGAGGATCTCATATCAAAGTAGAGAGTATTAAAAAATACTAACTCTAACAATTGATGTCAGTTCTGCCTATTATAGAGCACGGAAGTAAAATGCAATGCCTTGTTTGAAGCCTATGGGGTAAAATGTGAATCTTGGCAGGTCTTTAATAGTCCTGTTTGGAAGGTCAAATGATTTGCCTGTTAAGTGGATATGAAAGAAGTTTGGCTTACCCTGAACTATATTAAGGGATGACCTAATGTGGTATTTGGTTCTTTCCCTAACAAGTGATTGAACAATGCGAAGTATTTGCCATGGGGAGACAACAGAAATATTTATCTTGTGTTAATTATTTCGTCGTCCTTTTGAAAGCTTGAATAGTAATTTAGATGGAAAGCCTGGGTTAATGCTGGATATATCAATTTCAAGAAGGTAACATTGCCGGAAAGTCTTTGTGAATGTATTTGGATAATCTGTGGACATCCTTACCCAAAAACTGAGTAAGGGGAGGAGTGATTGAAATGTCTCCTGTAAATATGATGTTGTGCTGCTAATAAGAGGGTATAAGAGGGTTTTTTTTTTTTTTTTAAAAAGAGCTTTTGCAGAGCAAACGTAAAAATCCTCCTAACTTGAAAGGTGCCAACATAAATCCAGATGTACTCCTGTGGTTCAAGACAATCATCTTGCCTTAGTAGGAATTCCAGCAACAAAAGGGTTTTGTTCAGGCTCTTAAAAGAAAAAGCAGGTTTGGGCAAAAACTCCCTCTGCAAGAACAATTTGCTGATCGAAAAGTGAGATTTGTAGTACATCTACTATTAAAGCTTTTTATTTAAGTACATCTTATGCATTGGGCTGTTTGGAGTTCAGCGTATCTTAACGATTTTTGATAGATGTGGAGACAGGGGCAAACATGATTGCTGGGGAGGTTAGTTTCCCTGGCTCGCTGATGTACATAAGCAATTCTTTCTGTGGCATTTCACTTTTTTAAATGTACAGTTTAAAAAACAAAATCCAGTTGACTTCTACAAGCCAGAGGATTTGTGGAAGGTGCGTTTGACTCATGTTCATTAGACTGACAGGGAAATTGAAGGCTTGTAAACCTTGAAACATCCAAAAATCATGTTAAAATAAATAATAGTGTTTTCTTTTGGCTTTCTGCAGCTCTTCATCAAATCTCAGTGTTTGGTGTCAATGCCAAGTAGGAATCATAGTGTGTTCTTTATATAGTGCCTAAGTAGCTTGCTGGCAGTTCTCCAGGAATGAAAAGGTATGTCCAGAAAAATATATTCGGCAAGGATTCATCCCCCAAATCCTAGTGTAATAGTCTTTTCTGAGGGATTGGTTGTTTAGATTCATGTTTTGTTTGAACGTGATATACCAACTGATCGGGACATACGATCAGTGGTGGTGGTTGAAGAGCAAATAGCATTTGATCACAGTTGTCATCTTGAGGTCCTATCCTTCTTTTTAAATTTGGGCTTAAACCTGGTAGAGGCCAGAAGTGCCAAAGCTGCTCTTGCTTGGACACATCTCTCTCCACTCTGCTGTGTGAACTTCTGCTGAACGTCTGCTGAGTTCCAGCTGTCGGCGCTGGATGAAGCAGATTTCATCCATCAGGAGACTTTACCCATCCCACCATTTTCAAGCTGTCGTGTTTTGGCAACTGTCTGTCCTCAAAAATCATTGCTGCAGAGGCTTGTGCAGATCCCCTGTCAGAGCATGTTAAATTCGTAAATTAAATTATTTTACTATTGTGCAGATGGAGTGTGATGCTGTGAATGCTGAGAATCCAGCAAGCCTTAGTGCCACAAGAACTGTGGAGTGCTGAAGCTGAGTTTTAGGCAGGCAAGTTGTCTGTGCAAGGTGACCGTTTCATACAGTTGACGCCAGCAAACTCTTCTGAGCTATTGGCTAAAATAATTGATCTTCTGAACAAAATACAGAAGAGTGGCTTTTTGCTAAAAGAATAGTTTTGTGTACATAGCTCAAAACAGGATTCATTTTAATCTGAAAAGCTGTTTCCTTGAATGGTGCATTTAGATCTTGGAGACTTGAATTCTTGCTGTGTCTTTATGGATACAAATATCACTGACTTCATTACGCCAGAGAGAATATGATAGCCTTTGGCCTATTGAGTAGCTCTTTCATGGGAATATTTCTCTCATTGACTCATCTGTGTGTGAACTTTAAAATTTAGAAACTGCTGATTATTAAAACTTTGAATGGCATTAATTTGTTTTGATACTTGACCTGATGAAAAGTGCTCCTGTTGCAGTTGACAGCCTAGATCAGTTTATAGCTCTGTCCTGGTACAGGATTAAATAACTGAAAAATCCTCCCGGGAATTTATGGGATTTTTTTCAGGATTTTTTTCTGAGGAAAAATTCTGTACCTGATGTTTATGCAGAAGGTGGTGAGATAGTCCCAAGAACTGCTGCTTCATCAGTGTTTGAAGACCACCTGTAGCTGGCTTTGCTGGATGATATTCCAAAAAAGTCCTTTCCAAGTCTGTGGAAAGACCTGCTTCAGGTCAAGAATATAAAACCTGGGTGTTGCTGCTATTGGTACTTCCTGAAATTGTTACAATAACCGCAAATGTTTAAGAGGAGAGTGGGGTAGCTCTTAAGCCTCAAGTTCTTTAGATCGATGCATCAAAAACGTGGTTTTAATTTAAATGAAGTAAATAAACTCTTAATGCTGCAGTGCATATTCAAGAAAAAGTAAGTTGAAAAACCCAGCAAAACCTCAGAGTGTATCTTGGCATTAAAATTGTGAGATTAAAAAACAGCCCTTATTTCTAGGACCTGACTCATGGTTCTTGAATGCACCAGGGTAACGGTACTTGCGCCCATGGTCAAGCAGCATTATAAATATTTCAGGACTTGAGGTTGTAGAACTGTGCCAAATATTTTTCTCACATTTGGGGTGTTTTAAAAAATATTAAATAAAAAAAATATAAAAAAATAAAAAACTCCCAAACCGAAGCTTTGCCTAAGCCTTATAACCTGGGTTATGTGTCTGAACAAATGATGGGCCCCCTTTCAGTTTAATAAGTTAAGATGGTAGCACTATATGCCAAGACTTTTAAAACAAACAAACAAAACCCCAACCTACTGTAATCTCTTTGTTATTAGTGCAGGGGTCTGTGGGAAAGCTGATGATGCATTCAAAATGCTGCACTGTAAGAATAAGCAGATATGCAAATAATAGCCCAAACCATGTTTCAATGTGCAGGAAATACATTACTTGATAGAAACTTTATAATATTTTAAAATTAAAATGCAATCTTAAAGAGAAGCTGAAGAAAAGCTCTAATATGTGGCATAAATACTTGACTTTAGCTTCAATGGGCAGATGTAGTTATTGGAAGCTCTACAGGATTATAATATTTGTCAACTAGTGATTTTATTCTTGGCAGAAAAGAAAAAACGTCATACAGATGCACCACTCGATGCACACCTTACATGCTTTTTTCTTTAAGGAGGTAACAAAGTATAGAGGACAGCAAATGTGTGTGCTCAGTACACCATGATTATCACTAGGACATACTAGTACTGCTTGTCTAGATTTAGGTGTAATGCCTGTATTTTGAAAACCAGGTTTCTGTGTAAGAATGGCGTTTATATTGTAAGATTGAACTCTTTTTTTTTTTTTTTTTTTTTAATTAACTGACGGTGGAAAAATGAAATGAATACATTCCTTGTAAGTGAAACTCTAACCTTAATATCTTTTCCTTTCTTCAGCTGGTTTGCGTCCCGCGTACGCGCATACGACAGCTGGCCTGATGCCTCCCTTTTGAACGGTGCCATTTAACGTTTCTGGCATGGGATACGCGTGGAAAGCTGTAAAGTGACAAATCTGTTTCTCGTACCGTTTGTAGTCTGTTTTTCATCAGATGGAAAAATGTTAATATGTGCTGAACTTGCCTCCCTCGGCTCGCCCAGGCAGTAATTTACTGTAGCATTTCCTGTACATTGGCTTTGTGCATTGAACTCGGGCTCTGCATTGCTGCTTTACTGCAGCCCAGTGAGTTGCACTTTAGGGGAAGAGCTGTCTGAGTTTCCCAGTCTTTTTCCTGAGGAAAGCCTTATGCTCACAAGCTGGGATTAAGTAGTAACCTGGAAAATTCCTTGGAATGGGAATGATCCCAAGTTTGAAGTAGCATGATCGTATATTCATTGCTTCACTGAAATGGCAATTGGAAAAAAAAAAAAAAGTTGGGATGATCCCGAGTTTTCCAAAATATGAAAGTGCATGTTGATGCTAGTGATGAATATTTTCATAACAGATGAATAGATTCTTTGTTTTCAGAAAACTTTCCTCACTTTTATTAATGTTTCTTGGCTTCAAAAATACAGACGAGTGAAGAGGATGGCCTAGAGTGGATTTAACTAATGAATGAACAAATATTTTTTTTGTTTTCTCAGACTGCATGAGGAATTGTGTGTTGTTTGGGGGCCAGCTAGGCAAATACCTGGTTCTATTTAACTCTGCCAGTGGAGCTTTAATATCGAAGTGAGTGTCAATTCTGAGCTTGTGGGCACCTATGTGTTTGGTATCCATCTTCCAAGCCAGGAGTGGTCTGGCCCTATAAGTTGTAATGATTTTACTTTCTATTCTATTTTTTTCCCTGCCTTGGATACTTAATGCCTGCTGTCTAAGCATGAATATTTGGGTTTACTAAGTTAGTTATAGCCTTTATATTGCATATACATAATTGCTACAATCCAAGGGGCTTTTTTGGAAGCAGAGCAGCAGGAAGCTGTGATGTGTTGCTTGGAGATCTCCCACAAAGATGGGATACAGAGAAATGTAGAGATGACGGTGTCCTGAGGAATAGCATGCAAGCCGCCTCTCCTGACAGCACATGTGGGAGAGCCTTGTCTAAAAGCTTTTCTTGGCTAACCCCCTGTAACAGTTTATTACAAACATGCAGTTTTGAGCCAGAGCTCCAGTATTTGGTTTTATTCTTTAGTCTGGAAGTGGTTCTCGTTGAAAGATGTTTTTTTTTTTCTCCCAGTATCCCCACTAGTTTGTTCTCTATGCAGCATGGGCTAGTGATGCGTCTGCTTGTTCTGCTTGTTTGACATACTGTTTGTTTTATTTGGTAGTTTATTCTTATTTTTAAATAGCGGCGTTGGGGTTCGTTACCTACCACACGGAGCAGCCACGGTTCGAAGCGCTTCAGGACGTGTGTTTTCCCGTTGCCCTTTGGCTGTGGCTGGCATGCCACTAGTGTCGCTGCTCGGGACAGCCTGTCCCTCGTCCCGTCCCGGGCGCGTGTGGAGCAAGTGACATGGGCGGCTCTGGTATCTGCTTGCCGGGCCCTGCCTATCTGTCCCATTCCGTTTTTGTGCCCTATGGTCTCCCCTAAAGCTTCCCTGTGCCCCAAGCACCTTTTGTGGGGGACACCCGGGTGCTTTTCTTCCTTCTGCGTGAAAATGGGGCCATCGTAAAGCTGTAATGTGGAAGGGAGTTTGCAGATCGGGGGAGGAGGTGGATGCGTTATGCCAAATGCTAAAATTCTGAATAATGAAGCAATTTGGAGCCCCATAATTGAGCGCAGCTATAAACTCCATTTCTTTGCTCACTGCAAGCTTGCTGTTCTCCGTGCAGCCCTTCACCACACACCCATCCTGTTTTTCACTTCTTTGGGATCCTCTTGCGCATCTGGATTTTCCTGAAGAAAATCTTGTGGTTCTTGGACATGAAGCTGGGGAACCCCTGCCTGCCCTCGCTGGGGAGCTATAGATGCATCTAAAGGGTCGTTATGAAGCAGAGCTGTAACATAATCTATAGGCAGAGCATTAAAGTGACGTGCCAGCCTGGTGTGCCAGGGTTTTAAATAACTTGCATTCATCTCCCTCGAGTACCAGATGAAAGTTTAGCCCTTGGCTTAGCGGCCGTTACCAAAGTTAGACCTCGCTGCTGGCCATGCGGGGCCTGTGCCTGCGCACACCCGTTTTGGAGGCTTCCCTATATTGCCGCGCCTGGTCCGATGCTGCTTTGCTCCCTCTCTCTGCATCGAGCTTGCTTTTGTGGGCTTGATTTCCAGAGACCGCTCTGGAGTCTGGTAGAACAGCAGTTTGAAAACGGGTTTTTAGGGGTGATCATACTGAAGATAGCTGCAACTTGAAAACATGATTTAACATCAAGTTGCGCGGAGCTGAGCCCCCACTCCCCAGCTGGTTCGTGCTCCCCCCGTGCCACCCTTGCGAGGTGGGAGCCGCGTTGCTGCACGGGTCCCGCTCGCCGCCTGGCCCCCATTCGGGGCCACCCGTGCGGCGAGCAGCTGGCCGGCTTTGCAGCAGACGGCATCGCTGTCGCTGCTGTCCAGACCTGCCCCCTCAGCTGCCGAGCTGCTGCGCGGGGTTGGCGGTCTGCGGGATGATGAAAAGCAGCCGGCCGGCGTCCCCTGCGCCGCGGCGGGTGCTCCGTGCGCACCGTGTCTAGCGTGAGGACATACGTGTGACAGTAACTGTCCTGTGCAACCTCGGGTAGATTATTCACACTGCATATTGACATTTAAACGTGAAATTTCAGCCCCAGCATGATTGCATACATCTACTTTTTTCCTTTCTCTTAATGTTTGCGTTACTATCTTTGACTGCTCTGACTTATCTGGAGGAAAAAAAGAAAATTCACATTGTGCTTTAGGCCTTGTTTATTCAGAGAAGACTTTTCTTCCTCTCCTCCTGGCTTCATACGGATGCACAGGGAGTTTCTCAGTGCACCCCCTGTGCCATTCTATCAGAATTTTATCTGCCTTCATTTCTCAAGGGCGTTCGCTTCCTCACTCCAATTAGGCACTGCAGATGAAAGGAGGGAGCTCAGGTTTGCTTATGCCTCCGAAGGCCTTGAAATGCAGCTTCCTCAGCGGTTTTAAATGTGATTTATTGCTACAGAATAATTTCCTGCCAGTACTGTTCTTTTCTAGACATGTTTAGTTTGTTTATATAGCAGATCAGCACTTAAGCGGTAATTAAATGCCTTGTAAACTTCATGTTAGTGAGGAGTTCCTGTGGGGGGAAGAGCGAGGTCTTCCAGATGCTGGGGAGGAGGCAGAATTTCAGTATTAAATTCAAGCACGGAAAGGCCTTAGTACTTTTTGTAACCATCTCGGTGCTCATACATTTCTTCTGAACCTTAGTACAACATCCTTTTGTTTTATTGCTGGTCAAAAATCCTAGATACCCAGCATCAGAAAGTACCGGTTTAGATATGCTGCCCTTGACCACTAGTAAGAGGCATTAAGCACTTCCAGACCTGCTGGTCTCTGGTGTGACCACTCATGGATGTGTGCTGCTTTTTTTTTTTTTTTTTTTTTTAAAGTTGCGTAGTTCTAAGATACCTGATGCCTTCTACGAGGTGGCCTGAGAGGAATGCACGAAGCTGTGGATTTTAAGGAGAGTCTGGTGGGTGGCGGAGAGAGGATCTGAATGATGATTTCCCTTCTTCCGCCGAACCTGCTGCTCATTTTTATTGAGCCTGCTCCCCAAATCCATGTTTCTGAGGAGAAAACCTCCTCCTAAATTTGGCTTTTGTAGAGGTCACCGATCTGCAAGTGGTGCATTTTAGGATGGCAGAGTCGTGACCCTCGATGTCACCAGCTCGTATGACACGCAGGCCTGGCCTGCCAAAGGTCGCGGGCTCGTTTTCTGCTGCCATACGTGTAGTTATTCCTGTCTCCCACCTGTAGGAGTGCTCGGGCATTCCTGGCTCTGGCTGCTCGGTCCTTGACAGGGCTTTTGAGTGATGCAGCCTCTTCTGACTGGTGAATGTTTGGATGCAGGTGGCTGCAAAGGGAAGTATTTTAGAGTAGTCCAAAACCTTGCTTGTTGCTTCATAGAGTTTATGCTGGTAAAAGCAGGCAGAAAAAAGTAAGTTTTGCTTCCTCATTTTTCCTTCCCTTAATGAGAGATTTTTTTACTCTTCCGTAGTGCTATTTACAGAAGTTCTAGAAGAAGCATATGTACATGGAAATGATTTTAAACCCTTCTTTCAGTTCCAGTTTTGTGCTAGCTACTCACTGAAGAAGCAGTAACCACCTACTTGAAAAGAAAAATGCATGGTGTAGTCGGTAAGGACACTGGCTTCCGTGCTTAAAGTAAGTGTATCAAAAGCCTACTGCTTGAAGGATGGTGAGGCTTTTATTTTTAAATTCTGTCAGAGTGATTTAAGTGGCTATAGGCACATCAAAGAGGTCGTGGAAAGAGGGAGCTCATCATATGGAGACTAGTGCCTCCGACGTAACAGATTAATATTTTGTACTGTTATTGTCATTAAAAAGAGGAAAAAAAAAAAAAGAAAAAAGCTAAAACCTGGTGACCGCCTACAGTTCTGTCTCAGATGTGGTCACGGAGCTGCTGTGAGCACTGGCCTCTGTTTTACAGGACTCATGCACGTTTAGACCTTCAGTAGCCTTGGAGATGCTTTCCACTACACCACGATACCCCGAGAGCAAGCGATGCACTGCTGCATGGCAGGGATCTGAAAGGTTGACTCTTCTGTATTGCTTTTAACCACCCTTCAGCCTTCATTTCTTAGCTTCCTCTGTCATTCCAAAAGTCAAAGTAACAAAAAAAACCCCATGCTGCAGTGTGACTCANAAAAAAAAAAAAAAAAAAGCCCATGCTGCAGTGTGACTCGGGTGCTAGGGTAATTCAGTATTTTAGCTAGTGGTTTTGTCCTGCTTTCTCTGGAAATGCATTTTTTGATCTAAAAAAAAAATATTGAAAATCTGAAAATCTTCACGTGGTCATATCATACATGACCCAGCAGGGAGGAGGAGGACTAGCCTTTCAAGAGGAGTTTCAATTAGTGTGTGGTGTGTGTGTGTGTGTGTAGGTACACAATCTATAGCTGCTTTACAGTGTTTTAAAAAACATCTGTAAGTTGGGACTGTGTAAACTGAAATCATGTAAAAGACATGTTTACAGTCAAGTAAATTAAAACAGTGCTGTGCGTGTATGCATGTATGGAGAGAAATGCAAAATGAAATTTCGAATTGCTGTAGAGTCTCATGAGCTTTATTAGCTTACAATAAACTTCTCTGTGTCCTACCCGTAAACAGCTGGTATGAATTTATTAAACAATGTGCAACTCCCTTAAAATGTGTTTCTTGTTTTCTGAGGGCTTTTTATTGGACTTTTGTTCTGCAATATTTTATATTTTGGGTGTTTGGCCAGTAAGTGTCTGGCTTAAAATAAACGTCTGCTATAATATTCCCTTGACATATAAAAGGCAAAGACATCCAGTAGGATTCAGCAATGTCTCCTGTTTCTTTTTTTTTATTTCTCTGTTCCAGAAGTTTGATTTCTGACTAATGTTGCGGACTTCGCTAACCATTGCTTTAAGTGAAGGCATGTGCATGTAGGACTGTTTGTGTTTGTGTGGGACGAGTCTCGGCATATCATCGTAATTGGTTTAACCTGTTACTTCCCGTGCCACCCGGGGCATGCTTGTTTATCTGCACTAATCTGTCCTGCCTCGCGCGTGTAAGGTTGTCTCTTTCTTTCCACCCGACCAAAGGAACGTGCTAAGCGTTAGCACATTGATACTTAAAATGTAAAGCCCAGACTGGCATGCAGCGTGTGCCTGGAGCAGCTTCTGCAGGCTCCGCGCAAACCCAGTGCGTATTTGGCTGCTCGTAGGAGTCTCCGGCACTGTGGGTCACCCGTGACAGTGCTGTTATCCCCCCGGCCCTGTCCGGTTCATGTTTCTAATGAGGAAATATTTTGTCTTCTGCATCATGCTGGCGACCCTTTTCTTTCCCGCTGTCTTCAGAAGCTGTTTCCTCATCCGTAATGCTCGCAAGACTGCACTTTTGTTCTCTTGCTGGATTGCCAAAACCATCGTCCACGCTCACCCTTATTGTTTCTCAGCTGGCTTCCTCATCTTTGGCCTCGCTGTCCTTAGGTCTGAATAGAATTGCCATAAATGTCCCCCTCCCGTGTCACTGAAGTTGCATTTGAGTCTGCCTTTTCCAGCCCTGTCTTCACATCACAAGTCTGCTGTTTTGCTGCTTCAGCGCAGGATTTATTCACAAACTGTGGGAATTGGCTCGTTTCTTGCTTCCTCATATGCACCTTCTAAAAGTGGCAAAATATGAAGCTACTCTTACTGCTGTGTTTGGAATTGACCTTAAAAGGCAGAATAGCATTCAGGTGAGCTGTGCCACCCCATGATGGCTCATGCCAAAAAGGAACGCTCTCGGTGCCCGAACTTGCCTCGGGTTTTGACTTTACTTATGTGGTGCGGCTTATCATCAGGTAAATTATATGTTCTTTGAAGCAAATGGGTAATTTCTTGCACGTTTACGCATGCCTCTCTTTTCTTCCTAGACTTAAAAAGTGAAGGGGCTGCTGGTATACCATGAGGCTTTCCAGTTTGTGGTGTTTCCTTGCCCCAGCTGAGCACTGTGCGCTGGGGAAGGGAGCCCTTCTAGCACTGGCAGCTCCGCTTTGGCTGCTCTCTGATGCTTTTTCAAGCTTAACCTACTAATATTCCCACTTCTGTTGTCCTGTGTGGGAATAGAAGTAACGTGTTTCTGTTCTGTTGAATCTTTCAGTAGGCTTTGGCTACTTTCTGGTTGTTTCTCAGTCCCTTGCAAGTTATTTTTTCCTAGGATTTCTGTCTGGACTGCAGTAAAGGCAGAGTAAGGTCTTATTCTATATAATTTGGATGGGAGTAATTACACGCTTGGACATAAGAAAGTCAAGATGTAAAGTATATCCAATTGTGAGGGATTAAACCACAGAACCTGAAAACCTCATGAAAACAGGATGACCTGTAATTGGCTAATAAGGTTGTTAGAGATCTGCATGGATGCTTAGTTGAACTAATTTTATTACCTGTAAATGAATAAAAATAATCCTCTTTGGGAAGGGAGGAAGTACACCATTATACGAACTGCAGAGATCTTAATGCATGTGACCTTCACAGCATGGAAGGTGGGTGTCTTTGGAAAAAGCTAAATTGTATCCCTTTTACTGCTTCCCACTTGAATTAAGCTGCGGTAGAGAGCAGTAATTGTGCTTAAGTTTGGGTTTGCTCAAGAATTTTGATTTAGATCTGTATAAACTCTTAATTTGCCGAATTTCTACCCCCCCCCCCCCCCCCCCCCCAAATATACATATATGTGTCTGTGGGACCTGTACTCTAGCTGGAAAGTGAATGTTTAGGGGAGAGGGAGAGAGTAGAAGGGGTTGTATCACATTTCTGTCTCTGTTTCCACTCCATTTCCTCCTCCTGTCTCTCTGCAGAACTAACCAGGCAATAATGCTGCGTCTAGCGGTGTATAGTCTCCTGGGGAGAAGCCTGGGTTAGTTCTGCAAACGGCAGAATAATCCTTGGAGCCGGGGCAGCCAGTTAGTAGCTAGGGCTCTGTGGCTCACCGAGCGCGCGGGAGCTTCTCGCGGGAGGGTTTAGTGAGAGCTACCACAGACGTTTTGGCACTTGGCTGTAATTCATTTTCCATTGCTTGCAAGTATGAAGAAAGCAACTTTTTTTTTCTCCAGAAACACCCACCTACATCCTTTAAATACCATTTTTAGTCGTGGTGTTGGAGTTACTTGCCTTTAGTCCTTTTGGTGACTTGTTTTTTTGACACTATGACTTCCTTGAATCACTTTTATCCTGTTCTTCTGAGGACCACAGATTTTGCACATCCCCTCTTGGTGATGGTGTTTTTATCCAAAATCCCCCCCGCCATTAGTGTGAACTTTGGTTTATCTGAATAAGCCTTTGAATTCCAGTGGGAATTTCCAGGTCTTAACTTTCATTTCAGTACCTGAATAAAATGCATAAGCTGCATGTAAAATCCATGAATACCATCCAAATTTATTGCTGGGTATTAGCTTATTGCTTCTCTTGGATACAGGGAAGTTTTTTATTAAAAACAAACAAAAAGGAGTTGGGGGAGATAGGCGAGGGGATTGATGGGTGCATGTGTGCAGCAGATTAGCTCAAGTGTGAAAGCAGGAGGGAAGGCCTTTTTTCTGAGAAAGGAGGTAGAAAGTAGAAAAGATGAAAGGTAGTTTCTCTCTCAGCTCCCACAGGGCTCTGCTGTTTTGTTGTTTCATTTATTACTGCAAAAGAGCTAAATGGTGATGATATGATCTAAGGAGAGATGCTTGGCAAGTTTGTCATAGTGGTGTAAGAACAATCAAAACGGTTATATATTAATTGGGAATGAATTAAGCTACAAGTTGCACTGATTCACTGATAGACATGTGTATATGTACCCCCACACACATGTGTATATATACACACGCATGTACCTAAAATATCCTCTTTCCATGGGGGAAAAAAAAGTAGCTTAACAAAAGGACCCTACTTGGTAATTGCAACCCTTGCTTGCTTTTAAAAACTTGACTCATGTTGTAAATATAGAGTTAAAACAGATCTGTCAAGTATCTCAGGAGCATTTATGTGGTGCTTAGAAGGCAGTTTGATTTATCGGCAGCCTAGTTGGTCCTTTTAGCGCCACACTCTTCCACACATGCCTCTCGCAGTGCGTAGTGATTGCATTTGGCTGTATGGATGCATTTAACAAAGATATGTTTTAAGGTCAGGCTTTCATCCTTAACAGGATAATGGCATTAATTGTTTTTTCTTTTTCCTTTTGCCCATCAGTTGACTCGTCTTTCTGTTTTTAAGCAGATTGTGGTTCACCTGTGCTTAGTGCTAGATGCTTCTATTCACTTTATAGCTTGTGAGGATAACATACTGTTACAGAGCGTGGGAAATGTCAAAACTGAGGGTCATGGGGTGCAAACGTGCCTGCAGTACGTAAAAAATCCTTAAAGAGTTCAAATGTTCAAATTCTCACCAAGGGCATAAACCACGTAGGTACTTGATGTTATTTTCGCCTATCTGTTGTTCTGGTTCACGTTTGCAGGTCTCCTTATAATTGTTCCATTATCCGTGGTGATTGCTAGAGCAGACATTTCCTAGAAGTACCAACCTCATATGCACTCATCAGCCAAATCCCTCAGCCCAGATGGCTCACTGTCCCTTCGCCCCTTTATTTGCTGCATCTAGGTGAGAGCATTACTGCTCGGGATCTCCGCCACCATGAAATACATCATCCAGAAAACTGCTTTTGACTGCTTTTTAGGCTGCTTTTTTTCATCATGCACTTATATGTGTTTTGAGAAAGCGTGGTTTTATTCACCAGTGCAGTCAGATCGCAAAACGTAGTGATCCATTTGCCCTTTGGTTTTTAATGCCCTTAAGCCCCATTCCCTTTTTGAGCAGCTGCTGACAAATGTCAGCATGCAGTAATGCATCGGTTTAAAGAACTCTTTATGGCTTTTTTTTCTCTCCCGGAAGATTTGAGGGTCCATCCTAAAAATAGCTGTGTTAGTCATGGCTTTTTCTAGGCTTGGTGGGTTCCCTGGCCTGGGTTTTAAATCAAGCAGGTGATAAATTCATTTCCTGCGTGAAAAGATGAGTCTGTATGCCAAATTGTGAGGAATTCTAACTTTGTTTTTGAAGCCTTTTGCAAAATGCTGTGCTACACAAATTATAATTCTAAGGAATTTAGTAATTCCAGAAGGTTTCTGAGTTGGTGTTATTTTCATTCTCCATCTGTCTTGTGCTTTTTTCCTTTATGTGGAAGAGAGTTCCTCCTCTGCTGCCTTTCCTTTTTCCTAAGATAGGAAATACAAAAAACAAAAAGAGGGAGTTTGCCTTGCACAGGGCTGCTCTCTGTAGCTGGCTATAAAGCCATCAGCAGCTTGAGAACAGCAAAGCAAATGGGTGTATAAATCTCTCTGTGTGTTCATTTTTGTTTCTGTCCTGGGAACGAAGCTGGTTGAAATTCAGTAGCGTCAAATGAAAAGGTGAAGTTGTTGTTCAGTCGGGGGTCGGCACTGTGAGCTTTGCAGAGGTCCCCTTGCTGGAATATTTCATGCAAGAGGACCTCACTATTAATGAAATGCCCCATGCACAGGAGCAGTCATTGATAGACATGTGAACTTTTGGTAGAGTGTTTAGATGAAAATCTAGAATGAGAAGTAAGAGACAGGAATTTGGAGGGTAGGAAATGCTGCATTCCTGACCCTGCTCGCACGTCTTGGTGAGTGTACACAGCTTGCAGCCCATCAAGTGCAAGGGGATCCTGGTTTTGCAAAGAGCTGTGACCAAGACTGTGCAAGGCTTTTCCTGTCCTTTAAGTGAAGGAAGAACAAGAACGCACATATGGCTTTGCCCAAAAAGTGTGGTAGGTGGGCAGCAACTTCCCCAGGGACGTGGAGAATTGGGGGAACGTGGAGGGTTGCTCACTCGCTGTATTTGTGGCTTTTCAGCTGAATGACAACGGCAAGGCCGCCCGCGCACACGTGGGCATAGGCGACGTGGTGCTCACCATTGACGGCATCAGCACGGATGGCATGACTCACCTGGAGGCGCAGAACAAGATCAAGGCGTGCACAGGCAATCTGAACATGACTCTGCAAAGGTAAGGCACCCTCTTCCTTAATAGTAAATTAATCGTCGTCGTAACACTTGTTTGGAGGATTAAAAAAAACACATGTAAGTGGTTTGGCAAAGTGCATGCAGTTAAGTGGCCGTGATTGAAAGATATGCTGTTGCCGTCTGAAATGTGTCGTGATTTATAGCATTTGAGAAAAGTTACTAGAAGTTAATTTTATGAGTGGATAAAGATCTTTCTCAACCTCCTTTCGGCTCTTCTACCTTGCATGAATTCTAGTTTCTCTTCCTTTCTGAGCTTCAGGCTTAAATGTGTTAATTAACAACAGGCCTGACCCAGGCTCTCCCTGTTCTCTTTCCCGCTGTGCCCACCTTTGATGGCAGTCCTTCTTTCGGGGTCATGTCCTACGTCATCACTTCTGTTCACCAAACTCTCCTTACTGCTTAAGACTGCCTTAGTCTTACTCAGTGTTGCTGCTGAACATCCAACGGCCGCAGTAGCAGCGAAAGTAGCTGATCGGGGTCTTTTTCCCTTTAAAGCCAATCAGTCTTTTATGCTGTTGTTCAGTAGGGCTAGCCAGCACAAGTGGCCAGAAGTTCATCCATCGGTCTATTCTAGTGGGTTTACTATTGCTGACAGCTATATAGAGTTTTGAAAAGCAGGAATATGTGTCCTATTCCAGACAGAAAAATACTTGCTAAGGAAGTGGCACGCTTCAGGTGAATCCTGGCAGTCTGCAAATGTATGTTTTAGAGAGGTCTGCAATACTTTTGCACTTCTTTAATGTAAAAAAGTATATTCTGATACAAACTTCCCAAACCAACTGTAGTGAGATAGCATAACTGAATAGGGTGATAATCTGATGGCATAAAAAAAAAATCCCCCCTTTTAACGAGTATCTGGGACAAAACTAGGATTTAAATACAAATTTGAACCACTTCCAGGAAATCTGCCACTTTATCATATTGTTGGCTTTTTCATAAGAATAATTGAGCGTTACTCCCCATTGTATTATCTGTTGAACGTATTGCTGTACTGAGTCTCCCTGTTGCTGACAGATTTTTTTTTTTAATAGTTAACCTCTGAGGTGTGGAAATAGCACAGGGTAGAGTCAGTGACAGATTTTTTTACCGAAGGAAAACAACCTCCGTTGTTACTGAGGTAACAACTTCATGTTGGTGATTGCAGTATCTGCTGTGCAAGTTAGAACTCGGGCCAATCCCCTGTTGCTGAAAGGTCCACTTTATTGAATTTCAGCATTACTAGCTTGGGACTGTATTTTGGGCCCCTGAAATCGTTGTGAAGAGAGAACCATCTTCTTATCAAACAAATAAACAAACAAGCTAAAAATGCACAGCAGTCATAGTCCTTCCATTGACTGGGAAGCCCTCCTGTTGTGCTGATGTATCTTGGTCCTTCAGAAGCGACTCCCCTTGCTTGGCATCTGGGGAAGGGAGGTGTCTTGTGTGATAGTTCCTAGATACCTAGATGATGTCCTGGGGTATTTCCTTAGGTGAAGCTTGGAAAAAAATGGGTTTAAAGTGTTCTGCAGGAAACGAGGGCATTGCAGCAGTCCATCCCCAGGAATTGCTGGTTTCTTCTCGAGCACTGGTGGGTCTCCTGTCCCTCAGCAGGACGGTGAGGATGTTGAGCCCAATGCTTTTCAGGGGTGCCCCATGCTCGGTGCCTTGAGAACCGATGAGCAGTGTGTTGAGTGCCTTATTTTTTGAGGAGCAAGAAAACTGGAAGGACGTTATGGCTTTAGCAAATGGTTTTTGCTGTGTGAGCCCATCCATGTGCTGTTTGGTAGAAGAAACTTGGCAAGCTGAAAGAACTTGAGTGAAAGCAACAAAAAGATTTTGTATTTCGATTCTGTGCATATTGAATGTGAAAACAAACTTTATTTGTGATTTAAAAAAAAATAAAGTGCAATTCAGCGATCATTTGAAAACAAGGGACGGTCTTGCTTCCATTGTTTCTTCCTTGTTTGTACTGTCCTAAATATTGTAACTTGCTGAGTCTTCCCCCTGATCTTTATGGCCTGGGTGGAACAGCTCTGTGGAGAAACAAAGCCACAAGTAGCAGCTCGCCCGGGAGGTTGCAGAGGGTATTTAAAGTGGTGCTTCCCAGAGCCTTACTTAGATTTGAAGGCTAAAGTTTATGGAGGCAGATGTGCACACACCTCCTGTGGAAAATCCAAGTGAGACGTGTAGCTTGCAAGTGAGCATTGCTGTAATGTTTGGAAGGAGAATAAAAGCTTCCGTTTTCCTCTGTGAGGCAATTGAGCCTCTTGGCTGTTGACCGGTGCAGTTGTTCTCCGGCCCTGGGAGGAGCTGGGATTGCAGCCGCCACAGTTAACAGGCTGCCTCGCCTGGAGACTTTTGCTTAAATACAGACCCGTAAATCCGCTTGCCAGCTGGGCTGACGCTTGCATGTGGTGGAAAGTATGTTCAGGTGTATGTTTCTAATACGAATTCTTGAAACAAGTCTCACTAAAATGATAGCGTTTTACATGCTCATACTTCGTACAACATGTAGCTTAAACTGTGGGGATTAGCTGGTGAGGCTTTTTGATTGCTTTCCTTTTCAACATTAAATGCCTTCTGCCTTCTATAGTTAAGAAGTGTTCTTGTCTCCCTGTGTGAGATCTTGCTCTTTTGCACCCCAGTACTTTATTTTTCAGTTAAAGCCCTTCTCTGGTTCCCATGAGGGCAGATGGAAAACAGATGCCTGCTTTTTGGAAGTACTTCTAGCCTTATTTTATAACTTAGCGTGGGCTTCTGTAAATACATCTGTAAGCTGCTGATTTGTGAAGAAGAACCACCTACCTTAAACAGTGTTTTGGGAGATAGTTTATGCAGATTCCTGCTGTAATGATGCTTTGCAAGTCATAAAGATGAAGGGCTTGGTTTTTCATTTTTACATGAGGTCATGAAACTTCTGGAAAATGTGTTAATGGGAATTACAGAGATTAAGTTAAAAGGCAGTACAGAAAAGCCTTGAAAGCTTGCTTTATTTATTTATTTTCCCTTTGGTTTTTATAATAGAGAGGTAAGTTAACACTCCAGCTCATCAAACCAGTCTGTACAGCTGGAGTGTGAAAGTGATGCTGCTGTCAAGAGGAATTGCTTTCAGCTCTCACCGAGAACTTTATCCTTGAGTACTCTAGACTATGTTGAGAGCCCTGGTCTGCTAGGGACATGCACAGGAAGGAGAAATTTTTTTGCTATGGAAAATCTATTCTAGTAATACATAAAAAGGATGATCTTGCTCTTGTTTTGAAGATGGGAAGCAAGGCCAAGTTTTAAGAGACTTTTGAGTCTTCACTCTTTTAGATGCCAAAATCTTTGCCAAATTTAGGTTAGCTGGAAACTACTTCAGAAGTAAATAAATGCCAGCCTCATGGGGAACGGTATCACAGATCCCAAGGGCCAGCCCTAGTGACTGTTATAACAGTCTGAAGTGCTAATGGTTAAAAATGGTTAAAAACTTAAACGGGTCCCATAGAAAGGAGAGAAAACTCTGTAACTGCTAAGTAAAATGGAGAGAGGGACTGTAACAATTTAAAAATAAAAAGTAGAAGAGCAAGTAGAAAAATACAAATATAGAAAGGATTTGAAGCTGTCAGCAATGCATGTGTGACTATAGCTGATGGTTTAATCTCGCTGTCAGGTTTGAGTCCTGGGTTGCTCGGGATGTTTTGTTTTCATAAACCATATAAGGGTCAGCTCTTAAGAAAGCTATGATAAGAATGCATTAGGAAGTCATTTTATTCTCCATCTTTGGTTTGCTCTCCGTCATCATTTCCCTTACACAGGCATTTTCATTTTAATCTTAATCTCCAGTTATTTGCTTTTTTTAGTATGTAAAAGAAGGCTGTTTTTCCTGCACAATTTGGATGTAGGCACTGCATTGGTTGGAAGCATCATATCTTTCTGGTTCAAGTTTTCTAAATTTGACTTTATTTCACGGAAAAAAAAAAAAAAGACCAGAATAATTCTAATACTTACAAAAGTCTTCCTTCAAGGGTGTTAGACCTCTACATGAGTAGGGGTAACTAAGGAAATAAGCACCTAAATAGGTATTTTATATACAGTTTAGTTGTAAGCCAAAAACTTAGGTTAACAACTTCTTCAGTCCTAGGTTGTTACTCTCCATCTTCAGTATTAATTTGGTATGATTATGCCTGAAAATAAACAGAATGAAAAATAACACCTTCTGTGGAGTGGGCATCAGTGGGCAGCGGTTAGAGCGTTTTTCTGAAGCCAAAGGGGTTTTGCGTTTGGCCTTTATATTGCAGTGCAATCAAACTGAGTCATCTTAGGTCCTCGCAGCTTATCTGATCTTGAAATTAAAAAACCTCGACTCAAACATCACACAAAGAATTCAGAGCGGGTCAAGATACTGGTGTCATCTCTGCTTGCAAAGGTGGCTTGATGCATAAGTGCGTATGCACATTTATTTGAAGAGTTTAAAACTTTTGGTCCTATTTTGGCAGCAGAACAGGTTTTGCCAGTGAAGCTCTGCTTTCAGAGAGCTTGCCCAGCAAACTAAATAAATGGAAGGGCAGAGCTCTTGCTTGCAGCGGGTATTTAAATTCCTCTCACGTTGCATGCAGTGTTTTGCTGCGCAGCAACTGGCAATTAAATGAACCACAGAACATGCCATGGCCAGGCGAGCCCGACGGGAGCAGGGCTTGCTCTTTGCCTCAAAGGAGAGTTGCTGGGTAAAAATGGAAGGTTGCAGGGTACAAACAAAACCCGGTGATTGGGAGGGGTCCTGCAGACCTCCACATCCCCATTTTTTTTTCTCCTTTGCCTCCAAGGAAATGAAAGATCCCAGCTTCAAGTTGTACCAATTGAAGCAAATTTATGGTTATCCTTTTGGGTTTTTCCTATATACTTTATTCTTGTGAGCTGAAACGGTACAGTCAAATTAGGGGCTTATTGCGAGGTTGTGTCCTCATTTGTGTGAAAATAAGGAGGCCAGGCCATCGTAAAGTAATGGTCTCTAATAAATAAGGTTTGTAGGTTCCCACTTTATGGTGAGTCTCCAAGAAATGAGCCGATGTGTTGCCAACTGAAGCACAGTGAGTGCTTGTGGCAAAATATTTGCTGGTCTGGTGAAATCTGAATCCCTCACTGAAAGAGGAGGGAATAAGTGTTGGGTCCCCAAAGTCCCCACCTGTTTGCTGTGGGTCCAATGATAATGGAAGGGCCTTAACCAGTATTCCTCCGTCTTGCCTTGTGCCGTACGAAGTGTCCCCGTGAGAAGTGTCTGCATCTTTACTTTGTGCATGTTGGTGGCATAGCACGGATGTCTGGCAAATACTGCAAAATTTGGTCCTGAACTTTGTCTTGCATATAATCTGTTTAAAAATTGTTTGTTTGGAGACATGGAATTAAAAAAAGATGGGGAAAAATCTGATGCAGGTGATTTTTGCTGACAGTATAAACATTTACTGTAAAATCAGAAACCATGCATGTGTTTCAGATAATATGCTGGGACTAGTCAAAAGAAGAGATGTTTATCAGTTGTTGTTATTATTCTGTTCTTTAATTGTAAGATAAGTGTGATGATAACTGCAGCAGTTGCCCTGGTATGTTCCGTTAAACGTTTTGATATTAAATTATTCTGATGTAAACTGATTTGAAACTTTTTTTTAGAAAGACTCTATTTCTAAAAGAAAACATTTATAATGAAGAAGTAAATTTGAGTTCTTTAGGTTTCGCCATGAGCAGATCATGAAAAATTTAAAATTTGCTTTGGCCTAATGTTTAGATGTATGTATATTTAAAAAAAAAAAAATCTCACTGTTTTACAACTAAAACCAAGTTGTACTTCAGCTGAGTTATGATGTGATTGATTTCTGTCTGTGGAGGCAGAAACAGGCAATTTTAGTTTACTCATATATATTTTACCTGAAGTGGTGTAGCTGCTAGGAAATATCTGGAGTGGATACTCAGCTAGTGGGTAAAAGACACATTACTGACCAAGTGCTGCTTGTGAAAGAAAGCAACTTCTGTGATTCTGATAACTTCCTGCTATTCTTCATACTACAAAAAAGTGGAGTTGTGGAGTGTCTGGGCAACAGTGCCCGAGCTCATGTATTCCACACGGCCACATTTGTATTTTATTGCTTACAGCAAGAGCTCGCATTTGCAAGCTGAAACTTAATACAGAAAATATGCCCGGGCTGATTGCAGTGGTAATGAGCGTTACTGGGATTCAGGCTAATAATCTCCAGGTTGCAAACTACACAAGGCAGTCGGATTTGCTTGTGGGTTTTCCCTCCCCCCCCCCCCCCCAAGTGGATGTACATTCCTGGTGTTGAAAAGCCTTCTCATTTTTCTTGTTGGATGAAAACAAAACGTACATGTCTGAACATCCCCAGTCTAAGGAGACTGCAACTTCACTTCACTTTGTGTTCTTTAATGGCGTGGATGCTTCCAATTAGTAGACTGAATTCATACCCAAAGCTTTAGGTGCCTGCATTTTAGGAGTGCAGTAAAAAAAATAAAGACATCTTCATTAAGAAAATAAATCTCTCTGAATTACAGGAGTGACAGGTTAGTAATGATGATGCAATATGGTCTGAAACTCCTCTTTAATTGGTGGAAGTCACCCGCTTCCCATGCAGGGGCCGAGGGTTTGCTCTCAAGGAACAGTGCAATGCCAGCCCGGATGGTCCCCAGTGCCTGCAGTGGTGCTGGCTCCTAGCGTTGTTCCCAGTTAGATGTTTTTCAAGTGTACATTTCCTGCCTTGTAGCTATTCCATGAAAAAAAAAAAGGCTCATAGTTGTATTTCAGGAAGTTCTTTCGGTAACTGTCTTCCTCCTATTATTTATTGAGGGGAGTATAGTGCTTTTTTTCTTTTATTTATTTATTTTTGGCTTACAGAAGGCTGTTAGAAAAGCAGTATTCTTCATTTTGTTGTGCATAGCTTCACTGAACTCATCTTCAAAGATTATTTTTCTCCAGGTTGCCTTTGATACAACTTGCACATTCTCTGCTGTATCTTTTAATGGATTTCCATGGTATGCACGAATCTAACAATACGTTATCAGTAATCTTCTGTAAACACTGCAGCACAGTGTAAACTTTTTTCCTCCAATAATATTACCTGCTATGTGAAGCAGCTAATACCACTTTATTTAAAATATTATATTACTTATACTTGTCTGTTAGTCATCTTGTTATTTCAGATGTTTTTCTGTTTGTTTAGAGAAGATCTTGCCATTAAGCATGGCTTTTGCATCTAGGATTTCTAGTCCCATTCCTGGGTTTGTCATAGATCTGTTTTGGCTCCAGGCAATGTTTTCTTTCTTCTGATTTCCTTTTTAATTTTTAAATTTTTTTAAATTTAAATTTTTTAAAATGTGGATACCTACCATTTATCTACCATTCACACAGGTATATCTGATCTTACCCAAAACCTGTTGAGGACTTCAATAGTAGATGTTATACAAATCAAAATACCTAATCCACCTTTAAATGGGAGGTGGATTGTTACCAGTTCTTTGTATTTATTTCCTTGTGAACTGGTAAGTCTTTTATTTCCTCTACTACACACACACACACACTGTTGTTGCAAAGAATGGAATAGACAAATACCAATTAATATGTTTATTTTACATTTCAATGATCAGTTGCTTTTGGTTTGTGCTGTTACATAGTACTTGGGTTTCAGGGTGTGTGTGGGTTTCATCTCTCGGTGAGAGGTTGACAGAAGAAAGTAGAGCCATGAGAAAGGCATGTTCTCCTTGAGGGCTTGGGTGCAAAATGCCCATTTTGAGTGTCGGTATCCAACCAAATATGTCCCTGATCTTCATCTTTTAAGGTTGCTATTTAATTTTAAGAGCAAAAATCCCGTTTTGACTGATGGTTGAGTAGAGTATATATTGGCTCAGCATCACCGTGGCTACCTAATATTTTCCAAGAGGGCGTATTTCAACTTGATGTTGGGTGAAGCGTTACCTTGCATAGCGGACTCGTCCCGGTGTGAACACAGAGGCACAAAGAGCACCAAGAGGACCTGGGAACCTTAGGGAAGGCCTTGCCCTGTCTTAAACGAGGGCGTGTAGGAGGGTGAACCTGTCGGTCTGGTAACCTGGGCTCGTTGTGGCTGGTAGTGATGATTCAGTGGGATTAATGCGGTGTCTCCGCAATGGCGGCATGTGGGTTGGATCTGCAGCGAGCGGCCACAGCCGATGATTAAATCAGGGCTGGGTGCGCGGCGTGTCTTGGATCTGTCAACGCGGCTCTCATCTCGTGGAGATAAGGTGTGGAGCAGGAGGATGGCCTTTTCTCACGCTGGCGCTTCGTCGTTCCCAACTTTGTGCGCGCTGCAGCCCTGTCCCCACCTAGCACACAGCGAGTCTTTTGGGATGACGGTCTGGGTTAGTGCACACCTAAGCTAGGACATCTTCCCTACAGCCTCGTGGTGCTTCTAGTGAAGCCCTTGGATGCTTGAGTCTCTTCCCCAGAAGCGGGTAGAATAAGTCATGTTTCCTTCTCAAGATGAACAGGGAGGTTTGAGGGACGCTACCTCAACTTCATGAGAGTTTTGAGCTGCATTTTTAACTGTCTCCATGTGTTTCACACGTACTCCACAGTCCTCCTCTGTCTTGGGCACATCCTGAGGCCACCGGCAGCTGCTGGTGAGGTCAGATCTCCGAGTTCATCAACACAAGGGAGACTTGTGATGCTGCTGGTTTTGAGGAGCTCTTAAAAATGGGACTGTGGGCTTTGGAAAACAGATGAGAAAGTTTGGGAGCAAAGAGCAGAACCAGAAGGAAATGACCCGGTGAAAGAGTATTTTGTTTCCAAGGATAAGGATGTTTTTAAGGGAAGAATGCATGACCCTTAGAGGAAGATAAGGGGAAAGAGGAGGCATGAAAAAAGCAGTGAAAATACTGTGGTTCATCCTCAGTGCGGGGTGAGTTGTGTTGATTCTCACCTGTGTTCTCAAGATCTGAATAAATGACACTATGAAACTCTTCCTCTCTGTTTTTTTTACCTCTTTTTAAAAGAAAAAAAGGGAGAAGGTTGCTGTTTTCTTTGGGGCTTGTTTGGAGATGTAATTTCATGATTTCCTGTGATTTCATGATTTATTTTAAAGCTGAAGCTTTAGTTTTGATCATGGATATTTTTCTTGGCATAGTGTGTTTTTTTTCCAATACATTAGCACTAGAGAATGTCTGCTTGGTAGGGTGCGATATCATGAATAGCTGCATGCTGTGGGTGAGACCAAGAGGAAGTATGGGGGTGAGCTCGAGTAATCACTAACACTAGATATTTGCTCTTCACTTAGTCTATTCATTGTATAATTCACCCAAATGATTTTATTCTTGAAAAATGTGAAGAATGCATCAGATCCTTATTATGACACACCAAGTTCCTGCTGCTGGGTTTTGTGTTTTTTCTACAAATACCACCAAGTACTTTTCTCATCGTGAGTCACCAATCATTAAGTTACCTCTTAAGTGCTTAACCTTTCAGTGTTTTTCCTTCTTTTATATTACATATATGTTTAAATGTCCTGCTGTCCCTAAAGAGGGTCTATCAGACCTGCTTGTCACCTGTGAAGGTAAAACTGTGGAAATGAGGGTACAAAACATGCTGTCAGTGGTTCAGTGCAGTGCCATGCTGAAGGTGACAGTGGTGATCCGCCGAAGAGGTGGGAGCAGACTTGTCGGGAATGGCCTGGGGACGGTTCACCAGCTCAGGTGAACCATTTCGACCTCTTTTTACATTGGTCTCTGCAGCCCATCTGGTGCCTTTTGGGAATTTCAGAGCTCATTAGCAAGCATTTGCCATGTGGTGTCATGTCCTTGTACGTTTATTTTAAGCCACTCCATAGCTACTGAGTGAAAGATGTAAGGAAACAATGTGAAGTTGGCAAGAGTTTATCTTCGCTGCTTAAAATAACACAGATACCTCGGAGAGTGGCATGATCTTTAGTGACATTTTAATTCTGTTGGCACACTTTAAAATAGCCAGCTGAGACATCGCAGATAGGCTTGTTTTGAAGCTTTGCAGATATCATCTAAATGCCAGACTTTTGAGTAGCAAAATAATGCTTTTATATATAGATTAAATGGTGTCTCTAAACAGAATTGCCTCACAACACATGCCAGTAATTGTGAACAGCTGCACTGGAATAATACAGCTGCTAAAACTCTTCCACACCCGTTAATGCATGTACTTGTCTAGTCTAAATATTACTCATGGGTGCTACTCACGGGCACTCGTATCTGGATGCTTTTTTTAAGGATTCAGAGAATGGTTTGGTACATGTGTGCCCCAGGAAACCAGCCCTTGGCTATCCTGACTCAGGGAAGCAGAAGGTATATGCAGACTCACAGTGATTAAAAATTAATACAAACCCTTCCAGGTACAATAAATTGGTAGTATAGTAGTTTCTAGAGCAGTTTTGCTTTGGTGTGTGGAGATATATAAATATATAATTCTCTGGTTTGGCTTAGGTAATTTGTTTGTATCCTGCATGTGGATACCTTTAACTTTAAAGGGCAAAAAATGCCCAGTCAGAACTTGAGCCACTTGACATAGGAGAAGGCGCTCGGATACGTCAAGATAAGCTGCCTGTATCTGTGTGTTAGGAGAAGTTTGGGGCACTTTTCTGTGGACTCTGTAACTGAGACTATGCAAGAGGTATCTTAAAAGAGGTTGTAATACTTTGAGATGTGGAGGAATTATTCTTGCCTCCATCTGCAGCTAAAGAACTGCTCTTCCATTAGCATAAATTACTTTTCTAATTTTGCTGATTCTGGTTTTTATTCTGGCTACAGTCATTGATTTAGAGCAAGTCTGGCCTCTATGACTGTTGAGGATGCCACATTTGATTCACTTAAAATATACAATCAAGGACACTAAAATGATTTTAGCAATTTAGATATTGACAGTTGTCCACCTCAGGTCCAGTCTAGGAAAAGAGGTCTTCCAGTGCTTCATACACTCAAAATCTGTTTCTCTTTCTCACAGCCACAGCCTTAAAGTATGAATAATTTGTCTCAATTTTTAAGAAATACATAATGTTACTACTTACATAAAAGACAGTAAATTTGTCATGACACAAAGATGTCTGATGCAGTTTAATTGATTGAATCTTTTTGTTTTGTTGCAGTCTTGCACTGGTTGCTCCCTTTTTCACTTACTTATGTACCAAAGGTATTTGTGTTTGCTCTTAATTTTGCAAAGACCTTTTGTAGGATGGCTAGAGATAGAACAACTGAAGCGATTTAGTTGTTGTCACAACACAGACCAATAAGAGACTAGAAAGGAGCATCCTCTGGGCACACCAGCTTCTCCTAGCGTGCTGCTGGGTAGCTAGAAAAGCTATTGCTGTTGTGGGTATTGTTAGTGCTCAGTTTTCTTCCAAAAACTGAGCAGGTGAATGGTTTTGTGCGGGTGAACAGTTGAGGATCAACCGAGGATAAAATTGATGAAATTCTTTCCTCTTCATGGAAGTCACAGTTACCATCATTGCTCTCCTATTACCTGTGTCTTGATTTCCGTGGGGAGTTTTTAATTGAGGAAGCTTTTAGAGGCCTCTGAACTGCAAAGAGCAAAACCATAGATGATGGCAGTAAGCACCTATGTGACCAGTTTACAGACTTTGTGAGGTCTGGAGGTAACTGTACTGGTTGTAGTGCTTTGCGACACTGAGCAGTATTTTCCCCCAGTCTTTAATAAAGAAGAATGTCAAGAGGGAGATGTCATAGTGGCAAGAAAACGGTGACTCTGCAGCTGTTGGGCGAAGTGCTCTTGTAGCCCATTTTGACTCTCCACTGACAATGTTAGTTAAATGTCTCCTGAACGCAACAGCTTAATGAGACTGCCAGAGAGACAGCAAACTGGAATAATAACTGCTTGACCTGGGTCCAAAAGTTTTCTGATCATGAAGTTTTAGAGCGCTCTTGGTTTGTTTCCCAGAACCCGAAGCAGCCTTGGGATTTGGCAATCGCTTGGCAGCCGCGTGTGAACGGTGGTGCTTCCTGTGCTTTCGGCCAACTACAGATAAATGGAAAAGGTTACGCCCTGGGAAGCCAAAACCTTTCTTGGAATATGCTCCATCTAACTGCTGAATTCCAATAGGACGTGAATGTAGCTGAGGCTGAAACTGTGCCACCTTTCTTTGGCAAAGACTTTGTGTGGACTTCGTGCTTGGTGTTCTATCTGGATTGTAGGTTATACTCTAGAGATGTCACTTAGTTTTCAAAAGAAAAGTCAAATTATTTGGCCCCTGTCATCTTAATATTAAGGAGGGAAGATAATTTTCCTTGTGCCCTCTCCATTAGGGGTTCCTGGGACCTGACACTTTACAACTATACCAATGTCATGGCCTGCCGGCAAAGTCTAACATGTGAGTCCAACCTGCTCAGAGGCTGCTGTGCAAGTGGTACTGTGTCTCCTTCCCAGTCACACATCTGCCCACTGTTCGGATGCCTCCGTTTGCACTTCAGTTTTCCGAATGAAGGTCACACTCCACACCTGTTGTTTTCCCCTGAAAAGCTCCTCTCCCAGATATGCCGAGTTTATGATGCTAACTTGCAGGCATTCTTTAATTATAAAAGACTGTGTGATAATCTATCAAGGGACAGTTGTCTCTACATGGATTAAAAGAAGCTTATGTAGTTTAAAAATGTGCTGCATCTTTCATATACTAAAAATAATTCAGGTTAACCAAAACAACAAGATGAATAATTATGTGTATATCATGTTTAGTACCTGTGCAGGTAGCCCAAAACATGTGTTTAGTCTTTAGATTTCAGGTGGGAACTTCCTCGCTCTGTGTGAACGTGGGATGTGAAGACGAGAAGAACAAGGTAGATGTGGGAGTTGCCCCATTGTGGCTTTAAACTGTTCCTAAGCATCTGCCCGTGGGAAGAAATGACAGGCTGTTCAAATAAAACCTGCCCTTTGTCATGAGCAGTATTCAACCAGTTGTTGAAAAATCACGGTTGTCATGTCTTGCTACCTTGCAAGTGGAGTATGTGTAACATAAAATGTATGAAAAGGCGGTCTGCCTAGCCTAGAAAAGATGAAATACCATGTTGAATAAGAAACCTTCCCGTCTCATTTGGTTTTAGTCTGATACCACCTGCAAAGTGAGGAGGAGGAGGGGGGAAAATCCTTCTTTTCAGATGCAGATGTTCTTCTTAGCACAGCTGGCTTCTACAGTAAGTCTTTTAGATTGCCCAGTTTTTGAAAAATTGCAGCCTTGGAAAAATTCCAGGGTATTACTAGTGGAAAGTTATGTCTGTGGCACAGAACTGCAAAACCCCATGAGGCTGTATAAACATTTATTGCTCCTGTCAAAGGCTGCTTGCTAATTTTTGTCTTTCTTTGCAACAGCAGCTGTTTGGTGATCGTGCTCTGTCTCACCGATTAGGTGCTCTCAAGAGCAGTTAATTGCTTTGTATGCCTGTGTGTGTGCTGTGAATGCTACTCCACATGTATTTTGAGCAGAAAATGGTAATAAATAAAAACTCCCCCTTTTCTATAGCTAAGACTATGGACAGGGGAAGCTTTGGTTAGCTGGACTACTCTGGGCCACATGGGATTGTTAATTTTCCTTTTTATTTTATTTTTTCCTTGTTGCTGCAAATGATGGAGGAACTTTAGGTACCTTTGTGTAAATATATGTTACAATTTCCTCTGTACCCACTTCATGTGCAGACTACAGGAATTAACTATTTGAGATTGTTACTTCTTTGCAATTTTTCTTTCTTAGCTCTTGCAGTAAACAAAAATTCTAGCTGTAGAAAGTCCTCTGGCAGCTGCTCTGACTTCGACTTTGCTTTCTCATGAGGGTGAGGTGGGACCTGTTTGTCATGCTGACCTGAGGCCATTAGAAACAATAGTTGGAGACCTTCTTAGAAGGTTTCTTTCAGATAGAAAAAGGCTACTGCAGACAACAGTGCTGAAAACATTCATAGGTCTCCTCGTTGTGCTAAACCTACAATACATCTTGTGAAGCCAATGACATTAAATATATAAATGTATAAACAATACATGGAAATGGTAAAGGCCAACAAAAGCAAAGGACTTTAGAGGTCTGGCAAGTACATGTTCATTAATTTGTTTCTGCAATAAACGTAATGGAGTGGGAGAAGGAATGCAACTTGGCAGCTGGACCCCAAGGTGAGGCACTGCAAAGATGAATGTCACGCCACCCCCCTTGAGTGTGGTAGGAGGAGACATGGGCTGAACTGAGTTTTCTAATGTTTATTAGGGGGAAAAATATTTGTTAGGAGGGAAAAATCCTAACATTTTTGGTGGTGGATCACACTCAGGAGTCAAACAGGTACCCAGAAGATATTTTTTGCCTTGACTGTGAAGAACTAAAGCCATCGCGTAGCCTTGTCCATGTAGTCTTGTCCATGAAGTCAGCTGGAGATGCACAGCTCCCAACACCAAAGTACCCTCTGCAGTGGAGTAAACGTTTTAGTCCAGAACTTCAAAGGAACAATTTTTGAAAATCCTTCACAGAATTGAAAAAAAATCAGCAATTTTCTGAAAACCTTCCCAGTATTGATCTAATTCCAGTATTAGGTTGCTAAAGTTGTTCCAGCATTATGACAAAGAGAGGCCTGAGAGTATAGTTGGGATTGGAACAAAGAAGGTTGGGTGATGTTTTGAGTGTCCATGTGGGCTGGGGACTGTTCCTGCTGCTGGTGTTGGAAAGGGGAACTTGGCTTTTTAGTGTACCTGCCTCACACCTTGGAAACTGAGATTTTTATCTCCTTGGTTAACTACTCTTCAATACTATTTTTCTTAGTTCCTCATAAAGCTGTGAATGGGTGAGCTGCTTCACAGAGCAGCGAAGATGTTTTTACTAAAATATCATTATCTAATGCCTGTCTAAATTGCCAGTTTCTTCATGCGAGAGCAGGAACTTGGTATAAATGATCTTTCCAAAGTATGCAGTTATGAAATCTCTTCCAAATAAGGGTATGTTGAGCCTTGAGGAGATGGGTTGTCGTGATGATTTCCTGTTAGAGTACATGTGGCTGCGCTTTTGAGCTCATTTGAGCTGCGTTTTAGACAAAGGAGGTAACGTAAACACAAGTCACCATATGGTGGAAAGCTCTGGAAAAAATAATTTAATATGTTAAATCTCCTAAATTATAACCTAGATTTGATGACAGACTTAAGTCAGCACTTAGTCCAGCATTTTTTTTGAGGGTTTTGAAGGAATGACTAGGCCTGCAAGCTATTTAGACCTATGTTTTTTATTAAGCTTGCTATTTTTAAAAGGTAGCTTGCTGTGTTGGAATTAGTATCTAATAAACACTTCCAAAGATATTAAGTATATAACCTCCACTTCATTATAAGCCAGGGTACAGATGCTGAAGGTCATTTTTTGTGTCATCTTGATTGCATTTAAGTGCTGTTTAGATGTTGGTGTCTGGCCTGGCCAGACCAAGTTTTGGTCTTTGGTTGGCCTTGGGTCCTAGTGCTCACATCACCCAGCTGGGTGAAGTAGAATCATACAATCATTATGGTTGGAAAAGACCTCCAAGACCGAATCCAACCGTACGTACCCAGAGCAGATAGCACTGGGTCATGTCCATGGGGTTTCTAGGTGCCTAAACCTCTTCTACCTTAATGGGGGTTAAAAGCGTATTTTAAAAAGTCTTTGTCAGGGCGAAAGTATATTTCCTTTGCTTCTTTTTTTTTGCTTGGTTTGTGTTTGGTTTTGTTTCAGTGGAATAAAATATTGTGCGCCCGCACTTCAGCTCTCTTTACAAATGTGTTCAGTAGGGGCTGCCGCAGACCACAGGAATGAGACTATGAGCGGCGCTGGCCTGGGGAGGTCCCACAACAAGCGCTCCTTTGTGGGTGGGAGCGCGGGAGCAGAGGCAGCCTCGTCCTCCCTGGAAACGTCCATGTGGTTTATTTTAACACTTACTCATGAAATCCCCCACCGTGTTAAAATTTAAGAGGAGGATCTCGGATCGATTTGGCTCAATATTGAAAGAGTAATAAAGGAAGAATATAATTTTTCTTGCTTCTACCTGACCGTAATCTGATGTCCTGGGGGAGTGTGTGGTGCAAGGACTTAAAGCTATTACATGTCAGTATTTCACATTGGGTTTATGTTATGTTACATGATATTCAATCCCGCTCTTTAAACTGACTGAAAATTTAAACTCAGCTAAGAATGATTCACAAGATAGGCTAAATATAACAATATATATTATGACCAGAGGTATATATGCTACCAGAGGTAGTACGTACTCTTCTGTTAAGAAAACACCAGTATTCTCAGCGTAGTCCATTCATCTCAGCAAAGTGTGAGAAGACCAAAAGTCAGAATACCCTCTCTTTCAGAGTGGACTTTAAAGCTGTTTAAAAATTGTCCATCTGACTATTTCTCAGATACAAATTGAGAATCCTCAGAAGCACTTTTGAATATATATTTTCTTTCTTAATGCTGAGAGTATTGGTTTTGTAGGGCAAGAGGGCCACGAACACATTTGGAGCATAAGGATTGGTTTACATAAAAAGAAAGGTTAGCAGAGAGGCTCCTTGAGCTATCTAATATCTAAAATGCATTTGGGCTTTGAAAAGGCAAAACAAAACCCAAAGTTACTTGTGCAAACCATCGTTGCATGTCCTGTTATTGCCTGGTGGGCTGGTTGAGTTATTAGTGTTTGTAAGGCAATCGTTCCTGTTAATGTAGACATAAGAAAAAACAAGTGATAAAGAATGCAATCCAGAGCAAGGTTGGTAAGAAATGAATTATGTCTGTAATAGCTAAAGGGTTTTGGTCTAGGAAAAGAAATATCTGGATAGCTCTTTTTTCTTTGCTTTAAATTTTATCTGCATTTGTTTTCATTCAGATAACCCCTAGTAAAAGTCCTGGCTTGTTATATACATTAAACATTTTATGCCTGTCATTTTTTTCCATGAGAGTTGGCTGATTTTCAGAAAGCAAATGCATTCAGCTTTATACTAGCTGACTGCTGTCTAGAAATAGTGAACCAAAAAAACCCAGGGCTGTAGACTGAAATGGCAAAGCCATTAAAGGATCAGATTTTCAGAAAGAAGATCAGACCAGTAGCTTCTCAGGGATATAATATCTACTGTCAAGAACTATATCCTGATTGATCAGCTAGGAAAAAAGGGATTTAGTTTTGAAAATCTGTTGGGGGGATCCTACTGCTTTCCCTCCTTTTAGAAGGGAGGGAAGTCTTGCAGAAAGTTCTGTTGAGCCTGGACTCAGCCCAAGTTTTTTCTTAGGAGTTAAAATTTGTGCAGTTTGTTGCTATTGTATCTCAGGGTAACTTTACGAACGGCCTTTTTAAGATACTGAGACGGGGAAAAGAAATACTTGCGTTTACTAATGGTGTTGTGTATTCCTCTTATGTATAGATAGGCTGATAAATGTGGTGCCCTCCCTGTGGTTCTTCCTTTGAGTTTTGCATCTGCTTTTGAAGTTGTAATCCAAATATATTTTCCTTAGTAAGGAACAGAAGGACTTGCATGACAGGGCTAACTTGGAGATGTCTTTGGGAGCTGGGATTTGGTGAACCTTTTTGGATATGGTGTCAGCTGAGACTCGTCCAAAAGATCCTGCTTTATGTTGAATTTGATTCCATAACACTGACTTTGAGATCATAGCACTTTTGCAGATGGCGTGTCTTTGGAGATGGCATACCAAATTGCATCTTCTCTGGTAGTATGAAATACTGTAACTTTAGCTTTTATTATGGATTTTCCTGGGAAATTGCAGAAGGATCCTATTATTTTGGTTGGCCTGTTTTTTTATGGGTGAAATACTTGGAAAGGAAATGACTAAGGCGAGAATTTGAAGAATGAATAGTCTTTGCTTGGTGGGTTGCTTGCAGTAGGGTGCAGACCAATCTGTTCTCCTAATAAGGCTGCACAGGAAGCTGGAATGTTTTGACTTGCACTAAATTCCCCAAAATGTTTGTTGGGGAGGACTGGCTTGTGGGATGTTTACAGAGCAGATCCTCTTGTGTTTGTCTGGTCTGAATGAATGGTTTACATGGCCTAAATATAGCTTTTTTTATTTGAAAGGAGACACAAAGCATGCTGGAGGAGCATGTGTAAAAAAATGCACGACCTGCACTTTGATTTTCAGTCTCAGGGCTGTGAGTGAGGGGTGGATGCTGCTGGTATTTGCATTGGGTCTAATAACTCTCAAGACACTTGCGAATGGAGCCTGGAGCTCAAACAGCTGTAATTTGCCAGCATCTCCAGTGTGTGCTGTTTATAATAAGCGCTTAGGCCAAGCTTTTGTCTTCCTAATGTCTTCTGTGTGTACACTACTTAGAATATTATATAAACTACTCTTCTCAGCTGCTGGTTTTAAGTCATTCAGAAAATGCCTTTCTGTTCCAAGCCATCCATCTCTTTTAATGAGTAGTAAGGAGTGAGTTAACCAAAACACCATGAAATCCTGTTTCAGGTTAGACTAGATGGAATGCCATCTGCTGCCCACTTAAAGAATTGGCAAAAACGGATCTGCGGTTAAATTGCTTTTCTGCCTTGCTCTATCACTGATATCCATCACAAACCTTAGAGCAATAGCACTCATTTTATTAAAGAGCCTGTAATCTCTGAAGGAAGCATTTTCCTAAGCGAGTGCATGCGAGATGCATTTTGCTTTTGCGCTTGAACTTTGCATTTCCTTTTGCACTGTCTTGTCTGGCCACCACACATTTTTCACATTCAGATCGTGGTGGCTCACTTTGCTGGGTGAGCATTTTCTCTATGCGGTCCTGGATAAATCACAGATTGTAGTCCGATTATGGTCTGAAGTCAACAAGGCCAAGTAAAATTGTTTCAAGTATGTCTGGGACACGCAAATTTATGTCCTTGTTTCAAGTATGTTTGGGAGAAATAAAGTAATGGTATGCTGTCTGACTCCAAATGTTAACCAAAATGTTCCCCATCTTCTTTTATCACAAACTTTCCTTTGTAGGGTATTTTAAAACATGGATTTTGAAGGGCAAATATGTCTGCAGATCACTTGGAAATAGCGCTGTGCAAAAATGCCATTCTGCATAGATGAATGCAGCACAATCTCATCCCTTGCAACCTCAGATTTAATTAGTTTGTAAAAGAAAAGCTTTTACCCATGGTATGCTGCCAGTGAAGATTTTGGTGTAACAAAACTTGTGGGTCGTCCTTTGTCCTCCCTAATGCGCTACTTCCTCTGCTTCCCACTGCCCCGCTGTATTGTCAATGCGCTCTTTGTTCGGCAGGAATTTCTTTGCTGTCTACTGTAGAGTTTGAGTTACCTTTTGAAGACTCAACATTATGCAGGAAGTTTCCATACTGCTTAATGTGATACCAGTCCTTGGGAAGGAATTTGGTCATGTTGTGCTTAAGTTTTTGTTTTAACCCTGAATAAATGTTATGTTCTGTTAAAACTCAGTTTATCTGCCAGGCCTTTTAAGTTACATAATGCAGTTTCATATGAAGGGAAGAAAAGCAAATTTGAGCTAATGTCTCTTAACCAATGGTATGATATCATTACAATATAAATCAAATAGTACTTGCTGCTAGATGTTAGGGCTCCTAATATTTATTCATGCTTTTATCTTGTATTAACCACAATGTCATAGGTTCAACCCAAATAATTTTTGTTTCCTTCTGAGGAAGGAAAACAAAAACATAATTCATACATCCACGGGTGGACATGGCGACCTGGAAGAGGGAGATACTTAACCATTAACGAACTTGTTTTTAAAATGATGTGTATATGTTTTCTTCCAGAGTGGCAACTATACCAAAACCTGATCCCGTTCATGTACAAAAGGTATGTTCACTACCAACAGCCAAGAAATGCAGCATGTGGCACTAACTGCTACCCATCTGTCAAACCCTGTCACTGATGAGAACTGTCATTTAAACTTTACTTCAGTAGAGCACACCATTCAAATCTTGCAGTAGTAGAACACTTCTTTTAAAAGATTTGAGGAATCTGTTAATTGACTGTCCGTGCAAAGGTGCAAGTTTAATATATTCCAGCTTTCCAATTATCTTTTAAGAATAGTGCTACTTTTTACTAGTTAAGCTCTTGCAAAACCTGTCAGTGCTACCATGTGGGAAGTGCTAAAGCAAAGCACCCAGCAAAAACATCAGATGTGCATTTTTTTTTTTTTGAGGATTTTGATCTGCCAGGGATAAATATAAAATCCCTTTTTTGAACAGCTTTAATATGAATGAATGTTCTCAAATGCTGGAAGAGGTTGGGGGACTTCCCCTTCCAACACATATCACCAAAACTAGGAAGAAACCTGACCAACTTGAACATTCATGGGGTGAGAGTTGTCTCTGCTGCTCACAGCTGCTGACTCCCCACTGTGTTACTTGAATCCGATCACCTTGCTGGAAAGCTTTAACAAAAGCCCTTGGATGATCTGGAAAAAGCTGGAGGGTATGAGTGGAAACAATTTGTTTTCATCTGCTCTTGCTGTAAATACTGCCTCACCAAGACAGAAAATGAAACAAGAATTTGCTTCCTCGTACTTCCATTCCAAAATAATTTCAGAGACTAAATCTGTATTTTTTTTATTTTCCCATTGTTTTTGTTGTAGATATAGGCACCTTATAAACCATGTGCGTGCCTGTCTATAGAAAGCACACATGATCGGGTTTGAGAGATGGAAGGTGGCTTTAAAAACCCCCTACTAATGTTTTCCATGGGAACTGTCCGGTGGATCTTGCAGTAGAGTTTGTCCTACATTGGCTTTTGTGGCACGTGTCTCTTGGACATGATGAGAGCAGCTCGAGATGACCCCAGCAGCGTGGGGTTTCATGCCCGGCTCCTTCCCTCTCCTGCAGTGCATGGCTTGCCTCTCCTTCCATATTATCTCTCCATTTCTGTACTTGAAAACACTGGGGTTTTTACTACCAGCAAAAGTACCCGCTCAGGAACATTGCATGCGTTTGCTGTGTTTTTGTGTGTTTCTTGTCTTATTTCCCCTAGGGCGAACCCAAGGAGGTAGCTAAGCCCATTGCCTCTCCTGCCGCACCCAAAGCCACGTCCCCGACTGCTGGGGTGTTCAATAAGACACCAAGGCCCTTCGGGGCGGCCACGTGCTCCAAAGCCACCTCCATCCCGTCACCGTCCTCCGCCTTCGCCCCGTCACCCGTGTGCCCCGCGCCGGCCGCCCTGAGCCCCCGTGCGGCACCGGGGCCGCACGTTAGCGCGAGCGCCGAGCCGCGGGCGGCCGAGGGGCCGAGGCGAGCGCTCGGGGACGCCCAGGGGGACAGTAAGCTGCAGAACGGGTAGGTGGCCGCGGAGAGGGGGTGCGCGCCGGTGTACTACTCGCAGGGCTTGCTGCATGCCGAGCACATCGGGGCGAGCTGGTCCGCTGCAGAGCCACCTGGGGGGAACCCCTGTGTCGAGCGAGACGGCTCACGGTGCTCGTTAAGGGCAAAATCCGGCAGATGTTAAATTAGCTGAAATTGCACAAGGCCACAAAGTGCCTCTTGCGGGACCCTTTTGCGCCTCAATGCGTTTTGGACCTTGCAGCAAACTCTGCGTTCGCGTCGGCATCCCTGTCCCACTATGCATTTTGGGTTCTGGGAAGCAGCAGGCACTCAGAAATGCGGAACAGCTTGTCAGGAAGGTCAGCAGGATTTGCCGCGGTTGGGGATGAGGCGCTAGGATGCTGATAGCGATTGTGGAGGCAGAAGGAAAAGGAATATATTCATTTGCAGCTATCCAAGTAACTGCTTATGCATTTGCACGGTGATACTTATCTCCCTGTTTAAAGTGGAATTGGTAATACTTGTGAAATATTAAAATTTGGCATAACTGATCAATTTGAAAGAAAGCCTGCTTCTCTGCTTTTAATTTTTCTTACAAAAAAAAGTGATTCAATAATAGAATTTACTATATCCTTTTTGCAAATTTATTTAGAGTTGCACACTTTGCTTGCAAAACATATTCTCGAGTCATTATTTACCACATGCAGTGGTGAGAGTTGGAAGTACCTGAGAGCCAGGGATACATTTTTGTTGTTGTACTGGTCTAGCTGTAAGTAAAGGGTGGTGGGTGTTTTTTTGTTTGTTTTGTTTTGTTTGTTTGTTTGTTTTTTAGTTCTATTCCGATTTTGCTTTTTTGGGGTTGTTTTGAACAAGCTCCTTTGTGCTTAAACCAGTGTCAGTGGTTGCTCGCTCCTGATCAAACCCAGAGCTGCTTGCCTGGACTTCACAGAAGTCTGCTTATCATGTAGTAGAGAAAAATCAGCATTTAGTTTAAAAAAAATCAGCGAAAAAAGCACTGATAGCTTTTGTTAATTGATAAAAGTGTACTAGCCTTTGGAGAACTTCCCTGATTTGGGGTGAAGTTGTGCATTTATTAAGCAGCATAAATGAGATCTTTGGCCAGGTGGCAGGAATGGACATGACAACCTGACCCATCTCCTTGTTTTAGCAGATTGGAAATTGCTGCAGCTGTGCAGAAGCACCGGTGCAAAATCTGTTGCCTGTAGGTCATTGAGTAGAGTCTTTATTTTCTGCAGAATAACAGCTCAGGCATCATGCTTGCAGACTTGGGTAAAATACGCATTCTCAAAATTTGGCTTGGGGGACTCGGTGGTGCGAGGGGAGGGAAAAAATAAAAGAAAAAGGGAGGAAGATCTGTTTCCCTTGCTCAATCCTGGCTTAAAAAGGCTCTAAAAGGGGGGGGGGGGGGGAAGGAAGCAATCTAGCTGCAATTTTGCTTTTTTTCAAGACCTTCTTGACAGCTCCTGCATAAAAATGTGCCTGCTGCTCGCAAGAGGTAGATGTCCACAGACTTCACTTGATTTAAGATTAGTGTTTGCTGGTTAAACTTTTCACTTATAGCTTTTTGGTAACTTTGAGTTTGACTCTACATGATATATGGCATTAGCAGAGCTTGGATTTGGAAGATCCTAAAAAAGTTCAAGAAACAAAGAATATTAACATATGAAATACTTCTTTTTTCCTTTGCAGATAACAACAGTGACAAAGTTAGTATCAACAGCACTGGAGTTGAATTATGATGGTTTTTCTTGTTGGAATAACCAGCATGTATTACTGTTTTGCAAAATTATAGCTTTCATAGAGTTCTAAATTTAAATTTTGCAAAACCGCTTCAGCTCTTTTAGTAACTTCTTAATGTGGTAAATGGTTTTGGTCTGCGATCTGGCTTCTCACTGCATTAAGTTTTGCAGATGTTTTTTCTTCTAATTCCACAGAAGTTTTGTGTCATATTTGTGCGTACTGATAAATTCTTGCTGCACCTATGACTATAGTAGGAAAACTGGCAGATAAGAGAAACACAATTTTAAAACATTGCTGCTTTGAGCATGGGCTGAAAGACCAGGTATCGAAGCCGAGTAACAAAAGTGTAAATTCCATATATAATTATTTATATGTATTGGGGAGGATGGATGTGGTTGAGGTTTCACTGCTTCGGCTTTTGCCCTCTTGCCTGGGAACCAAGTTCCAGGAGCGCGCGTGTCCTTCAATATTCCTTTGCCTCTGGCACCACCTTGTGCCTCCATGAGTCATGACCAGCTTCAGGAAAGGATGCAGTAGAATCTATAAGGATGTAAAATAGCATCAACTGCATGCAGATTATCACATTTCCTTGTAACTCGATGACTTTATTGCCTTAATTTTCGTAATTTCTCCTTTTTCATTAACTGTTCTGTTGCTTTACTTCATTTTTGTCTGTGCTCCTTGCTTGTCCTCCATCCTGGGAATGCCACTGTCTTTGTTTCTGTACCCCTCCCTCCACCAGTAACTTTGAGGTGTAAGTACTTCACTAATATCACGTGTCACTTCTAGTAAATTTGGTCCTCTACTATCATTTTGTGTGGTATCTTTCACATCATTTTTGGAAGCTATTGCTTGACTGTTCTAATACATCCCATTGATTTGTCCTTATTGACAAATCAATAATTCAGTCTCATTCCTAAATCCCACCTTTCTCTGCCAGAAAATACCTTAGATGTTAGATCAGGGAAATAATGACAAAAGTAGAAATGACTTCTATTTTTTTAATAGAATTGTTATGTCTTTGGGGATAGTTTATCAAAGTTAATCTTTTGTAAGTCATGTCAAGATAAATATATGTGTAAAGAGTCTTTAAGATGACTGTTTGGAGGTAAGTAAGGTAGAATTGGGCAATAAGATACATAGTATGAGTTTTGTGTTGCCCCTTTCTAAACAGAGCAGTGCTCTTACATGGATTTTTGCATCAGTTAGTAAAAACAAAGCTTTAAAACCCTATATTCTTGTAAGCTGCTAGCTCAGGGCTTGGTAACAGTATATGGAATGTTGTGGGGAAAAATCCCAGGGTAAATAATGGCTCCATGTCTTTGACTTTTCGAGAGGGAATGGAGCATTGGTACCTCCATACTGTGCTTCAGGCCGTCCTGTATTTTCAAAATACTCAGCTTGGATCCCAGCCTTGTTAGTTGCAAAAGGCATCCCACGTAGCTGGCTGTTGCACAGAGTGAGGGCTTGGTCTTTTGTGAATGATGGGGACAAAGTTTGTCCAGGGCTTTTAACTCAACCACGACTAAATATACTGCCCGGTATTATGAAAACAAGTAAGAAATATTATACCTATATCCTCTCATACCTGTATGGAGCTCCCTGTAAGATCATGTTAAATGAAAGAATGGTAATTTATTGGCAGCAGAATAACACTATTAATTGGATTTCAATGCTTTCTTGCAAGACTAATTGAATAGAATAGCTTAGCCACGTTTTTGTTTCTTACTTTTTTTCTTGTTTCTTTTTCTCTCCTCTTCCTGCTTATGCTGGGAAAACTGCTCCTCTTGCTGTCTTATTCTGTCCCTTCCAAGGAAAAACCCACCCAAACGGTAAAAGTTTAAATTTGTTAGTCGTGTTAATAACTGACTGCCCTGGTTGAGGAGTTCCAGTAGTGAAGCAAGGTGCAACATTTGAGTTGCATTAGAGCAGTCCCGAATCCTCGCTTGGTTCAGGGAGCTGAATCCGTGGCGTTCCCTGCGTGGCAGGAGCTGCTTGTAGATGTGACAAGCCCCAGTCTGTGTGTGTCTGCAGCTGTCCCACGCTTGCTGGCATAGCCCAACGCGGCTCCTTGCTCACTCTTTCTCCCCATTCTCCTCGCTGCAGCCCGCCGCGGAAGCACATCGTGGATACCTACACTGAGTTTTACCACACTCCTACTCACAGCGACGCCAGCAAGAAGCGGCTCATCGAGGACACGGAGGACTGGCATCCCCGCACAGGAACCACCCAGTCGCGCTCGTTCCGCATCCTGGCCCAGATCACCGGCACCGATCACAGTGAGTAGCCTCATGCCAGCAAGAGAGCAGTCTTGGCAATAGGTGCTTTTGAAAGATTACAGAGGGGGGAAAAAAGGATAAAATGATTTAATCGCGCCTCTAAGATTTTCCCGTCTTGGCTCATAAATCCAGTAGGCACAGTTTTGTGTGCTCTGTAAAAGAAACATGATTCAGGAGGCTAAGGAATAGGAAAATGTATTTGTAAATCTCTTGCAGCTGCATTATTCCCATTTGGATATTAATACATTCTCAGTAAGCCCAAAACTGTTGTTCCTATTCCCAAAGACTTTGGCAGAAAGTACATATTTGTTACTGCCTTCTCCTCCCACATCACTGCAGTGGGGACACTCCTGTTCTGAATTAAAGCTCCAGAAAGTGATTTGAAAAACTGTAAGGCTTCCCTAGGCACGTAGAAAATGCTCGAGGGTCATACAGAGGTTTACTACGTACAGCGGTTTTACTTCAGCAACACAGACCTCCGTCTCCTCAGTGTATTCCAAGGAAATGTCTCCATCATCTGCATGTGGAGTGGTATTACTCTGTATACTAAAGAGTAGAGGTGATGCAGAAAAAGCCTTTCCCAGTTGTTGTATTGGAAAAAAAGCTTTGATTTCATATCATGCTGTCACCTGAAATTTATTGGCAGAGGTCTGAAGGCTGGATAAATCCATCAGAAATGCTGTCAAGACATTTAACCTCTATCATGCTCAGACTGAGGTAGCTGATCTATGGGCGATAATTTCATTCCTATGCTTTTCGTAGCTAATACTGAAAGAAAGCAGTGACAAAACTGTGGACCCATCCTGGGAGCAGGGCTGATTAAATCCCCTCTGAGTTCACTGGCAGACTTACTCCAGGGGCCAGTGCTACTTTCCCCGCATAAGGACTATCCTCTAGGTGTGATAAATCTGAAATTGGACAGTCCATGGACTTGCCTTGCACGAGTCTGTTTAATGAGTGCTTAAGCTCTCTTGGGACTCTTTTCTTCACTAATACTTTCAAGAAGAAAATAAGAGACTTGAGCATCAAGCGTGTCAGTGTTCGCTTGAAGTGTGAATTAATCACATTGACAAACAATATAGGAATATGATTGCAGCCATACTTGTGAGACTAAATATAAATTCCATGGATTCCCAGTTTTATCCTGTCTGAGTTCTGCAGCACTGTGATGGGGTCATGATGATGGCTATACACAGAGGCTGCTATTATCATCTAATATAAACCTCCTGGATGTTCCTCCAGAAGGCACATCTCTGAGCTGCCACTTGTCATCTTCTTGACACTCCTTCTCACGCCTCTCCCAGTGATCGATGTTGTAATTTTCTGGTGTGGAGAATGCTTCAGTACAACAGAGGAATGACAGCATTTAATGCTACTACTTAGTTCCTTAAAAAAATTTCTCTTTTCTTGCAGTGAAAGAACCAGAACCCGAATCTGCAAAGAAGGCTAAGTGAGTTCATGTTTTCCCTTTCTTTTCACCTTAATATAGTGCACGTCTTAATTCTTAACTGATAATGTGTTACTGTTTGGTGCCCTTGTTGAAAGTCTGGGTGTTTTTCAAGCGTTGCTTGTTTTCTGCCTCGTATTTCAGCATGTAAAAATCAAGATATTTTTCTTCATAGAGCAGCCTTTTCAAACCTCTGTTTGTGCAGTCCAGTGTTAATGTTTGCGCAGGAGTTTGAGCTTTTTCCATAAACTCGGGTTGGTTTGGTTTTCTCTATGAGGTCAGCGTGTCAGTGTGTTTTCTTTTCCGACATCTAACCAGGCATTTTTTGATTTGCAAGCATGGGTCAGATTTCAAGATATAACTGGAAAGTGTTGCCGTTCTAGATGGTGAACAAGTGTCAGCTGTCTCACTGCTTTGGGTTCGGTGTGGAGTTCAGTGGGGACTGGCTAGCGGCTAAACTGACTGGTGGTTGCAGGCCTTGGGCATCTTTCCGCTGATTTTTGTTTAAAATCAGATCAGTTCTCTTGAAAGGCGGAGAGGAGGTGCTGGGGCATGTGTAGTGCATGGCCTTTGCATGCTGCAGTGCATTTGTGAAACTGCTCGAAGACCAACTTTCTTTCTTATTTCTCTTCTATTACTTCTTTCCACAGGGAAAAGATTCCCAGCCACGTCTTTAGCCCCAAATACACAAAATTACGTGACTGGCACCATGAAGTCTCAGCACGTGTTCTTAATGTCCAGTGATTTTGCCCACATTACAAAAACAAAGTTACAAACACTGGCTTCCTTTCTTCCTTTCCAACCGCTTTGCAAAAAAAAAAAAAAAAAAAAAAAAAAAAAAAAAAAAAGAAAAAAAAAAAAAAAAAAAAAAAAAAAAAAAACATAAACAAAAAAAAAAAAAAAAATAATTAAAAAATATAAAAAAAATAAAAAAAAAAAATAGAAAAAAAAAAAAAAAGAACAAAAACCTGCCCTCTTTTTTTTCTCCCCACAAAATAAAAAAAAAAAAAAAAAAAAAAAAAAAAAAAAAAAAAAAAGAGAGAGAGAGAGAAAAAAAAACTTATTTCACTAGCCTTACTACAAGAGAAATTCTAGCTTTTTCTATACTTTTCTAACACTTTCCTACTGATGTGTAAAGAAAAAGAAAAAAAGAGATGAAAATGTTTTTGTGCTAATCACTAGTTTACTAGTTGACAAAAAATGCATTTAACCCAGAACAACTCGGGTGACTGAATCTTCCGAAGTGGGGAGGAGATGGCTGTTGCAGTTGTTATTTTTTTGCCTTAAAGGAGTCATTTGCATTGCTGAGTTTGAGTTACTGTAGGTTGTTAGAAAGCAGAAAACAACAAAAGATCAAGAAATGGCAGTGTTGAGGTTTGGGGTGGAATAGGAGCAGAGGAGGGACTGTATACACTTATTGCAAACTACTGTACTCGACAGGATAATGCTGTTCCAGTTCACTAGCTTTCCAGCAGGCCAGTTTTAGAGTGGTTGTAAATGTTTTATGAAGTAGAGCGCGAAGACGGATTGCTTCTGAGCAAGAAGACATTTGCCAGTATTGAATATCTTAGTGCAAGTTCAGTGTAAGGAGCCTGCTGCTTAAACAAGTAACCTGTTCATATTGTGAAAAAATAGAGAGGGGGGGAAAAAAAAGAAGAAAAAGGAGCAGGATGTTGCTGTGTACATGTAAGGGCTTCAATATATAACCTCTAAGAAGAGTAAGATAAGACGGCGGTATTTATTTATTTCAGAGTGAATCTCCTAGGATTTCTTGTGTTCATAAAAGCTTCATGGCCCTGTGGTTCTCCTGTAAAATAATGTATTATAGTAGCTACACATTCGTTAATTTATGCTTTCTGAAGCTTGAAGAGTATTTTAATAAAAGCTGCTTTTAACTTAGTTCTGTCTCTTTTTTTCTTTTGCATCTTTTGACTCCTTAGCAGAGTCTTGTCTTGCAAAGACCTGTATTTTTGTAAAAGCTCCGCAGATTGGAGGGGGAGAAGTAACCCTTCCTGAGGCACAGCAGAAACAACCCCAACTGTACAAGGGTATCAGAGTAGTGGAGATCCCAGTGGGATTAAAAATATATATTTTTGTTTTTTCAAAGTGGACACAAAGGTTTGCAAGAAAACAACTGACTCTGGGGGTGAGACAGGAGTCAGGATTCTGCTAAGTGAAATTCACTGTCAACCTGCAACATCTGCTGAAAAATTTCCAACCTCCAAGGTCTAAAGCACACATAGGAGTCCAGTCATTGTGATTGCCCTAACCCTGTATTGCATGAAGTACTCACGTGAAAAGGATCCCGTGAACAGATTAGTATCTCCTACAAACACTGTTGTTGACAGAGAGGAGGTCGTGGGGTGTTTTGTTTTATTTTACAGCCTCAAAGCTGAGAGGAGGGGAAACTAAGGTGTGAGCTTTCTACAGCTGTTTCTTTCCTTTTTCAGCTGGCTTATGTTGGTATACAGCAGGAGTTTGTCATTTTGCCTTACTGTGTTTATCATTTTGCCTCTAGGAAAAAACAAACTGAAAATGGAGATTGCAGGTAACAACCAAGTTATCTAACAGCCACTGATGTGGATATATAACAATGCACAGCACAAATTACAATTAAAATTATTAAAATTGCACCTATAAGATGGACCAAAGCATATCACATCTTACACCCCTTTTACAGTTAACTCTGTAAGGCTTGTAGGGTAGAAAACACACGCTTTAATCATCTCCCTAAAGAGGGTCTTTGAGTGAGAATTGCTGTTTGGTTTGATTTGTGTCACATAACTCAGTTGACTGAGTCATGCATTACTGAAGTGGTGTGAGTTACTGAGTTACTGCTGTTGCACCAGTTAATCATTCATTAGAATACTGTGTTTTACCGTAGGAATGCAAAACAGCATGTTAAAGTTGTTTTGTTGCTTTAAAGAGGGCTTTTTATGACTAGAAAGGAGCTGAAGACGATCAATGCAATGAAAACGAAAATTTATCACTTAGGTTGTCTGTAGCGTATTCTTTAAGAGGGAATGGTTTGAACTGCAAGTATTTATGTGTTTTGGACATTTCCTAGATAACGAACAGACCTTCATATTGGCAATTAATTTACTATTATATTTGTCTGTCCAACTAGCTCTTTGCCCTTAGTTGCTTAAGCCACTCTAAATAATCTAGAGGATAGATATCTCTGTTTTGATTGAAAGTAAAATGCGAAAACCAGAGTCTGCTAGCTGAGAACATGAGATTAGTTAAAGAAAACTACCAAAACTACTAGTAGCAAATCGATAGTTGCCCTACACACTTTGTGGTATGTTGCACTCCACTTCCCATATTAAGATACCATGTATTTTAGCAAAAAATATTCCCAAAATGGCTAAGCAAATCTTTGAATGCAAGTTAGCCTGTCTTGAGAATGGAACTTTGTCAAGGTCAACATATTACAATTATACAGGTACAAACAGGTAACAAGTTTGTAAAATCTCACTTTCTACCTGTGTATCTGAGAGGATATATCCTAACTGTACCATCTCAAATAATATTCTGAAATAAAAACGTGAAGGGAAGAAGCTCCTAGACTCTGTTTCCCATTCGTCTGCTCCTCCTGGGTGAATAGCTGCCCCGTGCCTAGTACCCAATTGCGGCTCTCTGATTGCCAATATATGTCTGGTCTTTGAAAAAGTATTCTAATGCTTTTGGGTTTTTTTGTTTGTTTTGGTTTTTGGGGTTTTTTAATATAAATAAGTTTAAATGATCAGCTAGAAGACAGGGTATCATACTGTTAAACAACAGAGAACTCTCTCATCAGTAATTTACCTCTGAATATCCCAACTTTTCAGGCATTCTTCAAGACAAGTGCCCTATGATTTTTATTTTTAGTATATTTTTCTAGTTTCATTTAGCCCTAAACTGCAACTTACTGGGGATTTTTGTGTAGATAAGTGGGGATTTCTTTTCAGCATTTGGAAGATCAGCAAATTGAAAAGATCAGCAAATAGAAAGCCCTCCTTGAAACAGAGTGTGTACCTCTTAAACAATTTACTGAAAGCTTGGAAAGGCAAAGTCTAGCTTTTACACTTATTTACATGTTTTAATAACTAGTTTAGTTATAGCTCCACAGTATCCAATTTCCAAGCACGTTTCTGATGTTGAGCACTTCTAACCATTTTGACCCACCAAGTACTGACTTGGGTTTGTTCTTGGAAATGTAGAGTCAACTGTTTGTCCTGAGTGAAGGTTTGTCTGGGTTTTCCAGAGTTGGAGTTTAGCTAATCTGTTGTCACCAGAAAATATTTGTTGCCCTCGTGGTCAGACCTGAAATAACCTCTATCATAAATCATGTTACACTGTTCTTTTCCTCCCCACGTCATAAATATCGGTAAAGCGGACCTGCAGATCTGCCCAACGGAACAGGAGCCGAGGAGCCCTCTGTTAGTCTGAGTAAAACCTCTGTGGCCACCCAGACTTGTGAGGTGACGCCCGGGTCAGAATTGCCATCAACACCTTTACTGCCTGCAAGGTCGGCTTCGTGGTCCTTCCTCAGTCTGTGTGATAATAAGTCTGCCTACTTTATTAAAATACTTTACCCTGCATGCTCAGTCTGCTCGAAACTCACAACAAAAATGTTGTGAATCCTCTGTAGCTTCTGTGTCACTTTTGCACGTTGCAGTGAGATGTCCATCGTTTGAGGAGAGGGCCTTTAGCCCAATGTTTTCTAGATTCTTCTTTCTACAACTGAACAAACTGAAGGAGATGAAGAATATTAGGGAGTACATACTCTAACCCTCACAAAGCTAACACCCTAAAGAAATCATAGCAAAAGATATAGAAAAGTTAGAAAATTAATACCAAGTCTTAGTTTATTCTGATTGTTTTCTAGTACTTCCTAGTTTTCTGCCATATAATGTAATCCAAAATACATGTTTCATCTTTGTAAATACACTGCTTGGCTGTTAATGGGTTTACAAGCTTTAGAACATGTCATTTCTGCTAAAGCACAGCAGGTCTCAAGCCTGTTGCATCTTGTCTTACCTTCTCTGTGCTTCACTGCAAAATTCATCTTTTTTTCACGGTACTAACACTTATGTGCAGATATATGTATATTTTTTCCTGTTGAGCATACGGTTTCAGTGTGGCTTAAACCTCTTTTTCTGTATTTTTGTCACTGCGAATGCAATGGAACGGGTGCTAGACCGGAGCCTGAGGCAGCTGTATCGCCCTTGGCAGCCCCCTCGCCCGCCGGTGCTGCCTCTCCCAGGCTTTCCGAACACCTTGTCTCTGCAGATCCCGGGAGGTAAAGCATTCCCAGGCAGGGGCACCTTAATGACGTTCTTGCTCTTGCATCAATCTGCCCTAGACTTGGTCTTCTTGCAGGAGAGGGGATTTTCTGCCACTCATTGACTATGAATTTGGTTGATCTGCTCTTTGCAGAAATGGGGGGTGGGAAATGTCAAGCTGAATATATCAATGGGCAATTTGGTGGAGACCACATAAAATAAGATATTAGTATGCATTGTCTCTCCCCTCTCCTGATAGCCCAGCATTTCACTGCTCTTAACTCGGAAGTTAAATTCAGACTATTTCAACTTGTGGAAAAAGACCTTTACAAATATCAGAAGAAAGTGGATGGTTGTGTTAAAGCACTCAGCTATGCTGTCCTGCAATAGTGGAAAAGTAGATAGATGACTTGGGAAATTTCCTGTCATTGGCCTTGGGTGGCTTCACTGGCACTCTTCTTAACAAATTGTTGATGTTTTGGAGGTCATCTTTGGGTATAACATGGTGACAGTAATTTGGATTTTTCTGATGCTGCTACCGAAGGTTGATAACATTTCCAGATCAATCGTACTGCGTAGTTTGGGACTTCGACTGTCTATGGAATGACCACTAGCTACTCAGGCGTGCCTTGGGCGTTTGGTGGGATAGAGCTGCAAGTGGAATGTGCATTGGAAAAAGGAGCTTTCTGGACGCCTGAGCCAGTCGTTTCTCTGTGCCCGCTGTTGAAATGTGCCTTTGCTCTTTGCCAGTAAAATCCAATCCCCATGATTTGCAGGATCTCTTGCTGTTTTTTTGAAGTGTCACATCACAGACATATATTGTGGGTTCTTTCTTTTTTTTTTTTTTNTTTTTTTTTTTTTTTTTTTTTTTCCAACCCTTCAAGTGTTCAACTGTCCTTTAGGACCTTTTCCCAATAGCAAGAGTCAACAGTTGTGACCAAAAGAGAATGCAGTGAGTTTTCTACCTACAGGGTAGAGCATAGGAGTGTTTCCTTGCGTACGAGGTTGATGAAGTCTTTCAGGAGCGGAACACTTTGTTTTGTTAGCGTTCAGGCAGAACAGATTTTGCCATGGTAATAGTAACATTTTGCTTTGACCCTTTTAAATAATTTCACAGCAGCCCTTCCTTAACAAATGGAATAAGCCCCTCTGGTTTCCTTAACAACTGCAGTCTGATTTGATTTGCTGCAGTGGCTTTGGAAGGCTCCTTGAAGCTCGGGGAAAGGACGATGCCTTCATGTGAAGGAGAAAGATCATGGCAGAGGTTTACCTGGACAGTGGACCACTGACTTCGTCGTAGCCTTTGGTGTTCTCCTTGGGGAAGTCTTGGTCATGGTGTTTACAGTGCAGTGTTTCTTAAACCTCAGGAAGCAAGTGGAGTAAGAAGTCAGAGACTCATACAAAAGGGCTACGGTAGTACTTTTCTGGGAGTAGAAAAGATGGTATGGAAAAGAAAAGAAATAACAGTCCAGTAAATGATTTTCATGTCTACCAGGAAAACTCCAGTATTACAACACATGCTGAGCTGCAGATGCCTTGCAGATACTGCTGCAAATACAGTGGTCTGAGTAATAAGGAATTCTTCTGAAATCCTGTCTCTGTGTCCAGGAAGAGGAAATTTAAAACTATTTTCTCTCGGGACCTATGGTTCTGAGTTTATTATTTGGCAAAATTAACCTAGTCAGAGAGCAGCTTTAAAATGAGCCCAGGAAAATGCAGACAGCATGGCCACGTTCCCCTCGGGATGCATAATAAACTCATTACCTGAGCGGGACGACAGCCAAACTCATGCAAGCAAAGGCTGCTAATATAGATGAGATGCTACTATCCATATCCCGCTTACGTATTGAGCAGTATTGCAATTAGGGGTGTTTTTGCAAACTTTCTCTAGCTGGTTAAATGTCTGTGTTGATATTGGCAAAGAATAGCAACTACCTTTTTTTTTTTTTTTCCTCCTGGCCATCTGACTTGTAGTTTGAGGCTCTTGTTTAATCTGGAAATTAAAATACTGTTTCTTTGTCTTATGTCAGTTTCTTTTTTTTTTTCTTATTTTCTTTTTCTTTGCTATGGATGGAAAGGTGGAAATTTATTTCGAGGAGAATCTTAAATTGAGGGACTTCTTTTTCTGCCCATTTGCCCTCTTGTCATATCAAATGCTCCTGTGTCTTCACAGAAGCTCTCTATATATTTTAAGCAGATCACAACAGTAATGATGAGACCCTTTGTTAGAAGTAGCCTCTGGATATGTTACGTACTACACAACCTTTTCCTCACCATAGGGTTTTCAGGCGGTTTAGGTTATTGAGGCAGTTTGGGTTTTTATTCCTCCTAGTACTAACTCACTTAGTATGTTGTTTTAAGGAAGAGACTGGTATGCTGATAAACTGGTCCAGTGGCTAAGATAATCTGAGGCAAAATTAGAGTAGCTTCAGCTAAATGGTGGCTCAAGGTGAGAGCCAAGATATTTATTGAAATAATAATGATAATAATAATAACAATAAAGGACATTGAGGAATTTGTACCCATGAAGGGCAGAATCAGAGCAGCTTCTGCAGAGCTGGAAGTTTTACAAAAGTTTAACATTTAGTGTGCGAAGAATATAAATTCCTTGACAATGCTGTATGGATTTGACTCTGTGCTCCAAAACGAGGTGATCTGTCGCTGTAGATATGCAAGCTGTGTCTGGTGTTTGTTTTGCTACTGAGTCTGTTTTTCTATTTTCACCCCCTTTTGCCTGGGGAATACACCCAAAGCTGATCTCCAAAAGTCATTCAGTTTGACAGGACAACTGTCGGTCCTAAGGAATTGCTGGGTGCCAAGTCATACTTCTAGAAATGCAGAAGGGGGCTGTCCAAAGGTCAGCAGACTCGATTCTGCTGCTAGCGCCCTGCTTTTTTTGTCCATGATTGGCACAGATCTGTGTTTTCCTAATGGACTCCGTCTTTTCTTGGCCAAAGTGCTGTGATTCATACCACCCACTACTGAACCACCAAGAAGGAGAAAGAGCTTGCTGTGAAATGTGTGAAGGATCTGGATTTGATTACTGGATTAAAGCTAGATTCACTACGTATAAGACAGGCTCTATAACATATGGTATAATGCTTTTTTTTTAATTGTAATTTTATTTCTTCGACGAAAGCCTAAACAAGTTGTATGGCAACGTATCCAATCACTATAATTCATAGTGCATTATTACTCAATTTCACATGTGAAATATTGTCCTGTAAGTATAATACTACTAAAATATGTAGGTACAATTATAAGCTTTCTTGAAAGTTGCAGAAAGTCACCTTAAATAGTCACTCTGGCAGCTTTAGGCTCTCTGAAATTCAGAATCTGACACTTCCTGAGAAATAAAACTAATATAAAGCAGATCCAATGCCAGCAAGTTTCTTGAAATTGCTCTTTTATAGATGTACTTTTCATAGTTTAGCAGGCTTCCTTTTATTCTGTCATTAATACAATTATTCCTCATAGTTATAATTAAAAAAAAAAAAGCCTATGGTGTACGTACACACACACACACACACACACACACACACACGCACGCACACACACACACACACACACACAGTATGTAGTAGTGTAGTACATATTGCCTATAGGTATAAGTATACAATAAGTGTATAAGCCTATATATCTTGTATAGCATACAAGAAAGTAATGCCTACAAGAACTGGGGGTATTAATTGTGAGTTTTGGTGTGTACCTTTTGATTAGAAGACAGCCAAGGATATTCTCCAAAACAGTAATCTCCATACCTGCTGTAAAACAATAATCTCCAAACCTGGTGTGATTCTTTCCCCTTCTCCTTCAAGCTGCTTTTTATGGCTTATATAATGTCTTTATGAAATCTGTGGGAAGTTGAATACAGTTTCGGAAGGGGGCAGGATCTCAGCATGCCCTCAGTTTGCCACTGGAGGACTGGTTCTAAAAATGTCCCAAAGAAATGTTTTCACTTTTTAATCGTCTGAGAGGCTTCCTGCATGTGCCCACCCCCCCATATCATTGCTTCTCCTTCAATCCTGCCAAGCAGGAGAGCATCCACGTGCCTGGAGGCTTCAGGTGCGGACATGGAGAGTCCTCCCTTGGCTACGTGTGACACGGTGGCCACACAGGCTCCAGAGCCGTCCCTGCCCGCGGTGGCCACCCAGCCTCTGGAAACCGGCTCCCAGGAGCCTCTCGAGCCCCCCAGGTATGTGGATCGGGCCACATGGAAAGGCGTGAGCCACGCCGTGCTTTGGCGTAGAGGAGATATTAGCCAAACATTAGAACAGATATTTGGAAACTAAGGTGCTGGGGAGGGGAAGCCAAACCCATGGGTAGGAGACTTGGTGGCCTTGGTTCAGACCAAGGTAGGTGGCTTGGGGTGGATGTGCTGAGTCACGGTGGAGAAGGAGGGAGCTGCAAGGCAGTTTCGGGGAGAGCTGCAGCGCAATGTGTGCGTAATGTGGGGTTCCTGGTGACCATATGTTTTCCACGGATAGTCACTCTTGCTAGAAAATGTTCATTTGGGGTGATCCACTAATCCAGAGTTCTTAGAGCAGAATATAAGCATTGACTTGTGTTATGCTCATATTCAGGATTTTTTTTTTTTTTAAGCATATGGATTACCAGTAGTGCAAGAACACCTGCAAAAAAAAAAAGGGCAGAAGAAGAAAAAACTTCGTAGGATTGAGCCCTGGATACTACAAGAAAAGGGGGTGTCTGGGTTTACTTTTTTTTTCCCATGGGAATGATTAGGCCAGGCTTTCCACTATGCATGTTGGCATGTTGGGAAGTGAATAATCACGAATACTAAGCCTATACCTACTCTTTTTCTTTTAACAGGCAAGGAGGGATTTTAAAAAATGCTTTATATGATCTCCTCCTGAGCTTTATTTAGGCTTGCCAGTGGGTGTGATAAATGCTTGATTAATGGCTTTTCTCTTGCTGCTTTTTGAGCAGGCCTGATGCTTCTCTGTCTGCTCGTGAAACAAAATCTTTTACCAAAATCTCAAGCTATCACTCTAAATCATCCCTGAGTTATACAAGGTAAATGCTTTATGGTATTCCTGCGGACAAGCTGCTCTGTATATGCAAGGTTTTCAAGTGCCATGTTGTGCATTTCTTTTCTGCCGAATCTTCTGCTTTCTCCATTTTCTCCTGTGTTTGACCCAAAGTGTGTGTGCTGGGAGAGTGCTGCTGGGACCCTCCTTGGAGAACCTGTCCAGGTCCGCTCCCGCTCCGCCTCCTGCACCATCTCCCTTCAAGCAGAGGTCCATAATTAAGAGCATGGCTGCTGCTGCTGTGTCTGCTGCTGTTGCTGTCCGGGCCAGGTAGCCATTAGTTCTGAAAGGACCTTTTTAAAGCTTGATTTAAGTTGAATCTCATATACCAGTAACTGCCCCCTAGCAGACTTGCAAAGAGGGTACCACAGGGTGGGGGTGAGTGCTTATTGAACATCTAAGGCTCCTGTGTCCTCTTTTAGGCTAGCTGCACATTGCTACTCATGACTTGGGGGAATAATTCTACTTTTTGGAGCCTTGTGGCATCCATGCTGCTTTCCAGTAGTATAAAATGATGACAACATGCTACATTTGGTGTTTGGTTTTTAATAAGTTTTCAATAACTTTTGGGTGCCATGGGCAATCACTAGGGACAGTTATATCTAAATCTTTATTGTATTGCTTTTTCTAAATGATCCTGTTACTGTTTCTAATCTGTCTGCTCTGGTCTCAGTTCCTCCATACTGCTACAGGAATGTCAGGCATCCTGTTTATTTTGGTGTTGAGGTATCCCATGGAAATGGGCTCCAGTTTGGTCACCTGGGTTGTTCATGGGTCTCTCTTGCTGCTCATTAGGCTCTCTGAACCTAGCGCCTACCGCGCACTCCTGGACGCCCTGCTCATCACCCCTGTCACTAAACCTCCTCTCCAGGCTATTCGGCCCGCCAGGAAATCCACAAGCACCTTGGAGTTGCCAAAAAATCAGAGGTATTGTGTGAGCATGACACATGCCTGGCACGGAAAACGGGTGAGAAACCGGCTTCTCCCACCAACGCCCGCGGGGTTGCCTGCAGCTTATTGCTCACACTGTCACCAGCCCCCCATCCTGCTCGTTTCAGCCCTGGGCAGAACTAACTTCCACTCGGGCCCCACCAGTGGTCTGTGTGTGGCCTTGGAGCCACCGCTGCTCTAACAAACACCCGGGAGCACAACCAGTCCATTTGGGCTGGAAACCTCGGCTCCAGGTGAGTTATTTGCAACAGTTGCATGAGCAAGGCAGCGGCAGGGGAACAAAGCACAGCTCCCTTCCAAAGCTCACTTTAACATATGAAATCCAGTAAGTGGCATGTGGGGCAGCAAATCAGTACTGTAAAAATAATCTGCTGTCTCGGCCCTTTGTTCCCTGGCCGATCCTGTTCAGTGCCCCGGGACGCTGTGTTCTCCTTTCCTGACCACAGCTATGCGTGCCATAGCTGCTGTGAAAAGACCTGTTCTTGGGCTCGACTTCATCCTCAAAGGCAGAAATGGTGTTTTAGCCACCTGAAAAGGAAATGAATATTTATATTCGTGCTTATATTTAACATATTTTAAAACCGCACAGTAAAAGCTTAATCATGAATTTAGTTTCTGCCGTTGAGTGATGCTTGCAGGACAAGTCTCGTGTGCCCTCTCCACAGGGAAGAGCTCTCTGGGCATCCTGATCTTTGTGTCCCGCAGGGATGAGCTGCCATCCCATTCTTATGTCCCTTACCCAAAAAGGAGAAAGAACGATGTTGTACAGTATAATAAAAAGAAGTCAAAAATAAAGGGTGGCAACTGTGGCAACCTAGAAAGCCACATAAATAAGCTTGGAGAATTTATTTTTCCTGTTTTCCATCTCCATCTTGCATGTGTTTCATGAGAAGATAACGAATCTTTTCTGTTGTGGTACTTTAGGCTTCTGTGCAGAAACTCTGGTGAACATGATGATGGTTGTGGTGGTTGCAGCAGAACCAGGTTTCCATCTTACTCAGCAGTAGGAATGTTCTGGACATATTTCCATTTTATTCCTTTGCCTTCCCAGTTTGTATTCCAGAACACTCTCTGTCTTAAACCTTTCTGTGCTGAGCAGTGGCCAGAGGACTTGGCCCTTTTCTGACTAGTATAATATCTGTTATTATCTGGCCTGCAGTAGCGTTGACGTTCGTCCGACATTCGTCCACACATTTTCATCCCCTACCAGACTCCTCAGGAATGGTCCTTTTTGGGCTGGTTTGCAGCAGAGCTGTGTGATCTTTCTCTGAGGTTGACGCTCCTTTACTGTCACCCGTTTGGCACCAGAGGCATCATCAAACTTATGGGGTTTGCGCTCTTAAACAAGCAGCGTGTATGAAGCAAAGGAAATGAGGTATTTAATATCTTGCATTTCCAAGAATTGGTGCTCTTCCCTAAAATTAAACCATATGGTAAAAACACTGTGAGATTTTTGGGAGGCCCTAGCAAGACTGGGTGTGGACATGTCTGCTTCTTCACATATAGCTAATATTATGGCCCATAAAAAGTTACTTGAAAAGGGGATAGTTTGGCCTGTTAAGATAAACCGCGTGACCGACTCAGAGAAGGCATTTATGCTTTTTCTGAGAGACACTTTGAACTGAGCCTGTTCAGACCACGTCTTACGTAAGGGTCACATACGCCCTTGCTGTAACTCGAAAAAGAAAAACCTCCACCCACACAGCTTTTCTATTTCTTTTATTATTTTATTCTACTCTTTCTTTTTTTCTTGGAGGTTACAGGAACGCTCTTAGGCTAATACAAAATGCAATCACTGTTTTTAGAAAAGCTGCCTGGGAGCATAAGTTTGCAGTCAGGTTGGGAGCAAGGTCAGCACTTAGTATTTCTTGTGTGCTCTTCCTATGCTGTTGCTGCAGGTAGCTCAGCAAAAATGCTTATGAATTTGCTGATTCTCTGTGTTTTGTCATCTTCATGCCTAGTGTTTTCTGTTTAGTCTGTCATACATTGCTTCAGGTAATGACTATTTTGATGCTGGACAAAATGCATCATGAACATACAGCTCAACACAAGAGATGGAGACTTGGAAAGTGTGATCAAGACCTGCTCTAAATTAATTTGTCTTTGCTCAAAACACAACGGAATTGTTTCCAATTCAGGCAGTGCTTGTGGCCAGCACTTGGGAGCATAAGCATCGTTTGTAGCCCAGGGACTTACTGACAAAATAGTCTCCTGTTTGCAGGTGGATACTTGGGGATCCTAGGCTTGCATGAGAGTGTTTTGTCAAAGTCCATTTAAGCATCTAGATCATGTCCAGTAATGTACGTGAGACTCGACCTTCATTACCATTCCAGCAATGCCAGAAATTACTTGTGTAAAAGCTGCATTTCTTTTTCTGTTAGGACTTCAGCTTCTCCTTTTGTTGATAAAACTGAGACATTGTGGTTGTCTTTAAGTGTGTATTAGACACCTCTGTGCTGTAGTTTCTGTTGAAAGGTGGAGGGAGATGAAGGTGTCTGTGACCACAAACTACGTGTCCTTTTCCCTCCAGTATTTGGAGGGAGATGATTAATAAAATATGTAATGGCTTTTCAGAACACCGGACTCGTCTCTGTCACTAAGACCAGTTTTGCAACACTGCTTCTTGCAGAGCGGAAACCCTTTGCCCTCAAACTGACAGTAAACCATGCACATCTTCCTTAAAACAGAGATGTCTCTTCATTTTTACTGGGAAAGCTGTGCCATCGTTTGTCTGTGTGTGTCTGTGTGTAGGTTTTTTTTTTATTTTGTTTTTTTTGTTTTGTTTTTTTAGTAAGAACCAGGTTTTCTTCTATCCTAGAATTACAATATTGTTTATTGTTACAGCATTCATCAGTTCTGATCACGGAAGCCTCTCGTTTATGCATTTATTTATTTATATATCTCCTACATGAGGTTTTCTCAGCCAGGGGAAAGAGTCTCTTGTTCTAGACTTACAAAACATAGTTAAATGGTTAAAATCAGAGGTAAAAGGTAGACTTGATGTTAATAGCAGTGCCCCATGCTTAGACATAGAAGTGTCCTGAACCTGGCCTTCCTGTGTGGTTTGGGAAGCCTGAGAAAGCTGCTTTTATGGAACTTGGTAAATATGTACAGTTTATCGTCATTCCTCTGTGAGTCTTCTAATAGCCGTGCTGAAAAGTGGGTTGACTCTCTTCCTTGTATGGAAATTTAGGAAAAAAACATGAATGGATCATGTTTCTCTCTTCAGAATATGGATTTTCCAGGTAATAAATCTTGGTTATTCTCAAATTTTTGTTAGATCCTTGCTCACTAGAGAAATATGATCTTGTGTAACCCTAGAAATGTGTCAGAAGAGAAAGACTTTGTAGCTCATGTTTGACTAAATTCAAAACTGTTGCAAAGAAGGTAAGTAGGTGTCTGTTCACAACGCAGCTCCCCTTGCCTTGGGCAGGTTGGATGGAAGAGGCACCTCAATGTTGCTCTCGTGGTTGCACTTACAGGGTAGGGTTTTACTGCAAGGCAGGACGACAACTTAGCAGTCAAAGTCAACTGCCAGAGTCATCCTTGTGCAGTGTCCTAACCCATAACGAAATATGCATTGCCCAAAGTACATATTGGGGACTGTTTCAGTCACATTTCGCAATGGTGTTGACTGAGTTTTATTTCCTGTTGTGCTCCTCTGAACTTGCAAATGAACCCTCACTAGCAATTTCTGCTTTGAAGAATTTTAATGACAATATTTGTTTTCAGCTTTGCAGAGGTGAGTACCCCTCGTGCAAATACTGCTGTCCTGCACGTGCAAGCTCCCTGTTATGATAATGTCATGCTTCTCGAAGAGCTGTTGGAAATAAGAAATGAAGGATTATCTTGCCATCAATTTAATTAGTGGCTACTTACATTACACGTGAATTCTAATCCAATCCAATTGCAATTGTGTATGTTTAGAAATAGCTTTAAGAGCTGTGCTAACCCTTAAAATGTACAAGTAATTGTAAACTGCTCTAAAGTAGCATTACAAAGTATTGTGCATGGTGTTTAATGAACAAAGAAGCTGTTCCTCTTTTCATATACCTAATCACTTGTGGGAACAGTGGTCTATAGTGGAAAATTGCGTTTAATTAGGTCACTTAGAACTTGATCATTTTTTGTTAGGACCTACCCATACAGTATGACTATATGAATATTTTCCTAAAAATGTATTAATTTTAAGAACTCTGATGAAATCACTAATACTGTGTATTCTGCATGTTCATTTTGGATGGCAATGCACAAGAGAGAGAATTTTTCCAGTGGGACTTAACTTTTGGCAGTCTTTACATGCAGATTTTGGAGGATTTTAGCCCAATCTGACTCTTTCCTGTATTCCTTTGTACAAGAGTACCTGAGGGTAGTGGCAGCAGTCAAGACTCTGTTGCACGTCGTGGCTGTGAGTCGCTTCGCTCTTCACAGATGCATTTGTCTCGATGTGCTTTTGTTCCTGGAAGAGATGGATTTTATTTTCTCTCGTTTCTGAACAGCGATTCCCTGGAGGCTGCCCAGCCCGTTGCGTTTACGGCCGCCGCGGCGAGGAGCATGCCCGCGAGCCAGGCGAACACGGACGCGAGACCTGCTGCGGCCAACAGCACGTCCGCTGCAGCCGTCAGGCCCGCCGGAGCCCCGGGCGCTGCCAAGTCCTCGGGCTGGCAGCCACCGAATCGAGCAGGTACCTTCCCAGGGGATTGCTCCGGCCCTCGGGGTGCCTTGTGAGACTCTGCTTGACCCTCGGTGCAAAGGCAGCTGCCGTGAAATGACTTTGTGTGTGTGTCGAGCGCAAGCCAGTTTGATTAGAAAGCAGGAAAAATAAAATATAATAAAAAAAAAAAAATAAGAAGGCTTGGTTTTAGTAAACAAGTAGACTTTTTGAAATCTAGCCTTACAGATAACTGCATTCACGAATTAAAAAGCACACGGTGTCCCTGACCTTCTGTTAAAGGCATATATATATATATGTAGTTATCGAGCTCAGTTTCAACTTGGCATTTCCCGTCTGGCTGTTAGCTAAACACATCAGATTCTGCCCAATTTCAGGAAAACCAGACAGGCGTTTTGTCCAAGTGATCTTTGCTGAAATAGATTTTTTTTGAAAACACACGCAGCCAGAAACATACGAGTGGTTACATATTAGGCATTTGTAGTCTTTATTCTCGAAGGAAGACAGAGTATTGTGTAGGTTTGTGTCGTGAAGAAATATTCTAAGTCTGGTTACATACAAAGACAATGTACATAGTTACTGATTTTGGTGGTGGTTTGGTGATTCTTATGCTTTTGTACAAGTACTGAAATGTCCTCTGACAAGGATACCTTTTTCTTAGTGGAAGCTCCTATGTCTATTAAGAAATGCAATATGTGCAATTGTGTTGATATTATACAATTTTCATAATATTACATGCCATAATTTGAGATAATATTTTAATGTAATTTGTTTCTTAATTGAATTGTCTCTGGCACTGAACTAATTTGAGTATTAATTTCTAAGGACCCAGGAAATCCGTATTATTAATTAAGTTTCAACTCCAGATCCTCTTGTAAGAGTGAGACAAATATTCTCAATTTGGCTTCTGAGCTGCTAAATAGGAATTTTTGAATTCCTTGTTAAGGCTTTTCCTTCTTGAAAGGTATTTCCAGTCCAGAAGATAGGCTGCAAAGATCCTGGCATAAAACTAAAGATAATAACATGGTATTAACACTGCCCATTTTGATATGGGGTGTTTAGAGCATATGGTTAAATTGCCGTTGTGCTGGTTGGTAACAAATGGGTGTATTTGGTTTTGGACATGTAGTACTGCTGACTACCCTGAAGATGGCAATATGCTGTCATTTGTACGCCTGACTTTCACATGTCAAGTACAGTCTTGAGGCTGACACAATAATGACTTATTTCAAGTCAGATCAGTCTATTTCTAGCGTTATTTTACCACTTTGAGTTAGCTCTATTTGGAAGAAAAAAAACAAATGTCTGTCTAAAGCTACACTTTGGGTAGCTAGTGTGTTAACGCAAACGTTTGTGTGAATATAATTATGCTTTTAAAGTAATGACTGTATCACATGTTTGATTTTACTCTTTTCTCCATACCATTGATGCTTGTGCCAACAAGTGATGGGTTTATTTTAAGCACTTGTCACCTTGAGGCTTTAGTAGCAGCGTTGGTGTGTTGATGGACCTCTCCTTGCTAAATCCTACCCCTACGCTATAATATTAATATGAGTTTAATGTTAGAAGGGGATTTTTCAGTGATGAGGGGAACAGGAAGGAGGGAGATTTATAAGGATGAGTTAAACTGCACTGGATTCCATACTGCTCAGGAGGTCTGTATTGTGCTTTGGCTAGTTTGAAAAGTGCTTTTTTTTACATTAGAGGTACAAAATAAAGGGTTAAGAGGGGAAACACCCAGAGAATTATTAGTTATTTTATTCTAGAAGATTTTGAAAATGTGTGAAAACTTCAAATAAGCAATTTCAGCATGTTTTAAATAATTTTGTAGTGTGGAAGTGGCCTGAGTTACAAATCTGCAGATAGTGCTAAGATTTGGGCCTGTCTGCAGCTTTTTAGGGGACATTTTCAGGCATTTGCAGGGTTTTCACACCTCTGTGCTGGAAAGGGAAGTCTGCATTCAAGTTTTCTGGGTGTTAAGACTTACTGCACTAGGAAAACCAGACGTAGCTTGCCTCTTTCTTTCCTTAAATTAAAACGACCAATGCTACACTGACCGAACAAAATTTGGTTTTGTAGGCCCAACAGAATTTGAAAACAATAACTCAATTCCCTTCTCCTCTGCCCTACAAGCTGGCTTGATTTTGTAGCTGAAGTCCATCCTAGCGAATGATCAGGAGCAAGATATAATCCTGTGTAAATGTGCCAACGCAATGTGGTGGTTTAGCCGGGTTAAATCCAGCTCCATATGCTAGGACTTCCACAGTTCTTATCCCCAGGAAAGTTCCACCCAGGATGCTTGAAGCATTCGAGTTCTTTGGAAAGACCTGGAAAAGGTGTCCGCTTGGAGGTGTTTCACGACAGTTGTTTTTCAGGGATTCCTGACACCTCTCTAAAAGGGAATTACTATGTGTAGTCACCCAGCACAAAAGTAGCATCGGTTTTATTTCTCCCTGGCATAAAATCCTGTTGTTGTAGGGCTGTTCGTTGGCAGAGGAGCTCAGGGCTTCCCCATGCTGTCTTCTGTGTTCATGTGTGAGTAAGAAGCTGGGCTTGAGGATAAGCAGGATATAAACTCTGCTGCAATAAGCCAAGTTGTGGCTGCTACTATGTGTTAAGTAAAGGCTATTAGCATTCCTAGCCTTTAAACTCAATTTTTGATGTTTTATTCACCCATCAGAGGGGCAAGCTTGGAAGATGATTATGCTCAAATGTGTAAACAAGGTGCTCACCAAAAGCCCAGCTACCCTGCAGTGAGTTATTTTACTGTTTGGTAGCTGACTATTCCTTTTACACAGATAGCATCACTCATCCCCTAGGAACCTCAGAGCATTTCACAGCGTGCGAGCCCGTGATGGCGGGACAATTTAAGAAGGCAGAGTTATGGAATGACTAAAGTTATCTGGACTGGAATTTGGCCAGGAGACAAACTGTGCTTGCAGAAAGTGCAGCAGGATGCGTGATGGTCAGAAGCGACGTGGGTTGCAGCGCTACGGCTCTTACGTGAGGTCGCCTCTGCTTTCACCGTGTTCTGCAATACCTGCGGCCAAGCTCCTGGCCAGCAACATGTGCTGTGCACATGCTCTGCTCGGCAGAGCTTGGAAGCGCAGAAAAATTGCTCCCCAGGCAGCTCCCTTCGAAAAAATCTGCTATTTCCTTGCAGTTGTGTATGTGCATTTTCTAGGTTTGCATTTAGCATCTCTGGAGCTATCCTGTGTGCACTGTCTCACTCTATTTCTATTTTTTTCTCCCCAATTTCTTGCTCCCTTGATAATATGAGAACTTTAAGAGCAGGAGAAAATGCAAACGTGCTCCTAGGTGTGAGTTGATGTCCTGTCCCACAGATGCTGATGATTCAGGTCTTCGTCTCCTTCCTCAGGGCTGGCTCTGGAGACGTTTGCTATGAGGCGTGCAATAAAAATCCAGCCCATATCAAAGTTGGGGGAAGCCTTGCCATAAGGTCAAATAGCAAAAACTTGGGAGAGAGGAGAAGGCAATGAGATTCACTGCACTTTAGCAAAATGCACCTCCTCCCAGTATAGCCTTGCTGGAGACCCATGAAGCAATGGATTGCGGCACTCTGTTTCTTGCGGAGGTTTTGTTTGCTTTTTGCTTTATTTTTCCTGTGTTTTATTCCCCCTGCTTCTTTCCATTCATGCTCCTGGTGACATGAGGGACCCCCCAGGTTGTGGTACTTAGGCTGATGGCCCCTCAGCTCCAGGAGTGCTTAACAGTCTGAAAATGCAAACAACCCGATGGGGGTCAACATCACCTTGTCCTTACAGTTGTACACCTCGTTTTCAGGGCCATCTCGTCTCGATTTGTTCCCATGATAGAACAGGAAATTAAAGGCAAGACTAATTACTGGGGGTTCCAAGTGGGGGATACCTGCGCAGTGAGGCCCATGCTCTGAGCTCTGGCAAGAGGCTGCAGTAACACTGCGAGTTGTTAAGACAAATGCTTGTGTTGTCCATGGGCCCTCGGACAGAAGCAGTCCCAAAATCTAAACATTTTCTCTGGAAAAAGCTGTTAAAGGTTGCCCCTGCTCTGTGTAGTTGCTACTCAGAAAAACAAAGTCCTGTCCATAGAGTGGTATGATTGACAGGTCAAAACACAAAAGCTTCCTGATCTTGGGGTGTAGGCTGTTTTTCTTATTAATTTTTCATCTAATCTAAATGATTATGTTGTCGTGTGACAGCCAACCGCAAGAATTTATTCTTACAAGTTAAGTAATGTGAACTCGGACTTAGCCAAGCAAAACCCATTGTGAAACCAGAGCAATTTATAAATGTCAACCTTAATTTGATGATAGTGTGAAATTGCAACTCCTGCAGACATGGTGAAAAACAGTATTAAAAAGAAATATTTTGAATACCTGTACTTAGAAGAGGTAGATTAGGGGAGTGGTACAGAAATGTGCCTAATGTATGTTGGAGGCAATATGGCCTCATATACTTCTCCGTGTGAGCTACTTTGCTACTGTGCTTTCTGTTGCAGATGTGACCTTTGTCGATTTTCCTATGATTTAATGTTGCTAAATTCATGTGCTATTGTACCAAACTTTGGTGCACTTTTCATGTTCTCTCTGCTTGTTTTTAAAAAAGGTAAAGACTGCTTATTTTTGTGATCATTTCAAACCTGCTGGGAATATTCACCTGCTTTCAAAATTTGGATGACTGTGTTCTTTGATTTCTTAAACTCAATAGCATCTTTGCACTACTGGCTCAGAGCACTAATGTCCTGTTCAGGTGTCCAGGTGGAGGATGTTCAGGAGTTATGTTCCATATTTGTATGGTGAAATGAAAGCTTCGAGTTGTATATCCTTGGTAAACACATACTTATCGCTCTTCAGCTTTACACATCAGCTCAATGGTTTGATAGATAACATGTGCATTGAGACCAGGCCTTCACACTCTCTTTGGGTATAGTCAAGCTGTCAAGGTCAAAGTAGGAGCTTAGAGCTAGGAAAGCATCCAAAGGGGTTTCTTTGCAATGCCAGAGAAATAAAAGTTTTTTGTATAGGGAAGTGACAAGGTCTCTCTTTTGTCTTTCTATTGGAAACTCATTTTAGTGTTTTTTTGTTTGTTTTTTGTTTTTTTTTTTTTAAACCAATGTCAGTTGTGGCCAATTTGTGATGGTGTATGGTTTAATTCTCACTGTCCTGCGTTTAATCACCAGTGGGCTGTAGCTTTGATAGCACTTAGAGCATTCTGTAGGAACCCCAAGGAGGAGAAAAATATTTTCTTTTATTTATTTATTTATTTATTTATTTATTTATTTATTTATTTATTTATTTTCTCCTTGGTTATCCTGAGGTTTTCTCCACGTAACTAGTGCAGTTTCACGCAGGCCTCAGTGTGGGGAGAAGGTTAGGCATGGCTCATGCAATGAGTTGACAGCCAGACCTCTCCAACACGTTACTTCATCCGGCCATCTGTTTGCTTGGGAAGGGAGGAACTGGAAGATCTCTTACTGTACAGATATATTAGGAGCAGTCAGAAAAATTGGATGTACGGACCTTTATGTTTTCCATTTATAATACAGTAGTTCGATAGCAGCCCGTAAATCACAGCACGAGAAGACCGAAACCCTGGCAACTCCTGCCGGTTCAAGTAGCGTTGTTATTTATAGATCCTGCGCGGAGCCTGATGTTGTGTTTAAGTGAGCGTTAAACAGTCCAGGCCGTCACATTGTTGCTACGCGCCGAGAGCCTCCGTCCGAGCGCCCTGGCACGGCGTCGGATCCGCCTCGCTCCCGGCCTCTCCTGGCTTTGCCGCGCGCCGGGCCTTTTGGGAGGAGACGGCTCCAGCTCCGGCTTTCGTTTGCCCAAAACCGCGTTAAACATTAAGCTAGCCCTACTGAGGAGTTTAGGGAAAGCAAACATGAGGGCTCTGCTGAACTTAAACCCAATAATGCAGAAAGTTAATAATCAGGTTTCCTTTAGTATTGCTAGCTGTGACGATACCCAAATGGAAACCGGCCGTGCTTCAACGGGTTTCATTAAAGAGAGCAACAGTGGAGCAAAGCCTGCAAAAGGCTGACTTTTAAGATCTTTAAGGCTTTTCAAGAAAGTCTTGATCTTTAAGAAGATCAAGAACGTCTTGTTGGGAAGCGTCAGTGTTCGTTCTAGGAAAATAAACGGTCTAATCTTTGCAATTCTGTGTGAGGCAGAGTAATGATGAACATACATTCGTGTACGTTCATGTAGGTAGTAAGAAGGCAGCTAGTGGTGTTGAAAGCATCAGTGGTCATTGGGCTACAGTGGAAGCAATGGACCTTAGCTAAAATTGCACCAAAGGCAGGTTTCTGTCCCATGGAAGAATGCAGTGGGATCTAAATGTTGCTTTCATTTTGTTTTTTCAGGAAGGTAAAGGGCTGAGGTAGTAAGTGCTTATTCCCACCAAAGCAGACCAAGTAGTGACTTGTGTTTACAGGAGACAACCGAAAAGCCCTTTAAAACTTATTTTTAGTCTGGTAGCTAAAAATACTCTGGTAAATATAGAAGCACCTGAAGGCTTAAGGGCTTCTTTGCTATCCCCCCACACTTGCTTCATATCTTGTAGCCTGTCTTCCTCCAAAGGAGAATTTGTGCCTTAATAGAGGGTTGTCAGTAGGCCGGAGGTATTTCCCAGTTATTGCTCCTTTTCCACCTTTTTTTCCTTTATTTATTTAAGTGCTTTGAGTAGCTCAGGAAGGACTGTCAGATTTGCCCAACACTAGGATAAAGTTTTTTATTGAGAAATCCTGCTCCTGGCCAGGCAGTAATTTGAAGTTGGGCAGCATTCAGAAAAGCTACATTAATAAAAGTTGTAAAGAGATCAAAGGAAAGGGAATATTGTGGTATTTGTATTTTTTCCCCTTTTGTTTTAAGAAAGCAGAAAGGCTTCTTTTTTTTAACTAACCTGCAAACAGGCACTTGCTAAAGTACTTAGGGATTCAGCGGGTAGCTCATACACTAGCACTACACTAGAAGCTGCTGTAGTTTGACTGAGGGGGGAAAGGAGTCTTCAAGCAAATTTGGTTTTCCCATGTCTTTTTGTTTTCTCATTAAATAGGACCTGAAAATTAGGAGGCTATGTGTGATGATAGTAAAGTGCTATTAATCAAAAACACTTTTGCTCTGGTATTTAAAGGTTTTTTGACACCTTTTCTTTTTTTATCTGTTCAGTACTATCAGTTTAGCTGGCATTTATAATCTGAATTAGCTACAGTAGCAGTGACTTGTTCAAGAGCAAGTGCTTCAGAAGTGCACATTTCTAAATACTTCTATAATCCTGAATGCTACTCAGCAATACTAATGTTATATTTCAAGATATTACACACTGATTTATTATGCATTACACATAAACAGTAGGCTTATATTAAAACAACAGAACTGATGAACTGGTATACTTTTTGCTACTTCAGATACTGGAAGGAATCCAAAAATGTGTCAGCCTTGAAATCACCCGAATCTAGAAAATATGACAAACCAGTCAGTTCATTAGGCAGCAAATGTGTGCAAGTGGCTTGCTGCTTTATTTAGTAGGGAGTAGGCAAAAGAAGGTATTGAGTCCATGTCAGTAGGTTAATACTGAGCCTAGTGGTAGTACAAAGATATTGATGTTGAAAAGGATGTGTCTTTCAGCTCTCCTTCCTTGCAAATGTGCATAAATAGGGAGAGGATTGTTCATAAATGTCCCTGGGTTGGTTTAAATAAATGGTCTATGGTTTGGCTTTTTCTCTAGGGAGATAATGGGAAAGGATTAAAAAAAAAAAAGTCTTGGCAAAACTGTAGGTGCCATGGCCTTGCATTGGGAAGCTGCATGATCACCGGACACGGTTTTTACCTGGTCGTTTCAGCTCTTTATTTTACTTTTTGAACTGCAGGGTTTGGTATGGCTGCACTGAGGCTGGGCTGCAGTATAAACAGTGCTGCTTTCCCTTGCCTGTGGGTGCAAATAAAGGGCTATGGACGTGTGTTTCTTCAGAACACTCAAAAAAAAGAAAAAAAAATTCCCTCCTTGACAGGAATAACTACTTCCATAAACTTGTGTCGCTCTGGCTCGCACGTTACCAAGGTGCATATATCAATAGAGGAGAAAGAAAAGCAGAGGAGTGTTTGTTTTTCCCTGTTGCCCTTGGTAACGGTGTCATCTGTGTGTTTCATTTTTGTAAATACATTTCTCGTACCCTGCAAAGGCTCATGTCGACCCCGCAGCGCCGAGAGCTGGAACACAAGCGTATGGATGTATAGGTTCCCGAGTGCGGGGGTTTCCACTGAGCTCCTGACTCTGCTAAAGCGGATGTGGACGTTGCCTTTGGAATGCTTCACCCTGGCAATGTTGAGTGATCTCGGCCAGTGTTTAAATTTGGCCTAGAAATATGCTTTCTGTATACAGTACTGTATTTTAGGTTCCTGTGTGTGTTGCATTGAGTATATACACTTGTTTAAGCTGTTCGTTATGTTAGTGTGATCTATTGTACTCTGAAATACTTAGAGTCGGTATGTCATAGTCTCCTGTCTCTGTCGAAACATTTATATTCTTGGCTTCAGCTTTTGTATTTAGGGCAAAGTAACACCTTTGCAGATTGTACATTACTTCACTTAATATCTTTAATATGTTGAATACGTTGCTTCTGCACACTAACCCAAACTCCTTTGCTTATTCCAGAGATATTTTGTGAAAGAGGTAGGACGGCCTTGCTTGGAAGGGTTGGGGGGAAGCAAGTGCTCTTAATTTTTTCTTTTAAGAGGCAAGCAGACACATTTTGTTCATAGCTCCTCTTTTGGAACCATTTGCTTGGTCCTGTGGTTAGGAGCCACTCTCCTAACTGTTTTTGTCCCTCTTTGCACAGCTCCTGCAAGCGGATGGACATCGAACAGCGTCAAGGCGCCGGGAACAGCCGCCCCTGTGGAGAAGCCAGCAATGGCCCCTGCGGAGCCAGACACGTTGGTCCAGAGGGCAGAGCATATCCCCGCAGGAAAGCGCACCCCGATGTGTGCCCACTGCAACCAAGTCATTAGGTTGGTGTCTCTTTCTCCTGAAGAGCGAGGTGTATTGCTCTCAAAGCTAGAGATGTCCGTTTGTAAGCCAGTGGGTCTAACTGAGAAGAGGAAGGAAAGTAGCAGACCCTGTTCATGAAGGAAGTGCAAGAAATACAGATTTAATTCCTAGGACTATATTAAAAAAAATTCCTAAGAGGCTTAATTTTTGTTTTTTTTCAGGAGTGCTCTTGTATCTGTGTGTCATGGTAGATAGTGTCCTTGACTTGTCCAGTATGGATGAAAAAGAATCGCTCTCTCAAATCACTCTTTCTGTAGAACTGAATCAAGTTTGACCGACTGACTTCCACTAGATTTCCATGGTGATAGCTGGCTACCAGTCCACTTCACGTTAGGCTAATTTTAGATGACTCTTTGGTTACTGACCTGTGGTATTTTGAAAGAGTTTTTCCCATTTCCATTAAAAAGGCCAAGGCACTTGCAGCTCCATGCCTTGGGACCCTCAAGCTGAGGAGCATGGATGAGATATGAGCAGCTAACTGTGCTTCTCAGACCTTATATTGTGGGAGATGAGCATGGTAAATGGGGCACATATGGTGGCAAACTGGGAAATCCTACTTAAGAGCACTTAAGCTGCCCTCACTTACTGTAAGTGACACCTCTTGGCAAAGAGTAACCTTTACGCACGTGTGGCTTGTCTTTAAATTGCCCAGAGTGGTTGAATCCTCATGTTTCTTCATATGCTAAACGCCTCAATTATTCAGAGCAAGGTCGTCTCCTTTCAGGGTGAGCTGACGTTCATTAATCAACACCAAGCATGCCCAGTGCTCGCAGCACACGGCGAGTCTGGAGGGTTGCGATAGCTTGTGAAGTGCGGGTTTTAGCATAATTACAGTTTGGGTCCTTGGAGGTAGCGTTACCTATGAAAAGGTAGGAGGAGGATCAAGTAGCATCGTGCTGTGCACCTGTTTTGAAGCCAAAATGCGTTGTGGAGTTGGTTACTTTACCCTAAGGCATTGAATAACCATGGCTTCTTGAGCCAAAACCACTTCTTAGACATGTAACTTTTTAGCATATCTTTAATGGGCCTGCTCTCTTGTTTGACCTGCATAGTGTGTCCGGAGAATATGCGGAAGAGCAAGGAAAACAACTATCCACTCTTTTCAGTGAAGCCCCCTTCTGACCACTGCTCCCCTCAGTTCTCACCTTGCAGTTTGTGTAACCCTGAAAACAAATTTTATTTATTTTTCCCTTCTTCATTAGGTTTGCTTTGCTCATATGAAAATCTTGTCTTAACAAGAATGTTCTTGTTCCTTACTCTGCTTCCAAGAAGTATTTAGCAAACAGGGTGGTGATGCTACTGCTTTACACTGTTTTCTTTGCGGTGGAATATTAGATCAGACAGAAATGACACATTATAGGAAGACTGACATCTTTATTGGTACTGCAAAAGTGGGAAATCTGGTAAGGGAGGAGAGTGTGAACCACAAAGCTCTTCTGAAACCTCAACTCTGAAGGGCAGCTGGGACCTAGAAGGCACCTCATTGAAGTAAATACATTAATTAAAGAAGGTAGCAAATTAACATACTGAATATATTTTCAAATGAATACTGATATGACATTTACAAGAGTTTTATGAGTTACAAATTGACATTTTTTTCCACTTATAAATAGTTTCATCTTGTCCGTCAGCCTTGTTGCATTAGCCAGGCAAATGTTAGAAAAGTATTGTTATTTTCTTTTCCAGATTTCCAGATAGTCAAGGGCTGGGAGGACTTTGCCCTCACTGGGCAAAATATGCCTGCTGTAGCTGCTTTCTAGAGGAAAAGGCAAAAAAAATGATGCTATTGGCTTTTAATGGGCTCAAATATACTTTGACATTCAGGAACTCAATGCAGATCCAAATTGAAAGAGCTGATGGTAGCACTGAGTCCAATACCTGCTTGCAGTAGATGAATGTAGTTGGATATATATATGGAACATTTTTTTTCTTCTGGTGGTGGAGTTATTGTAGGCAAATCTGTTGGCAGTCCTCCCAGGAGGCCACAGTGGTTGACTTCTCTTCACTGTTCTCTTCCTTCTCACCAGAGGACCCTTCTTGGTGGCTCTGGGGAAGTCGTGGCACCCAGAGGAGTTCAACTGCGCCCACTGCAAGGCCTCCATGGCCTACATCGGCTTCGTGGAGGAGAAGGGAGCGCTCTACTGCGAGGGCTGCTACGAGAAGTTCTTTGCCCCCGAGTGCTCGCGCTGCCAGAGGAAGATCCTGGGCGTAAGTGATGACCCATTTGGCCCCTTTTTCATGGCACCGATAATACAGAAGATATTCTTTGCTTTTTCTCACATTGGCCATTTTCAGTCTCTGATACTTTAAGAAAAGGTGCTACTTTCCAAGTTCAGCTCCTGTTCTGTAGCTGCTAGACTTATATAAACAAAATGCTAGTAATTGACTGCTTTTTATAGTTATCAAGGAAAGTAGGAATAATAATCCTGGCACCTGTAGCTTAACTGAACACTGGGCAGCAGACTGGTAGGCTAGCGTGCAGTCTCAGCTCTGGAGTACTGAAATATTCCTTACGGTAATGTCAGCATAAAGATACATATCCTCCTTAGCGTTGTTCGTGTGAGCCCGCCAGCTCGTCATCGAGTGCTTCGCTGCAGAAAGCAAAGAGTCTGCGCCCTTATGTAACTGGGGTCATGCAGGGCTTTGGCAAAGCACCTCTCCAGTCATGCTTGGCATTACTTCCTCTTCCAAAACAGAGCGGAGTGGTCATAATTTTCTATGCAATGTCTTCTGATTAACTGTTCACAAACCAGGAGAAATGGAAGATGTTGTTTTTCTCAGATCAGGGGATCATTCTGAGCAGGATGGAATTAAGATGGAAAAAAAGGGAATCTGTCGCTCAGCCTGTCCTGCTCTACATGAACCTTCCAAAAATCAAGCTACTTCTGGCAAATGTGCCATAGATACAGCCTTTTGTAAAGTTTAACACTGGCAGAAATCGCACGCGCGGCCCCTTTTCAAAGCCGCAGCAGGCAGCAAAGTAGCCTCGAAACTAATCGAGTGTAGGAGCGTGGTCGCCGCAAGCTAGTCATCACATCAGAATAACGTGCTAATAACACATTTTCTAATCCCCACAGGAAGTAATAAATGCTTTGAAGCAGACTTGGCACGTCTCCTGTTTCGTGTGTGTGGCCTGTCACAACCCAATCCGCAATAACGTCTTCCACTTGGAAGATGGCGATCCCTACTGTGAGACGGGTAAGACCTAAGAGTTTTCAGAAGAGACAGAGTTTTCAGAAGGTTAAAGACAGAAAAATGTACCCTTTTCTCAAGCTTTGCTTCGGTGAAAGTGTCCCAACTAACCTGTGTCACTTGGATATTTGATTTCGTGCTGGAAACCAATGCTTCAGACGCTTGGAGTTTGCAGTGGGTTTTTCTCTCTCAGGGCGTTTGGGGAGATTTTCTTCATTGGCTTCAGTTTTACTTGTTCCCTCTCAGCTCTAGGCATCAGTGATGCACCAAAGTGTTAACTTTAGGGTGATTTTCTGGTTGGCTTTAGGGTAATACGGTCTTATGTAAACCTGCTTGTTTACTAAACAAGAAAGTACCTGTGAGGGTGAGGTGTTTTTCCTCTGAATAGTCCTATTCACAGCTGGGAGGCTACATCCAAGAGTAAGCCGTCTCCCCCAGGAAGAAGTCTTTTTGCAGAATCAGGGATAACGTCTGTTGGACATAAGCTTACGATAAAAGGGCTGTCAGGGAGGAGTGGGAATATAATGTTTTGATTATAGCGCTTGGAAACCTCATGTGCAATATTGTATGAAAAATACAGCTTGCTTTGAAGTTTGGAGAGGTTTTGGTTCATTTTTTTAGCACTTTTGGTGAATCTTAGCTTTTTCATAGATTGATTAATATTTCTTTATTCCTGTTGATGTCTTTGCATAAAACTTTCCATGTGCCCTCCCACATTAGCAGAGAAATTAATGTTTTTTATAAAACACATTCGAAAGAGAAAAAATATCCCCAAAATGTTTATTTTTGCATTGCACGCTATTTTATGTCCACAGTAGAAATATCAGTGCAGTTTTTCTCTGTTTTTATTTTTTTCTTCACTATAATGAACACTATATTTTATCTGGAGTACGGATGGTGGAAGTAGAATGAATGAGAAGAGACATAGTCTGAAACCTGGTCATTCATTGGAGCTCAGATTTCATTCCAAGTTGGTCCTGCAGTGGCTCACCGCAGGTGCAATGAAGGGTGGTTGCTACTGAAGGTATGAGGAAGTCCAGCATGGAAAGAAGGGACAGTTATCCCAAATTCCTCTGCCAGAGTGGATTTGCTGAGATGTTAGCAGATGTGGAAGGGCAAAATAGGTTATTGCCAAATCAGTGACTCAAGCAGAGCAGTGTGTTGCTCCTGCTGCATTTTGGGAGTAGCAAAGGAAGGGGAGCGTTCCCTAGAGTGACAGTGAGCTGAAATTTCATCTTGGAGGAATCTGAAGACTATTTGGTGATTCAAAAATAGTACTGAAATGATCAATAACTCCCCGTTGCGTGGAGAGCTCATGACCGGGCTTGTTCTGGTAGTACTGGGTTCTTATTCTTGCTATCGGATGACCCATGTGTTGCACGGTGCATTGATTTGTGCTACTGTTACATGGCTTCCATGCACACTGTGCACTTTTCTGTACCTCAAGCAGGAAATCCTGTGACAACATGTCGAGAATATTACACTTTTCACAACGTTTATTTCTGAGATAGAAAGTTGCTAGCACAAGTTAATGCAGACATGTTCTGTGAAGTGTTATTGGCCATGGTATGTTGTAACGGCTCTGGCTCTAACTAGACGTTAATCTGAGATGTGTTCATTTCTCAAAGACTTTCAATCCAGCTGGAGTTAAGAGCCTATGACTAATTTTAAAGAAATAAGGAGTAAATGTCACTGCCAACTTTCCTTCTTTCTAGTGCAAAGAGAGATTCTAATTTTAAATTTGAATTAGAAATTTTAACAGTTTTAATTATTAGCATTCAAGGACTTGATCTGCCGAATGTCCCATTTTCAGATGTAGATGCTGAAGTTAATTCAGATCTGCAGATATCTGCCACTTTGAACCTTTCATCTCAGTATAGAACTAGTATCTCAGTTTTGAAAGTGCTGGGTGCAGCAAGCAATAAATTATTGCTTTATGAGAAGTCTGTGTTGGAAGGCTTCTGCGCTATCACAGTTTGAGCGTGTGAAAGGAAAAGAAAACTGATGCCCTTTATTCTGCCTTATCTATTGCTCTTTCTTTAGAAGAAAAGCCAATAAACTTATCAACACCTACTGAGGCCAAGTTAAAAATGGTTTCAACTGCTGGCACCAGGAAAATAGCAGTAAAAGATTCTGCATAAATGAACATGGATAGAAAGAGCTGCAGCAGTGTGGTCCTGTGACCATGCCCTTCAGGGGCTTGAGGCAGAGATTCTCTACCAGTTTGACATTCTTTATCCCTTCTCTTTTGCTTAAACATTTGCAAATCTGTGCCAGTAGCATGGGTTATGAAAGTGGAGAACGAAGGTGATTCTTGCTCCTGGTAGCTATCAAGGGCTTGGCTTTGAGGAGTGTTCCCAGGCCTGCTTAGGTGCCTCTTATGGTGATGTTCTTGGAGGTCATCACGTAAAACACTGTTTTGCTAACTCAAAGCAAGGACTCTTGTGTGCTTGACACATGGTAAGTCTCTGCTGGCTGTGTTGCAGTAAGCATCAGCACTATAGCAAGTCCATATGATAGAGCAGAGAAACAAAACCTACCTATGCTCTGCTCGGTGCTGCTTATAAGATTTCTTGACCTCAACATCTAGTGACTTCAACATCTAATTTCTCTGCTGAAGCTGGAGTGCTTTTGTAAAGGATGAACTCCAAAGCTTTGCTTTGCTTGCCACTTTGTAAAGCATCTTAAGAATACATCATGTTACATGACAGCACCTGTTTGGCATGGCTATGGGCCGATGCCAAGTAAATCTGTGCCTGAAAAGGAACGGCCTGAATACCTATTAGTGATGCCAATTGCCAGCAACCATCCTGACACCCTACTGATACTTAAGTGCAGTAAATACTGTTGTTAAAGCCTCAGTTTGTTTTGAGTAAAATCCCTATAACAAACTCCAGTGACTCTGACTCAATACAATCAGTAGACGCAGTTTAAGATCGAAAACAGATGATCTCAAGGATTTCAAGAAATGAAGTACCGAGAGGATGGAAGCAGTGCTAGACAGAAAGCATGAGGAAGGGGAAGAGAGGGTACCCAATATCTGCCTGTTTGTCCCAGGTATTACAAAGCTTGACAGTACAAGTGCAAAGCCCGTGCTCTTTAGGGAGAAGCACAAAGGTTGCAAAGTATCCATTCTCCTTTTCTCTTTGTGCTTCACACTGAAAATCTGTGTTTGTTTGGTGCAGATTACTATGCTCTCTTCGGTACCATGTGCAAGGGCTGTGAATTCCCCATCGAAGCTGGCGACCGCTTTCTTGAAGCCCTAGGCCACATTTGGCATGACACATGCTTCGTGTGCTCCGTAAGTAACGCCCTTCTGCGCTTTCGGCCTCTCCACAGTAGCTGTGCTAGCCTGAATGCTACGGGACATGTCTTTGAGTCTTCCTAAGCTGAAAGAGTCCTCCTAAGCAAAGCCCTTTTCCTGCTGTTTTTGAGGAGCTATGTTGCTCTTCTGAGCTTTTGGTTCCAGTCTGGATCTTTGGCTGGATCCCAGCCACGTGTCCCAGCATCTAACCCATGGCATTTACTTCATCGGAATGAGCTTTTCAGGCAGTAAAGGAGTATATGTTGTATTTCTAAAATGGCAAGAGTGCTTCTGACGCAATGATGCTGTAGCCAACCCATCATCTTCTCCTATATACGACCAAGAAAAAAGAACAACCCTAATGATGGGATGTTTTTCAAATGGTGATCTAACTCTGCTCCCAGTTGAGAACTTATTGGCATAAAAAGGAGAAGATTATGCTTACATCAGCTGTTCATTTTATCTTAAAGAATAAAGCTGAGATAAGGATGATAATTCCTACTTTTTGAATATATTTGTACGTGCCATGATCTGACATTCTGAATAATGTGTCCTGCGATGTGTTCTTCTGGATTGGTTCATATTTTCTTCTGAATCCCATTTCAGGTGTGTTCTGACAGTTTGGAGGGGCAGACTTTCTTCTCCAAGAAGGACAAGCCACTGTGCAAGAAACATGCCCACGCTGTCAACATCTGATGCTGGGAGCTCATCTTGTTTAGCAGATGTACTGAATGGAAAGAAAGGTTAAAACATCCGTGCTCAATTATCTATTAGAAGTATTTATATACATTTTTTTCTAAAAATGAAAGAGAATTATGTAAACTTTAGGGATTTGTACACTGATCTTTAGAGTGCTTATCAGTTAGGTTTTTGCTTCACAAAAGGATTCACACACTCAAGCCAAACTATTAGAGTGCCTTACCTCCCTACCTGGGATATTACTGTGTTGGCCTCATGATTTTGTGACCACCTTTGTATCTGCTTCAATATCAGAAGGGGAACTTTTATGAAAATACAAACCTGATATTAGAAATGTTGGGTTTGCTGCTGTTCAGACAAACAAACAAAAAAAATAGGGGGTTGGTTTCCATTATCCAGATCACTTTATTGTGCCGATTTTTCTTCTAGAAAGGGTTGTCCTTCTAAAAGGATCGAAGCTTTTCATGAAAAGAAGAGCTCAAAGCAGTGGTAAGGTTAGATGGAACAGAGTTCAGTAACTGGCATTTTTATCTGTTGCTTGTATTCATCAGGCCTCCTGGACAGCTATACATATCTGTGCCTTTGGCAATTGCATCTCTGGGTCTACAAAGTACTGAGACTTTTGTAAAGCTTTTCAGGGAAGGAAATAGTTTACCTTTTTCCAGTGAACCAGAATAATTTAAAAAGATGCCACTTGGAAGAAAATGTAGATGGGGCACACTTTAAATTATAGTTCATGCTACCAGACTAGTAGCCAAAAAAGTGCTACTGAATGTGTTTGGCAGGAAGCAAATGTCAGATCAGATCTTTTTGATGTGAGGGAGTGGGGAGTTCATGTGCCTGTGTTCACAGTTCAGGTTTTAGATAGCGGTAAGTGCCTTGGAAAGGGGAAGTTGTGTTGAATCTGCACGCAACAGAGTTGTCTACCCAGAATGCGAGGCTTCGGTGTCCAATGAGGGAACCTTCCCAAGTGCAACTGAGGACGTTGTTCTTCTTTCAGTTCATTCCTTATCTTTATGAATATGTATATTGGTGGCTCGCCAGTCAGTGTACTAAAAACTTACTTTCTAGCTCTGCTGTTGCAGCTTTTATTAGCTTAGTTTTGCTCTCTTTTCCTCCAGATGTAAGGAATGTATTGTTGAATAACACAACGTGGAGCTGAGTGTCCCTTGGTTGTCGCAAGGGGACAATACTGTCCTTATGCGCTCCTGGCAAGCCAGGAGACCTTGCTGCTTCTGCAGCTCTCCGAGTGTCACGTTGATATTCATTCAGTGAGTTAGATTGACCCAACAGGCTGTTTCAGTTGATTTCCTGAAATCATTTAAGTTGTTTTTCTTCAATGCTACCACCCTTCTCTTAACTTCTGATAGTATGGAAGAAGCAGTGTAAAGCTGTTACAAGATGTTTACATGCGCTTGTAGATGTGGATTTGGCTGCAAACTGGCAGGATAGAGGCAGGCTGAGCAAAATAGGGTGGTGTGAGTCAGGTTGTTTGGGAAGTTAGCAGGTTCTGAAGAAATGAGGCTCAAATACTAGGTTTCAATGGAGCCACGTTGCTCATGCGCAAGCAAAGAGGAAGGGAATGTCCAGGATGAAACATTCACTAATTTCTGTAACTCAAACCGTGCCATTTTAAAGTAGGATGGAAACTCTTCAACAGGCATAGTGTTTGCCCGCGTCCTTAAAGTTAAATGTAAATTTTGTCATCTTAACCTTTATTGGAATTATGCTTATTAATCAATCAATATTCTCTAGAACTTAGAGTTCTGCAAATGTTAATGGATTTGAGGACAAAGGCCTTGAATGGCTCCAGTAGTATTGCTTCGTGTAGCTGCTTTGCCTTGTAAGTTCTGCTTGGTCTAGTTGTTTAAAGTTAGAAAAGGAATCTCTGATACATAATGAATATTTAATGGCTCTACCAAATTATATAAATGAACTAAAAGGAAAAGGAACATAATGTTTATTGTTATTTTAATAAGTGAGATTTTTTAGTAGAGCACTTTATAATAATGCCATGTATCTCACTGAGTATTTATTTCTTTTTTCTCGTTAGGATTGTTTCATGCTGGTATCTTTGAATTTTGTTTTATTTGTAAGCCTGCATATTAACCCCTGGATATTTTGAGGGGTGTGTGTGTATTTATATATACATATCTTCTGTATACACAAATACCTATATGTATGTGTATATTGAGTCATGTGTATATATGCACATATATATTTGACTGCAGACTTGACATAGCAAAAATTATTATTTTGGGCTTATTTGGAATTTTCATAAGATTCCCAACTATTTTTCCTGTGATAGTTCTATTATATTGTTGTTTTGAGGGAACACTAGCAAGTTTGTGGCTTAGTCCCTTCTTTCAGAAAGAGAGAAACATATCAATAACATTATTACTGTAGTTTTTTTGCATGCATTTTCATTTAGAAGTTACTTTCTCTTCCAGAACACTGCCTGTTAGATGACTGGGTTTGACTCTGTTGGCGGGTAGAAGGTCTTTGTAAGTGATTAACAGAATCATGAAGAATCATACTGAAAATATTCAGTATATTTTAATAATGCAGAATTTTGTGTAAATACAACAAATTCTTAATATAACAATGCAATAAACTTACTTAAGAGCAAAAACTGAGTAGTGATTCAGTATGTGATGTTCTGTTTGGGTGTCCACTTCTTGTTGTTTTTCACAGGGGGAGTGGGGTGGTGGTTGTTTATTTTCTAATGCAGCTCCTTGCATCTTCCAGTCATGAATGGATTTGCAAACAAGAATCAGAAGGAAAGGGAACTGCTTCTGTTCACAGATTAGTGGTTTGAATATCCATGACTTCCTTTTGTTTTATTCAGAATCAAACAGCTGTTACTGATAATTTGCTTACTTGCATTCAAAATTCTTTGGTTTCAAGGTTTGCCTGTTCACATTTGCCAATTTAATAAAAAAAATTTTTAAAAGCACGTTTTCTGTTCTCAGTTGCTCTGCGTTGTTTTGTTGTTGTTGTTTTCTGAACCCTAGTCACTGAATGACTACAGTACTGTAGTGTTGATGAGTAAATGTTTGTGTAGCTGTGTTGCTTGATCTTCAGAATATTTTTCTTGAATGAGAGTGTTTTTGCACCTTCCAGCCTTAGCGAGTCCCTGATCCTGCATCTTTCCGTAAGATGCGATGAGAAATGGAAATAATGGAAATTAGGCCCTGCAGAATGCGTAACTTAAATGAGGGCCAGTTACTATTTGGTATCTTTATTTCATTTTATTGCCTGTCTGGAATACTTGGCAAGATTTCTTCAGACGTGTTCAGTGCTAGGTGGAGACTGGTAAAGGCAACGCTACCTGCTGTGGTGAGTATCCACTGCTGTACCTCGCTGTGGCACAAGGCATCATCCACTGTCACCAAGGGACACTTAACCGTCTACTGCAGCATGGTCAAATATGTCACCATAATAGCAGCCTCCTAAGGTCCTCCTTAGCCAAATATCTTCTAAGCAGGCAAATGCCCTGCTGTTTTCTACCTGTGTTTATACAAGGGAAGGCAAACACTGCACATAGCTCTATAAAACCTAGAAGCAACTTTACAGAAAATTTGCCTCCCCTCCAGTGTTTAGGCTATGAATGAGACAAATGCAAGTCTATTTGCAAACAGTATATTAAACTCCAGAAGCCAAACTTTTAAGAGCATCAAGTCCACACTTGACACTTTAATGGCAAAAGTTTGGTTTCTATCAATCACAACGTCATGTAACATTAAAATGCACCGACAAAAATAAGAGATCTGTCAGTCATTCATTAAGACACTGTAATCCCATGCAAGATTTATAGGCTTAAAGCTCAACAGTCTGTTTTCACAATAAATCCACTTTCACCGCTCAGCCCAGAACAAACTTCTCTGTCACTCAAAATGTTTGCTGGTCAGAATGGCCCTGCATGAGATCTTCAAAGAGTTTCTCACAAAATTGCATATAAATCCTTTTACCAGCAAAGGCTTAATTTAAGTTTGAGTTTTACTTTCTTGGGACATTGGTTAATATCTTGTGCTCAGACAAGATCTTGGTTATATCAGAAACACGTAGGTCCTAATTTATTATTAGCAGTCTGCTGTTAATTAGGGGGAATTACCAGAAATAGTTTGCTTGATGGAAATTTATTATGGGATCACACTTTACTGATGGCAAAATAGGAGTCACTGAAAGAGTGCAGCTCCTTCTCATAACCGACTAATTAATAAGGTGCCAAAATTCCTCTGAGAAGGGTTTGGTCCTAACTATGGGAACCTCAGAAGCAAATGGTTCCTATGCAGTATTTAAAATTTAAAAGAGGAAAAGAGGAGAAAGAGCTGCCCAGGCAGAAGGCTCAAGAGTAGAATATTTTTTTTTTCTTGAATTTATAAAACAAAATACCTTGCTGTGTTTCTAAACCTATTAAAGCATTGCTTTTCCCAGACAGAAAAAACAATGGCTAATTTATAATCTCTCGTTTGCTGCTCTTGACCTTGGGCTTCAGCTTTGTTTGTGCATATCACATACTATAGCCAGTAATTTTGTGAACTGGTCTTAAAATGAGCTTTTGTACTCTGAATTGTTGCTGCTCCTAAAGGTCTCTCTCTTATTAATGTTTCCTGAAAGTTGAAGTTGGCATAGATAGGAAGCACATTCTGATGACTGGCAAACAGGGCAGGGATCTCATCTCCGTGGTGAGCCCAAATCTGGTGCAGGTTGGGGATAGGAAACTACTGTCTGTTGCTAATGGTCACATGAAGGAATAGGTTTTATTTGCTTCGGAAAGGCTTACCATAATAATAAGAGGGAGTGCAAGCAAAATAGTAAAAACGTCTCTGAAATTTAAAGTCACTGTGGTAAAACTTAGAGATAGCTGATTTGGAACAATATTTTCTCTTAAGATATTTTTCAAAATATTTAAGATGGTGAGGAGTGCAGGTTGTAATAAAATACACGTGCATTTGCACTAGAGTTATTTTAAACTCTCTAAAAATAGCCAACTGACTTTCTTCTCAGAGGGTTTCGGGCGAGGGTTGTGTCATTGTGCCCAGAGCAGGGCTCACACTTCCCAGGGAGCTGCAGCGATTTCCTTCTTGGAGCTCGTGCCTCGACGGCGCTTTCCCTTGCAACTGGGCAGCCCCGGCGTTTGTTTTAAAGAGTTTCAGCGCGAGATAATCCCATCCGGTGTGTCCTTGCTTTCTCTTTGCGATGCATCAATGAAATGTCAAACGTTCCTTTGGTAAATATAAACTTGCGCTAACCTTTGGCAAGCTTTCCGAAGTGTCAAGTTTTCCCACCCAGAAGTTTCCGTTGGAGAGATAACTTCAACCCTCGGACTGGAGTGGCTATTACATCCCGCATAAACTCTCACCTTCCCTTGAAACCCATCAGGCCACAGGAAAGTGCATTAAATATATGCATAGGGTCAGATCCATTGATGACCTAAGCAGATACCACCTCACTGATTGCAGCTTCTTCCCCGCTGAATTAAAAATAACTGCGGTATCAAAGCTGCACTAGTTTTATACTTGTGTTTGCCCATTCCCCGGGATCAGAATTAAACTGGGGATCTGCTTCATTGCTTTTAACAGGATTTAGATGAGCCTCATAAATCTTCTTAAAAAAATGCTATGGTTTGATAGATGACGAAGCAGCAGAGTACCCCAGTCCCCAGACGAAGGTCCTTCTGACATCATTAAAAGAAACCATGGTGCTTTATAGCGATGTATTTCATCTCCCAAGTGTGAACTTGGCAGTCTCTCCAGACAAACTGGAAATAACATCCAATAGGAAAGAGAAAACCTCTCCGTGATATTTATCTGCCTGCTGTGGCTCCTTGCTAAACCTCTGATGAAGTTTAGTTGAATTGTTATGCACTTCCACATGTAATTGTTTTGTTCTTATCAAATACTTGAATTAGTATTCTCTCAAAATAAAAAGGATGATAAATTGACAAATAGTTTGGCTCTGCAGAGAAGATGAACTTTGCTGATCAGTAGAGAGCTACTGTGGGCAAAAATACTTCCATGTGTATTTCTATTTCCATGGAAATAAAACAATTGCTACAGTAAGACTGCAATCTGTCTTTAAATCTCACAAATTCTTCCTTTTTTTGTTTGTGAATTTTCCCTAATCCATAGCAGATTGACTGTTTGTTTTTAATCACTTTTAATTGAATGCACCTCTGTTAGCTAGCAAACTCCCTCTAGAAAATTTGGGCAGATGTTATTCTTTGGTGGTTTCCTCTTTTGTTTGCTTGCTTGTTTGTTTATTTCCAGCTGCATCTACATGATGTCTTGCTGTGTATCAGTTCCTGAGGGTGATCTGTGGCTCGGTGAAATCTATGATGCTCCAAAGACCTGGGTCTTTCTTTAACTTTGTCCATTATGAAGTCTCTGAAAAATTTGCCATACGTTTCATAATACTATTTTAATAGTAGCAGGAGAATGAGCTATCTTGTATTTCTCTGCTCATTGACAATTAATAGTTGTGAATTGGGGTACCCAGAGGGGCTATTGGATGTGGCAACCTTACGGTGGCCATGGAATGGAGGGTCTTCATTGGGAACATCATGCAACGTGCAGTAGTTGGAACACCACTTTTCGGAAGGAGAGAGAGGTAATGTGGCGATTTAAGGTATTCTGTAGATAATGTTGTACTACCTATATGTTGTAAATGAATGTGGAGTAATTTAAATTACTTAATATTGTTTCATATATTAAAAAAAAAAATAATGCACACAGTTTCTTGTCCCTGGAAGTTAAAGGTACTGCTAGTTTGTGCTGGGAACCCAAAGCCACCATTAGTAATCACAGCTGATTCTGTACTCCAGCTTTCAACACATTTCTTCATAGGATGTGATCTATATTGTCAAATATATTTTGATATATAGTTTAGCCTTATAAAGAATAGGCTTTTATATTTTACAGTGCTGTAATGAGATGGTATTCTGGGAAAGGATGTGTTGCTTAAAAGCCTATAAGCTGGGTTCAGTTAATTTTTTGGGGGTTGGTTTGTTTGCTTATAAGAAAAAAAAGGCACCTAAACCTTATGCATACAGTGGGGACTGATCACTGCTGACTGCAGGTGTGAACTAGCTCTATCAATATGCGCGTGAGCCCAACTAGTAATAAACTATTTGTTTTTCAGGGAGGGTATTGAGAGGAGACTCCAACTTGTTCCAGGTGGTAGTTTGCAGAACAGAGCAGGCAGGAATCCCCACACTACGCTGGCTTCTTCAGACAGCTGCTGGTAGCAGTGTTTTCCCTTCTGCCCTTTGCTCCTCCTGGCACGGCCACCTCTGCTAAAGCTGCTGTGGTGACGCCGTGCGGAGCCGCTCTGCAGCTCCGCACGTGCAAGAGCCACCCTTGGGCATGGGACTGTAACACCTGGTGGATAAAATGGAGTGGAAAAAACTCAGCTGATGCCTCAAAAACCTTCATCTTAAGGTTTTTTGTCTCTTGCGATGTGCAATTTGACATGCAGCGCAGAGGAGGAGCAGCACCCGTCCGAGCTGCGTCACGTGCCCAGTGCGAGTGGATCCAGCTGCTCGAGGAGCAGATGGGTTTCTGGAAGCCGGTTGCCACAGCTCATGGTTAAACAAATCCCTCACTTGTTCTGGTATGTGGATTATGTGCTTCATCCCCTGCTACTCCGTTGCACGGGTCTCATATTCTTCTCTCTGTCATCTGGGGATGAGTAATTGCACGAGGACCTGCAGAGCTGCTTTCCAGGCTGCCACCCGGCTTGGTGGCTTTGCTGCAGAGCAGAGCTGCTTTGCGCTTCTCCTCCATCTGGCATCTCTCCGGTCTTCCCCCTCCTGAGCGCTACCAGCTACAGCAGTGTTTGCTGTTGGGTGGGAAGGGAGGAGTGGGCCAGAAGAGCTGTGTCCTGCCAGCCAAGATCTGCTTTGACTCTTACTGAGGGGCCATACGCTTATTTTCTATCTATCTGCCCAAACTGCTGCTCGCAATTGCTGCAGGCCCGGAGGTCTTGGCTATTTCAACTACTTGGAGGCCAAGTGTTGAGGATGCCCGAGGAGCAGAGCACAGCGAGGGTTAACACCGGAAAATCCTTCACCCGCTTCTTCTGATTTTTCAGGAGGTGACTTTGTCACGAAGCAGCGTGGGAGCCAGAGCATCTCAGGCTCTGCCAGGGTTGCTTCCTGAGCCAGAATCAACCTGTTGACTTGGATTTCAACAACGCGTTTCAACTAATGCAAAGCTGACGACTTTTCCAAGAGAAACACTTCTGGGATGATGACAGCTTGGGAAAGGAAAGCGATGACCTTGGTCATATAATCGTGTTTGATGAGCCTAGGATGCCCCACAGTAAGAAGCTCTTTTCACTTGCTCATTACACATAGGTTGATGTCTTTAAATAATTACTTTTTTTTTTTTTTTTTTTTTTCTCTAAACAGTGATTTCTGCCTGTGATTCATCAACTTTCTTTGGGGGTTGTCTGTCTCTGTCCCGGCATACAGAATCTATCCAAAACTTGCAGTGAGTGGAGTGAGGAGCCTACCTACCACTGGTAAGTGCTGCCACCTTATTATGAGCAGAAACGACGTTGGCTTGAATTTGATCAGAGATTTTGGGTGAGCTCATTACAGATATTTGTATTCAAGTCCTGGACATGAAAAGCTAAAGCAAAGCTTGGGTAGGTGAAGAAGAGGCCAACTACACAGCCCTTCTTGCAAGCAGAATTTCTAAATACGGACTTAAGTAAGGAAAGTAGTTGCAGTTAATTTAATAAAAATCATCCTGATACCTTACTAGACTCTTAACAGTTGGCAAGAAGGAGATGCATGAAAGGGAGCCCATAGCAATGGAGAAGGAACTGATGATCCTGGAGAAAAAGTGGTGCTGGCAGTTTGATCAAAACAAGATGAAAGAGGAGATTGCTTTGAGATGAAGCAAGCTATTTATTTTGCATTTTCTTTTTTTTTTTTTTTTTCCAATGGCTTAGATGGAAGCTTTAGCTTTGCTTTTCTCACAAGAGAAATTAACTAGAGATGTTAAGCAAACTTTTATTTTGCATTATTTCCCATCACTCTGGCTTCAATTATCTTGTTTTTATTGTGATTATCATGTGGATAATGTTGTGCAGATGTCTGCAAAGAACAGAAACACTTGAGATCCTTCAGCATTAGAGATGATGACTGTAAAATGCAGAAGTCTTGCAACCTGCGATCCTTCTCTCCTTGGTCTTTGGCTCTGGACAGAGGTGCCCAGTTACAGTAATTTGTAGGGTAATGTGTACATGGCTTTGGGTCTGGACACAGGAAAAAGACCGCTGGAATAAGGCAGGGACTGAAGGTGGCAGAACCCTGGCTCAGAACACAGTTATCAGCCCCTGGAAAGCCCTTGAGCAAACACTTCCCCTTAAATGTGAAACAAATATCACTGAAGATAATGGCTTTGGGTATTTTAAAGCACCAGAATGCCCAAAGAGTTGGGCAATGCGGCCAAGAAAACTTTAAAGCAGGCCGTACCCAGGTAGTGCCAGGCAGCCATCTACCTGTGGGGACTTAGGGGAGACCACCTTCATGTGGGGGATTTGGCTATAAGTTTTAAAACCCCTCATGAGAATTTCACCACGCGCTAGAAACACGTATCCTGTAGTTTTACAAGCAAGTCTCGGGTGCCCCCAATCCACCGGAGCTCAGTAAGAAATAAAAGGTTTGCAAAGGAATCTAGTGCGGTGGCACAGAGCTCTGCTCACAGAGAGGAGATCATGATGTTGGGGTCATTACGTAGCTCTCGTTGCAGGTGCTCTCCCAACTTTGCAAATGTCTCTTAAGTAATGAGATAATGTTACAGCCCATTTGGACAGAGAATATCTGGGAAGTGCTAAAGTGAAATTATTGAATTGTAATGGCTCTAGACTTTTTTTAGAAAAAAACAAGAACCATAGAATTGAGAGTTTTTTGTTTTTTTTTTTTTTTTTTAAGGCTAGGGATAAAATTGCCATTTCAAGTTGCATTCAATTACATTCTCTCAGAATTTGTAACCTCTCTAACACAGCCTGTCTGTGTAACTCATAAATGTCAGAGCCCTTCTCAGCAGATTTCACCTATAGTATATTTCATGTATGGCACTTAGGCACAGCCAAAATTACCCTTCCTAAATAAGTTTCAGCAGGGATTTACAGCCCTTGTTACAAGAATAGTTCATGCTGGCATGTGGCGCGAGTTTATCCAAGTGGACTGAGATGAAGGGAAGCGTCACCTCAGATCTCGATATGATTATTTGTCCATCTGTGTAGTCCTCCTCTGGACACTGCCAGAGGAGGAAATATAAAATTGCTTCTAAATGTCAAAGTCTTTAATTAAAAAATGAACACCACCGTGAAATCTGAAGCTAATATAATGGGGGGAAATAAAAATAGGAACCAAAGTGTAGGTGAGGCTTTGATATGATTAATCAAATCCGAGTAAGGCTAAAACTCAAGCTTGGGAGAGATTCCTGGGAAGCAGCTGAAATGCCTGCTGCATTGCTCATTAGTTTGGATCTGTTCACCCTCAGGCCTGGCCTGCTGAGGATGTCTATGGGGGAGATGAACATGTTCAGTCCCTTAGATTGTGAATATGTAGCCACCATATCGCAACATTCATAGGCAATGAAGGCTGAAACCTAAATCCTGTTGTATTTCTGGTACATTCCCACACCTAGCTGAGAGCTCACTACTATAGAAGTAGATAAAATTGGTGATGACCATCATTTAATGAATCTTTTGACTCCGTTTTCAGTGTTTGGCTGCATCCCTTACTCTGGACGCACAGGAGCTAACCCTCCACCCCACCAGTCTAGGTGAAAGACACCTTGCCCAAAAGGCAGACAAGGCTGGTGCATCTGTGGCTTACAGTCTGTGGACAACAGGTACCATTTAGGGAGTTCTCTTGGAATAGGTGGCAGCAAATGGTAATGCGAGTTCCCAGAAATAACCTTTTAACTCTCCGTACTTGCAGTAGATGTATGTTTGTGCTCCGGATGCTGTTTCTCACTGTACCCTCAACTTCAAGGCACTCCACAGACTCCCTCAGCTCAGAAAAGAGCTGCTGGGCTGTAAAATGCAGGGGGCAAGGATTTGGCAGAGGAATGAGACCTGCCCGCGTGTGCCCGAACACTCGTCGCCTCTCTCGGGAGATGCTCCATACCCGACACAAAGCGGCTGCATCTGCACGCGCCGACCGATGAACGCGCCCATCAGCGAGGCGCCTGCAAGCATCCCGGGTTGATCCGAGGACAGGGATGACTTTCCTTTTTCCCTCCTGCCCCCGTTGAGGATGGAAAATCAAATGCATGCGGTGGGAGTCTTTCTGAAAGCAAACTGATTAATGGAGAAAAGGTCTTTATTTAGAAATCACCGTCGGTTATTCAAGAATGGCGAAATGGGAGCAGAAGGGGATATCACACTTCAATTTTAACTAGCAGCTCACAGTCGCTTGCTTTGGATATCCTCTTTCCTAGCTGATATTTCCATGGATTTATTTCACCACAAAAGGGGATCATTTCAGTGAGTTTTATGCAAGTCCACTTGGCTGTTTTACAGTTCTCTACATGTTTCAATATATTCCGCTTTTAAAAATTTTAAAAGTAGGTGGGGAAAGAGGAAATTTCTGGTTAATATATAACAATTTCTGAAGTCAATGTGCCTGGACTCAATTTTCAAGGCATTTTTCCAGCCATCTAGTGATGCCAAGAAATAAAAATAGCCAGCTAGCAGGACCGTTACTACAAACTGCTCTAAGGCCCAGAAGAAGTTTCATGATCCTAGTCAGGGCCTTTTCTACTATCACTCGGGAAAAACTGAAACCGGTGTTAGAAGCACCCAGAAAACATAGCAGTCTATACCTAATTGCTACAGATGATTAGGTCTGTTATAATATAAAGGGTGGAAATTAAAATCTTTGTCTATAACATTAGAATACTACTAGAAAACTAAAAGTAGGGGAAAAAATGGAGTATAAGAGCTGAGATGGGGCCTGTTTTTTGACGTATGGTTCCCTGGCTTTTGAGGGAATGTGGTAGGAGGTTGTATATCTTAAAGGAGTTTGCTGAGACCTCGATTTGCCCCGACAAGTTTTGCTCAGCATGCTTAAAGAATTTTATTTAATCAGGAATCAGGTTGCCCGGATAGGTTTTGCAGTCTTCAAATTAAACAACTAGAAGAACATAGTAGTCACACTTTTAGGCAAAGCATTACATGTTTGTGATTGTGTGCAAAAGATACTTTTCTTAATGGCAAGCAAGGGCTTAGCTTCATGTATTTTACAAAATTTCCAGGAAATGTTGGTGAAAATGCCATATCAACCCCCCTTCCATTTCATTAATAGCCTTCTATGATTTTAGGTGTGAATGAAAATATTACAAAATGTGGAAGTTAAATAAATGACGAAACACAAGAGCAGTTAATGTCTGGGTAGGGTGGCGAGGGAAGTAAAGGAGCAGTGTGAACTATGTCAGCTTAGTGTATTGGGCTCTGCATATTGTTGTTAAAACACTGTGCAGAATAAACATTAAGGGCTCTGCAGTTATTGCTGAAGGGGAAGGATTCATCTGGAATGATTCTGGGACCACCTAATTCATTCCACCTAGGACCCATGCCAGCTGCCAAATAGTCTCTGTGACGTTCTTAACGTTTATCTTAATTTGTTTTTATACTCAGTTTGGCTGATAAGATGAAATCTCTGCCATTAATCCTTAGAAGAGGATTCTTTCTGATGCTTAATTTGTAATATTGCCAATACAGTTTTCCGATAATATAACTGAAGAAAAAGACATGTAAGAGGCTGAATGAGAAATCTTACACTTTTGTCATTCATTATATTTCAAATTCCTCAGTAAAATATTATTTTGCTTAGTGAAATCTGTTAGAATAAGCAAAAGGAAGAGCACATATTCTTGCCTCTGTGTATGCATATATCTTATGTGGCTGTACGTACTAATGTTCACTGAAAGCTCCACAAAGGTAATGNATATTTCAAATTCCTCAGTAAAATATTATTTTGCTTAGTGAAATCTGTTAGAATAAGCAAAAGGAAAAGCATATATTCTTACCTCTGTGTATGCATATATCTTATGTTGTAACCCAAAAGTGGCTGTACGTACTAATGTTCACTGAGAGCTCCACCAAGGTAATGTGCCACATATTAGCTTAGCAGCTGAAAGATAAGTAATTTCAATGCTTCCCATTTTTCAAAGGGAAAAATGAACTTAGTTAAAAGGAAAAATCAGCCAAGTATTTAGTGATTCCAAGTCACTTAGAACTCAGCTGCTTTGGGTTTGAACACAAGAAAATCAGACTACATGGGCTTCATGCAAAATCTCTTCCATCTGGCCCAAACAGGAAGCCAAACCTTTTGTCATCTGGTTAGCTATGAATTTTTCAAGCATGTTTTCCATAGATCCATCCTAAGGTTATGGTGACGCGTTCCAGGGGCCACTCGCGAGGTCACTGTAAATAGATTAAATTACCGCCCTTGCACAAAGGGAGCGCGCGCAGACACGGGAGGAGTCCTGCCCCACTGACTTCCCATTCTTTCTACTGGGTGTTTCCAATAATCAAGTGAAAAATCTAAATTTAAAAATCCTGAAATCTTCTTTCGCCCTTAGATTTTCCTAGCAAGGCATCAAATTTCCCTTCTCCTCTGCAGAGATACCCAAAACCAACCAGAGAGGCAAGAATGCCTGTCCCAAGAGGCAAGGGGAAGTTGTGCTCAGCCTGGAGCAAAGGCGGCTTCGGGGGTGGATGCAACCAATTGTAAGGAAAAAAAATGGCCAAAAAAATTCCCTGTGAGAGCGGGCAAGCAGCACAGTCTCTGTGCTTGGGAATTTTCAGAGTTCACCTTAGCAAAGGGGTCTCACTTCGCAGCTGGCCCTGCTCTGGGCAATAGCGGGGATTAAATGCCCTCCAGGAATGTCTTCCGACATAAATTTCTTAGGGATTCTGTGTAATGGGAGCTGGAATAGGATTATAAATGAAAGCACTACGATTTGGTTGGCGATACATAGAACTGGACCTGGGACTGATAGCACGACTTGGATATAAGGTTTACTTCTGTTCAAAGAATTTGTGAGAAGGGTAATTTTAACAGTCAACTCTTGAGTTAGGATTTCACCTCGAGAATCCACTGCACAAGACTTGGAGAAACAAGTTAATATAGATGGAAAAGTACACAACATTTTTCTAGCATTACCTCTGAGGGAAAAAAAAACTGTTTCTAACGTTGTTTCTGAGATTCATATTCTATCCCTTCTAAACTATCATGTAGGTATTATCATCGATATAAAGTGTATGCGTGTGTATACATGCATATCAAATACATACATATATGCATGCATATGTAAATATATATATACACACACATGCAGACATTTATATTTGTGAGAGTATTTGTATGTGTGTATGTGTGTTTCTGTAAGATCAAACTGCCTATATACTTTTTCCGGGGTTATGCCCAGCACATTCATTTAATTATTCAACAAGGACATCCACCACCAAGTTCTTGGGCTTTCTTCTCTAATTTCTTTTTCTTTGCAAAAGCTTTGATACTTTTTGGCACTTGTTCATGTAGTCAGTAGAGTGCATTTAACAGGCCAAAGGCATTTTTATTACCTTTTAAAATGTTTAACAGAGTTTCTGTATAATTTTTCAACGTGTTCTTATTTGTTTATTTCTGTATATTTTTGGCTTAAAGGGGTAACTTTGTGGTGTTAGCTTTTATTACCTTAGCACTGTCATCATTACAGAAGTATCAGTGCTTCCATTATGTGCCCATATTTTGGGGGAATTGTATTCTGGATATGAAACTTCACTCTCAGCTGGCTGTCCCAATACAAATTCCCCATGAAGGTGTGCAAATCATTATTTTCTTCAATTAAGTTTAAAAGAAATTAGTTTGACAACTTTTAAACAGCACAGAATCTGGTTTTGGACATTTTTTACAAGTATAAGAGAAAAAAAATAGGCTTTATTTGAATAATTAAGGGATTGAGCCTTCAATTGTAATGAATTAGTCGTAATGGGAGATTTGTTTGAGAAAAAGTGAGGGTTCAGGCTCCAGAAGTGGCATTCAGCGAGTGACTAGCTTAGCTTCAGATAGTTTTAGTATCATGTGAGAAAGGCAAGTGAACTGCACACTAAATATAACAAAATAATTATTTCACATAGATGAAAACTGAGTACATCTGGTCTTTTGAATTGTTTAAAATTGAAACAACCTATTTAGTCTCTCAAGTCATAGCTGTGGTCAGTGTCTCTACTTATCTTAGTGATTACCCCCTTGTTTTTGTGCATGCAGGTGTTCTGCCATGCAAATATGCTGAACTGTGCTTGATTTTATGTAGATTTTTGAAGAGAACCGACCAAGAATCGGGACTGTGTTCTGAAACCCGTGTGCATGAGCTGTGCTGAGGATTGGCTGCTCATACGCAGTGTGCTTGCACTCCAGAAGGCGACTACAGCTGGAATCTCCTTCTTATCACCGTGCGTATTTATTTATCTCCACAGAAGGAGAAAACAGACTCGCAGTTTGACACTGCCCATTTTTTACCATAAGCGTAACACAGGGCTTCAAACAGAAGCTGGTAAGATCAGTAGCTCTGTCTGATGCTACTCAAAAAACAGAAATATGGTAACAATATTACTAGGTATAGACTGCTATCAAAAGTTAGAGTGAGTATTTGGGTGCCAGCATCCAAATGCTCCAAGGGTTCCCTAAAACTTTTGAATTAAGGCAGAATATAAAGTCAGTTTTATTTTCAGTTACTCCAGATATGGACTGATAAATGTGCATTTAGATATCCAAGGAGGTGACTACAGCGTGTGCCTTGCTCAGCTTGCAGATTCAGACATCTACTGTGCATCTGCTCTAGTAGGAGCTGTGCTGCTGGTGGAAAAAACAGGTTCACCGACCCAGAAACAGCTACAGTTCCTGCCCATCTTCGCACATTTGGGATCTGCGATGGGGAACATAATGGTTCATAAATCAGAGCATATTGCCTTTTGCAGACTGCTTAAGTGGAGGACCCACGAACTTTGTGCTGTTGATGAGCGGCCAGACCAAGCCCTGACGAGGATGAGAAGCCACCGGGTTCCTGCTGACATTTGGAGTCTCCCGGCTGTGAAACCATCATTTTTAGAGCGTGACTGAAAGCTTTATGTCAATCAGGGGTCTGTGCCATTGGCTGCCAGCTGCGATGCCGCGGCGTTCACTGTGACGGGGTGCTCCCATTTCCCAGACGAGAGTCTCCGCTCAGTCTCTTGACAGTCTGCCAAGCTTTGCAACTGGAATGTGTGAAGTTCAGCTGAGAAACAGTTTCTTTCCATCATTCGAGCCTGTTTTTGTCTAGTATGTGAAGCAGGTCTCTACTTCTGTTATAGGATTCTTGCTCATTCTTGGCAGATTTAGATTCATTATATAATCTAGCAGCATCATGTGGTTGTCCGGGAATGAGGCGCAGATGCATCTCCAGAGGTACAGAATTCCCCACTACAGCCATCTATTTTCCTTGGTGCATTGATAGCTACCACTGTGTTTTTGGAGTGGCAGTGACCAAGGCATCATGCATTTGAGAAAGACAAAAACAGACGTGATACCTCTGAAGGAATGTGATACACAACTGGGCTTTCATTCCCACTGCTGACATAATGAGAAAGAAGTTACAGGTGGTAATGCTCACAGGGATGCCAACTGCTGTGTGCTTCAGAAACTTGGAAAGAACTTCTAAGAAAGCTGGCTTGACATATTTTCCATCTTTTTTGGCGGAACAGCTCACAAAAGACAGCTGTCTGCTGCTGCTACCAGCCAGCAGTGCTCAGGCAAAGGCCATTAAAGGGCTTGGGACCCAACATTCAAAAGTGCTCTGAAAACACTAGCTAGGCTGATACTAGATCCTGCAGGGTCCTGACCTCTTTAGGTGATTTTCTGTTTGGTGTTAACTTCTCCAGGTGCCTTGGTTGGTGCCTTGAGATATTCATCCTAATTTGAACAGGACTGAGCATGTAAGGAATATAAATTAGGATCTTTTTGTAAAGCATTTTTCCACTGAGGTCCTCAGGAACCGCTTTTCTTGTAGGACAGATATTCCCAAAATGGAGCATATAACATTGGTCTCTGCAGACTGGTTCAAAGAGGGATACAGGTCTGAATGGAGCAAGCAGGTTTTGCCATCAGAGGTGGTACCTGCTCCCCCAAATGGACTTTCCTTTTCACTGCTGGGTTTACCCAGACATAAACATTCTCAAAAAACTCCTGATACAAACAGAAATGATTAGGGTCCTCACAGAGTGAAGTCATGGCAGCTCCCGTCCTTTAAAATAGCTGGAAGAAGCAGAAAAGGCCTCTGTTTCCCCATCAGCAGCCTCATTTAGATCACTCATTGAGCAAGAGGATGCTTTAATTTCTTCCTATACTTGAAGGAAAGCCAATATCAGATTGTCCCCTCTCTGAAAAGCATCCTAGAGTCCATACTATAGTTTATTAATTTTATTTATTTATTTTCTCCTTTGTTTTGGTTTAAATTGCCTCTGAGCAAAATAATAATAGTAATAATTCCAGATTCTTTGGCCCAAAGGAGGCTTGTGGTTTTATAGACAGCAGAGCTTCAACATGGGAATAGGTCTGGATTCTCATCTCACCTTCCCAGATCATTTGTGTATTTCGTAAGTCATCAGTTTTTGGACAAATTGTACAGATGAGTCCCTTAGTGCTTGGTGGGTCCAAACTTTCTTTTCCCCCCTCTCCTAATCGACCTGGGGTCATTGAATGAGAGGGGTCCTAATAAATGACTGCCTTTTGAGGAATGGATTATGAGCGGGATGTGCCTCTGAGCTTCTCCCTCTGTTGGATGCCAGCTGTTTTTATTTCCACACTGTGGACCAAGCTCTCCTGATTCACACCAAACCACTATAAAAGTCCTTGCTGCAACTGGTCTCTGCTTCTCTGGCTCAGATGGTAGAGGTCTGTCCTCAAGTTGTTTCCACCAGAGGCATAAATTAGCTCTTAGTTAGGTTTTGCTGAGGTGTCTCTACAATTTTTCGGCATTTAGTTAGTGAGACACATTGATTGCAGACAGTTCTATAATCAGTCTTCTCTAAATTATTTGCAGGTTTCTCTTGTAGATCGACAGTTGGCAAGAAGCTTTCCAAACCTGACTAATATTTTATATTCATTGTCTTGAGGATAATAAATGGAAGAACATCTGTGCTTAATACTTTTCCTCCTTTCAGAAATTCTATGCATTCCACAGATGTGAAATGAGATCCTTTGCAAATGAATAATGCTTTTGAATTTTTTTCACAACTAAAGATGTTAATAACCTGAAGACCACAAAGAAACCACTTGGAAGTCAAGGTTTTTTTAGCTGCTAGTTGAAGTAATTAAATGTAGTAACAGTGGCTGCTGCATAAAAGATCCTGATGTATTGGTGATAATTCTGATGGAGAAATAGTATTGTGGGACCTAACGTGATACTGGCAAATATGTGTTAGATGGCTCAATAGGAATGCAGTAACTACCAGAGGGTTTGTAGGTCTCAAGTGGTGATTCCCATTGGCTATCAGGGGAGCTCAAAGTTTTTGTTTCAGATGACTCCAATTATCGTGAGTGTCAAGAGCAAGTTGAACAAATATGGGCTGCCAGTCATGAGGGACAAGCTGGGGAATGCACATGGTGAATGATAAACCTCAGCCAGCTAATTCATCACAGATGGAAAAGCACAAGGAGATATTTGGATATGCAGTGCTGTGATGGGGGTGTGGAGTTGCTTCTTGTCTTGAGGCAGAGGACATGTTGTAAAGAGTGCTCTGAATTGTTCTGAGGGCAACATGCTAAGATCACCTATGAATAATTGACTATTCCAGTCTCATTTCCAGTAACTGTTGTTGAGTTGTAAAGTGGAGCATAAAAAGAAATACACCATGGGACTTCCATTGACTGGCAATGTTTTCTACCATACATGAAAGACAGCAGGCAGGTCACTTCATGCAGTGTGCACCAGTTTTGATATATGCTGAAACTAATTTTCAGCAGAGGGTAAGTCTGCATACTCCTGGTTTGGGACAGTTTGTTGCTGTTGCCCAAACACTTTTAGAGGTTTCTGCTTTAACAACTGTGTAATTTTCTGTAGCCCTTGATTCCGATAATGAAGCTGTATGATAGTAATTTGATTTGAAGACTGTGTGAATATCCCTATATCCTCATGATATGAGGATGTAGGGGTGACTTTCAGCAAAGTCCTTGTACAATGTCAGGTCTGATGCCTCTGGGAAAGGTGTGAGAGTTTGAGGGCCATCATGCCCTTGAGCATGGGCAGGAAGGGGCATTTCTTCCTCTTTTTTGCAAGTGACCAGGCAGAGCTCTCAAGCCTGAAAGTATTGAGAGCCGAGTCTACACAAAGGTGAGTTTCTGCATGACGGAGAGTTACCATGGTAAGGCCTGCAGCTATGAAACCTGTCTGGAGCCCATCCAGGTGCTCCCAATAAAGGTTCCAGGCAGTGTCCTGCCATAGACCCTGGAGCAGAGGAACTGAGAGGCAGGACCTTGGGAGGCAGGGAGGTAGCCCAGCCTGAGGGAAGAGCTGTTTTGTTTGACAAGTTGCCCAAAGCCTATAATTGAAAGAAAAAGCGTTGACCTGTGAGAAACCCTGGGTGTGGTGGAAAGCCCTTCCTGGGCTGGGGGAAGAGGCGAGCCGCCTCATGCCGGCCAAGGGCCGCCTGAGGCGCAGATCAACGCATCCCTTCTCTGGCTCAAAAGGGAGTATGATGGGAAGTGTTTTGGATGGGTTCACACTTAGTGATTCTCAGGACTATTCAGGTGCTTTTATTTTAAGGCTTGAAAACAGTTAAGTGGGTGTAGTTCTATGCAGTGAAAGTCACTGATGCTTTGGGACAATCCAACTTTTAGTCAGAAAAAAGCATTCTCTCCACTGGACAGAAGCGCAGGCTTCATACAAATGAACGTGAAAATCCTCATCACATAGGCAGGCACCAGATGACACTGGTCCTAACACTGTTTCTACACTGTTTGTCTTCACCTTCTGTGCCGAAACCCTGTCTTCCTTTGAGCAGAAAAGCTCATGTCTTTTGTCCTTTCTTTACTCTAGGATGTGTGAGGTTTACCCACCCTCTGATTTTTTTTCAGAAGTATATGCATTTTTTAACTAATCCAGGGTTTAAATGTCATATTGAAACACACCCATTCCCCTCCTCAGAAGAGTGAGACCTTTCCAAAGCAGCCTAAAACTTAATCCATCATGAGAAAGTGTCCCTTAAGTGGGAGCAGTCTGGCAGTGCTGTACTATTCCTGGGCTCCCTTAATGCAAGCTATTCCTGACAAAGCAGGCAAGATTTTGTGATACTCAAGCTCAGAAAGCCCAATTCTACTCTGTTTCCATACAGTCTGAGAGTTTAAAATCTACCCAATCTAGCTAGATTTTCCCAAATGACTGTGCTTATAATGTTGGAGCAGCATCCCCAGAAAACCTCTGCCACTGTGACATGGAGAGACTGTTTACGAGCGTGTTGGCACCTTTTTGGATTGTAGAGGTATGGAAAATGGGAAGCCGTGAGTGATTCACCTGACCAAATGGTTATGATCTAGTTCGGGACTTTGTTTCCTGCCTGTCCCACTTCATGCCTGTGGCCATCAGGAGTACCTGAGATGGGAACAAGCTGTTCCTTCCTACTGCTGTTTTCCCCATACCTGTCTGCTGCTAATACTGCGTCTGCCACCTATGCTGCTTGGGAGAAAGTTGGGGACCTTCTGTATTTCAAAGTCTTACTCTTTTGTAACAGAAATGGGTTTATCCAGAAGGAAACACTAATATCTTCGTCATCTTAAGCATCTGGTCCAGAGAATAAAGCTAAAACATTACATTATCACTGCTGGGAACTGTGAAATGAAAGTCCACTTTAATAGTCCTCTGCAGTATTATTTTTCTGGTAAATGTTGCAATGTTGGTAAATGGAATGTATGCTTATTGAATTGGTTTGTCTTTAAGGGACCCGATGAGACTCATGCCTGCCAAAAGAGAACTCTGATAGGGAATTTGAAGATAGTAGTATCCAATACTATGCAATGTTTCATGGTTAGGTGGTTTTATATTTGATAATTGGCATTATTTGACAGCATTTTGTTTGTCCAACCGATCCAGAGGTAGTTTTGCTGCTTGTTCCTGATTTCACTAGGAATTAGAATGCTAAACATTTGTAAAGCACACTCAAAAGTATTTAGCCTTTACCAGATCACAGCTTATAGTTAAATTTTGTTTTTAAATCCCCATAAAAGAGATTTGATAAATCACAGAAACAGGTCTTGAGTTTTGCACCCGCTACAACTTACTATTTGGAATTTGTCATATGTAATATATGTATGCTTTTGTAAGATACCCAGGCATATTTATGCCAGTTGATACAGCACATTCTGTTCCCTTAAGTGCTCCAGCACGGAGTGTCTGTCGGCTTTTACATTCAGTGACTTTCTGTATGCTTTAACATAATACAGGTTTTTTACTTTTTTTTTTTAATATAAAGGCAGGAAGTCAACATTATTATATTATTATTACTGTATTAACTTGGTTATACCCCAGATATAGTTGGAGAAGCTTTCTGCAGCCAGGGCAAATTAAGGGGGATATCTTACACCTGGGAGAGAATGCCTGGTCCTGGCTGGGCTAACGAGCCTCATTGGTCCTGATGCACCTCACCTGGGTCCCCACATGGGTGCTTGGACCCAGGGCTCAGTTATCTCAGGTCTGAGCTGACAGTTGTGGCTGGATGCCTCTCCTAGTGGAGAGGAAGAGCTGGAGCACAAGAGAAACAAGTAGGGTTTTCAGAGAACAGGTTTGCATTAAAGTTGTGATGGTGTGTGGCATGTGAAAAAATTCTAAGGGAATTCTGAAGTGAAGCCCTTTTTTCTGATGTTGTTGTTTCCCAGTATCAAGTAATTTGGGAGAGAGGAGGGAAGGAAGGGGCAGCCCCAGAGCTCCCTTGCTTCTAGCCTGAGTAATAAGCAGGGTGATTATGCCTCTAGATTTGCCCTGATCAGCTGAGTAAGTAAATTATTATTAATATGGCTTCTTGTCAGAAGAATGAATACAAAAATGACTTTAGCACACATTGGACCTCAACATTTTTGAATTTATGGGTCCAAATCCAAATCTGGAAGAGGATTTGACTGCCTTTTCTTGTGTCTTTGCTCAAACTGAACTCTGATCCCGGTTTCAAAGTACCCCGAAGAAGGTGTTTTCCACTGTAGACTTGCAGCGCTTGCATGCTGTTTCCCCAAGTAAAGAATTAAGTTAACCTCCCCAAAGAATCCTCTCTTCTGCAATGAACTGTGTAATTCTTGTATCTTTGCTTGCTGTCCATTGCACCTTTAAATTCCTGCCAGCTGCTGTTAACTGAGGCTGTGAGGCTTTTTGTGTTTGTCCAAGTGCAGTTAGTATTTTCTTGCATAGTCTCTTTAGTTTTGGTCTTCTGTTGTCTAAAATCTAACCCCCTTGGATTCCTATTTACCCTTTGATTTTTTTAGGGTATGGAAAAAGCTGAAGACATATTTGGCTCTGGTGGTCTTGTAAATTTAAAGATTAATTAATAGAAATACTTGTAACTAGCCCCTTCCCAGCTTTTTTTTAAGGGTTTCATTTACTGAATAGCCACAGATTGCGAAAAATCTCATTGTGTGCATTTTGCTGCTATGCTTAAAAGAACAGGATCAGCAATGGTTTACGTGCTTGCTGGGTGACACTGGGCGTTAAGCAGGAGAGAAAGCCAGGGTTTGCTTCCAAAGGATTCTTGGGAAGTGACTTTGAAATGTGGCTTAAAAGGTAATTGCTTTTCCACCGTAAAGCTTTTAAAGGAGAGTGATTTTCCAGGTGTTTGATAAACACTAGGTTAAATAATACGTCTGAAGTCAAATGCTTAATGAAAGTTGTGTTCGGAAAATAACAATTGAGAAGAGAGAGGAAAAAACGCAGCTACTGCAATGGCAAACCACCTCACTCCGAAGGAATGCACGAGGCTGCAATCAAAGGGCCGGGGAGCCGCGCGTTTACCCGTTGCTGGCTGCATCGGGGCGCGAGCTGAGGTGGAGCAGCAACTGCTTTAAACTCTATGGCCTTGATATTCACGCATTGATTTAATTCTTTCGCAGCTCTGTAAGCATTTCAAATCGCAAAATGCTTGTAGCTTTCTTCACTGGGAGGTGGGGAGCCAAATCCAAAGACACTTTGGATAAATAAGACTGTTTTTGAATGGGTTCTCTGTGATGTGTCACTGGCAAAAGAGTAGTAGTGTTCCTATGTTGTGGTAGTTATAAATATGTGAGGGAGTTTGGTATTTGGAAGATAGGGAAGTTCTTAAACTTCCATTCAAATTGAATTGCTATTTTGCCAAATGATGTTTTAGGCATTCCCACTCTTTTTTTTTTTTTTCTTTCCTTTTTTACTCTGTATGTACTGTCTCCAGCTTTACAACCATGTGTCTTTAGGTTCTTTGAAAGTTTGAAGGGTTAACCCAGGACAAGAAGATGCAGAACATCCTTCCAGAAAGTTCTGTGAGGAGAGGAAGAAGAAGAAGAAAAAAGGCTTTTGCCTGTGTGTATTTCTTTTTTGTTTTGTTTTGTTTAGAGAGATACTGTAGTAACAGGATTGGAGAAATGTTTTCCTCCTCCAGTGCACCTTCTTAAATTTTATGTTTTCTGCTCAAGTGCATCCATTTTCAGCATTGAAACTAAAACCTGTGAGAGTTAAGGAAGAACACAAGTCAACTGGGCAATCTCCTGTCATTTCTCGTGTTTGCACTTGCTGGATTTTGCCACTTGGGGTGAGCGTTTTTCACAGCAAATGGCATGCATGCAGCTGAAGCACCCTCGTGCCAGCCCTTTGCCCCGCTTCCTTCCACCTGAATCTCCAGTCTGTGTTTTGGTGGGACTGGGGCTGCCCTCAGCTCAACCGTGATGGGGTCATTTTGATATGAGAACACTCAGACCAAGAAAGTCTGACCAGGAAAGATTGTGTAGGCTGGATCTCAATATTGTGAGAAGTTTTTCAGAATTGGCAGGAGATGATGCACTGCTGAATAATTGCTCTGTTTCACACTGGGAGCTGGTAATAAAATATAGACCCATCATATGTTTTAGCCTTGTGATGGATGGAGATAACAGGAATGTATCCTCATGTGCTGCTGCTGTTTATTGTTATTGTAATGGCAGTAATAGAGGTTTAAATGTTTTCTGTAGCTCTGATGCAGAGATAGGGATACTCATTAGTAGCTGTTTTCTCTGTATATTATGCCCTTGTGAGTGCAAGATGCCACCGAAGTGATTACAGGCCGAGTGTGTTTATCAGTGTGGATAAACCAGCCTTCATAAACTTTTCATCTGCTTAAATGGAACAGAGTAAAGATCAGATTTAGATAATGCCCCCATGCTGCTAGCAGGGGAAGCAACACATGCATAGAAAAAGAGGTGCTTTTTTCTAGTACGTTTTGTCCTATCCCAAAACCACAGAGAAGGAGCTAGACTGATGTTCAGCACCCATATGATCCTTAGGACCTGGGCAAATGGCTTGGACAGAATGAAGGAAGCCATGAAATGAAATGGCTCCTTGCTGGGAGAGGAGGAAAAAAAAAAAAGTCCTAACTAAACTGGTAGCCTCTTTCCTTCTGTTTTGCTTCTAGTGCAGCTTCATAGCATACAGTGATGCACTGTTTTTAGAGATGCCCATGTTCTGCTCACCCATTGAAAAGCAGAACAGAACAAGCATTTGCTACAAGAGGCTACTAATGTTTATGTGCAGCAAGTGCACAGTTGTGCAGCAAGTGTGCAGATGTGCAGCTCTACCCAGCCCTGCTAACACATGTTTAGGGGAAAGAAATGCTTATTGGCTTTGGAAGAGTGTTACTCTTGAGATCTTGGCAGTGCGAAGAAACCACTGTCAGCTTCATCCTATTCTTATTATGAAATAAGAACCATCTATTATAAGTGCCTATATACGAAAAGAATATTTTTTTTTTGCATTTGTCTAGGAGAAGATGCATGGCAGGAAAATAATTGTAATCCAATTTGTGAATTTCTATGTGAATTATTGAACGGGAGACAGTATTACTCAACTGATGTATGTCCAAGTGCCACAAGAAGCAAGTTTGCACTCTCTTTCTCTCACTGTGGAATAGTCCTTAGTGGTGCTGGGATTTGACCCAATCATGTGGAGTTTATGTAATTTCAGCAGTTCTTCTCCCAACTCTTTCCTGTGCCAACCAAGTGCTTCCTTGTACCTAACTGCCCTATCTCCCCCATGCAGCCCACCAGGCCTGGGCATGTGAGGAAACTTCTTGGCATGGGTTTTGGTAGATGCAAGCTAGATGTGAGTTTTGGCTTCCAGGCTTATCTCTGTCAGTAAAGCCTCTAAGAACTCAGTGTTTTAACAGTATATCGAGAGCACACAGCTCGGCCAGGGACGTTTATCAAGGATGTGATGTGATGGATGTGTCTTAGCTGCAACGTGTTGTGAGAGGGGCTGAGGGACGTGACACAAGCCACCCGCTGTGAAGCTAAGAGCCTGTCCAGAGAGTGCTCCGGGAGAGGCAGATATTCCCTTGCTCCTGTCAAAACTGCTCTGTTTTGAATGGAAAACAAAATTTGTTTGGAATACCAAACGGAATGGCTGGGACAGAGTGGAAAAGATGAGCTCTTGAACCTATTATTTAGGGCACCAATCTGAGAGCGGGGAGGGCTTTTTCAGACTGTGTTTTTGTATCCTTTACTGCATGGTAAAAAGGCAAAGTTCTTTTATCATTAATTTTCTCTTCAGTTTAAAAGCGGAACTGTATGGCAGGGCTTGGCCCAAATGGCTCCCTTTCTGAAGGTTTGGATCTCAGCTGCGCCCATGGCTGATGCGTGTGTGGAGGAATATGCAGTGCTGAATGTTTTAAATTTTGAGTATAAAGGCACAGCTTGGAGTGGGGGAGATGTAGTGGACGTTTCCTGGTTTCATTCTTAAGCTGTTTTAAATGTTTTCTTGCCAAGAAATTTCTGATTTTTAGAATGAACTTGAGACAAAGAAGCTTTCTTCTTTTCTGGACGTTGTATCCGTTGGGATTCACCTGACGTGTTGCGCTCTGTCAGTAAAGGATCAAAGACAGGCTCCTTGGGGCCTTGTCGGGAGAAAGGGAGGACACTGAAACGCTGGAAGTCATCTTTGCATCACAAAAAAAGAGAAGCAGTCCAGTGGATTATGTGACATGGCAGATCTTGAAAGCATAGCACATAAAGGAAGGAAGGAGTGCCATAAATACGAGGATATTTGGCTGTTATTTTTAGAGTTTTCTGACTGACGGATAATTATGCAATAGTGATGTGTACGGGGCGATCTAGTGAAACAGTGCTGGAGATGGTTTCAGTCTGATGTAATTCCAGCGTGATGACAATTCCTTGGCTCTTTGTGGTGTTTTATCCCTGACATGCAATGTTCTACATGTCAGCTTTCTTTTGTTTTCCATGGCTTGTTTCTCTTTGCTTTCCATAACATACAACAGTGAAGAAATGAAAAGGATCCTTTTATGTGATGATGGATGTGTCTTTTGTATTTTTGCATGTTCCACTTTGGATAGAGCAGCAATGGGCTGCACAGCTGGGACTGTAGCTTGTGAAATGGGTACCCACAAATAGAAGCAACCCTAAGTCAAAGCAAAATAAGTCACTGACTGTTCCTTTCTGCCGGGAGAGTGTAGCAGTCTCTCAGCATGGGATTTATTGTGCTGGGTGCGTTGCTGGGGTAGAGACCAACCCTCTTTTTACTGCATACTTTAAAAAAAGAGGGGAAGATTTCCCAAGGGACATATATTGCAATGTAACGCATATATTTACAAAAAGAAGTATCTTTTTTTTAATGCAGTCTGTGGTGGCTAAAAGGTCTCCTTCCCAGGTAGTCGTAATATATTACTATTAGCTTCCGGCATAAAGCAAGTTTTGTTTTTGTTCCAAAACCTTTCTATTAGTGCTTTGCAGTGACACCCATATTCTTATTCTGGTGACTTGAGGAATACTTAGGTCTTTCATTGTCATTTTTCAAAATAGTTGAATTTATTCCGCAGGGGCAAAACAGGGCTGAATTTTGGGACAATGGTTATTGTTACTGCATTCAATTAATGCACTCCAGAATACAGATCCCTTTTTGAGGGCTTAAATCCAAGAGGAAGTTTTCAGAATATTAAATAACAATACAGTAAAAGAAGAATAATTATTTATATAGTAATTCATATAGTAATAACAAACAGGAGTTATACTACAGTCATTTTTGTTTCTTAAATTATGGAGTTGCAAGAGGAAAATGCATAAAATGCACTCCAGAATAGTTAAATAAAATTAACACATAAAAGAATGATGACAGACTTGCTTTTAATTGAAATAACACCTGTTAGATAAAATTTCAAAGAAGTGATCAAAGCAAACACTCTAGCACAAACAAGCCCCATGTTAACTGTTTAGAAGCTCATTTAAAATGTTTCAGGGAAGTATGAAATGTAAAAGGGGGGGGGGATTATACTGAAACTTGACTAAAGGACCAGCATTTCTGAATAAATAGCATTACCTTAAACTAATTAGACTTCTGAATATGAAATTGTTTGTTAGCTCAGCTGTTACTTTAAACTGGAAAAAGGATTAATCCATAGTTACTGGTTCAGAAAGCAGAGGCTATAAAACACTGCTAAAGCTTTTTATTTTTTTTTTTAAAGAAAAAAGTCTGAAGTCCCAGTCCTTAGAAATCCTAGCCATGCGAAAAGCTATTTGTGTAAATTCACTGAGCTTGAATGGCCCGTTCATATCAGCATGGTGATATGTGTGTGTAGGTACTTGGGAATGTGCCCTAAATCAGTGCTGTATTGTCTATGTTTAAGGACTGAGTAGTTTAACTGGAGCTAAAAGCATTATGGGCAACAGATTTATTTTTAATCAGAGGATTTTTTCTTCCTGTTGCTGTTGTCCTAGAGACAGTCATTTGGTTTTTATTCTTGTTTTAAATTCCCTTTAAAGACTCCTACACTGTAAGCTTTCTTATGTAGTAGAGCTATCTAGCATCCAGTCCCGATGGCCTTCAAGTTCCATTTAAATCAGTAAGAACTGAGAATGCCAAACCTTCATCAGGAAGGGACTCGGGCTCATTTCAATTGCCGAGGATGTTTTGGCTGACTTTGGGCTCCTCTTGCTGATAGGCTGTGCCAGCTGCCTTCCCCAGGAGGGTGTTAGCCCCTGTGTTTCCCTTGGGGAACTGCTTGCCCTCTCAAATACTTCTGCTCTGGTGTAGAGCCTTTTATGTTCTTGCCAATTCGCCGTCCCCCGCGCCATTACCATCTTGCATAGGAAGCATGTACCCTTTCATTTTGTTCCTCTCCTTTTATCAAGATGGGTTGTCAGTGCTTTATTCCCATCGCAGCACGCAGTCAAGCGCATACATGTGCATATGAATCATATGGCAGGGTTAGGTTACAAGCAGTAACCTAATTTTTGATCCTGAGCTCATCGATTGGGCAGCAAATATGAAAGAGTGCAGCGAATGAGCGTGACTTTGAGTCCCTGAGAAAAAATTGGATCAGCTCTTGGCCATTAAAATGTGTTTTACTTGGACTTTTAGTAAGCATATTATAAGATAGGTGATTACCAGCTAAACAATTTCTGACAAAAGTGCCTTTGGTAATTGACTTTTTCCCGAGCTGTTTTCCAATTGGCCGGTGGGGCATCTTGATTCTGTGTTCATCACCTTTTAAAGCCTGGTGTGAAAATCACAATAGCCACCATGGGCACTACACAGCAGCAAACAGATGGTAGACAACTGCCAGCTATCATCTGTGAGTAAACAGCGATGAACAGTTTGCTATTGACTTCTGAAGCTGAGATGCAAAGGTGTTACAGACGTGTAATAAAGATGTGAAAAGAGCAGACCCGTTTTCCGATGACACAGTACTGCTATTTTTTGCTGCATTACGGAAACCTGTAACTCCGGACAGCCAGAGAAATGGAATGCCTGATCAGCAGTTAGGAATATGGGAATAAATTGGTTGCATGTGTTTGTTTTCCCCTTGTGAAATACATAGGGCCACTGAATGACAAACAGATTTGCAGAAGTTGTTTACTGAGTAAAAGCAATGCACGAAGCTCTGCGCAGCTCCGCTCTTCATGAGACAAAGTGCACACTACTGTTTTGGAAAGAGGTAGAGCATTAGCCTCTAGAATAGAGAATATTATGTTGTCTTGTCTAAACACAGACCAAAGGTGAAGAGATCACACAATATTTTTGTTTCCGCAGGACAGTTTATTTGCAAGTGTTTAGTGGGAATTCTCCTACACTGACAACATACAGCATCTGAGGGAACTGAGAAAGGCGTAGTGTGGTGTTCGACACTTGGAGGTCAGGGAGGTGAAAGCATGCTGCAAACATTGCCAGAAGGCTTGAACATTTTTTGTGGTTTCGGCTGCTTACCTAAGCAATGATAGAAGATTTAGACAATTACTTCACTCTCAGCACAGAGACCCAGCAACCTCAAGCAATGTCTTACCAGAAATAATAATACTCCTTTATGGTGTTGTCACTGCGAGCTCAAAATTTTGAGCACTCTTACTCTAGAGTTATGAGGCCTGATTTAATTGGGAATTAAAGAATGGGGGTTCAAGTTTGCTCCACCTAGAAAAGATTGGCTGGAAGTTGTGGAGGGAAGAAGAAACCGATGCTTTCCTCAGTGCTTGGTCTCGCACTGAAAGGTTTCTGTGGCAGCTCTGAAGCACGTTCCTCTCTGAAGATCTGCTCTTTGTGTTCAAGGAAATTAGTAAATGACTCGTACTCCTCTTTGGCCACACACCCGCACTGTAGCGGTGTTGTACAGTTCTTGGATTCATACACACCCAACAGGTATTTAATTTCTTGTTTGTACTTCAAAGCCCGTTCTTCTGTCCCCCAGCTCTCCAACAAAGATGTGGCTTTCCTCATTGCCAACACTTTTCCTTTACCACTCCTCTTGATTCAATTGGATCTTTCTTTTGTTTCCTTCCTTTTATTTTCTTTAATCTTTACATCTTCTCTCTTCCTTTATCCCTCTCATTATTTTCTGCCTTTTTCCCCTTATGTTTTTCTAGGTTTTTCTCGCTTACACAGCACGGGGTAGCTATTCTCCTCTTTTGTAGAAGACCAAGAACATTTTTGTTTGGCCCGCTCTTGTTTGCAGGAGATGAACAGAAGAGGGAAACAAATTAATTAGCGAAGTATCTCTGAGGATGAAGCCCGAGGCTTGCAAGTGACAATAGCCCTGTTTTATAATGAGCTGTAGCCAAGATAATGGCCAAAAAATAAGCGTGGAGCATGAAGTGTTCGGTGGTGACTTGCATATGCAGATTTCACAAAATAGTGGTATGCAAGTCTTGCTGGAGCAAGCCTCTTCCCTAGATTTTCAGCACTTTCACACCTTGCTTCAGCCAGTAATCAGTCTTTCTCACAATATTTCAGCACTTCTGCCTCTGGTGTTTACTGAGGCCCTGGAATTTAAAGGTGCAGGAAAAACACGTCTGCTGTGTTGCAGACAGAGCCGTTTGGGTCTAATGACAGAAAGAGGTTGGGTGCAAGGACCTCTCCTCCTCCTCCGAAATTGTTTGCTCGCTCCCTTGGAGGTGTCCAAAGAACATTGAGACAATGTTTTCTCTGCAAACTAAATGCCCCAACTCAACAGATAAATTGACTCCAGTGTGAGTATAGCATTAACACGTTAATCCACTCTTGACTATTGAGGGGAAAATGAACTCTTCATGGTTGCCTTTTAAAAATCAGTTGTTGCCATGTTGTTTAGGTTGTCTCCGTTGCTAGCTTGCTAGACGTGGTGAATTGCTTCACTTGTCTGAAATCTCCCTGTCGGGACAGGGGCACAGACACTGTGCCTGCTGTAGGCTGTTTGTGCGGAGCCGGTGGCCCTGGCCACAGATGGATTTCTTCACCCTGCAGGGCTGGCCTCCCCGGTGATGCTGAGGGGCCCCAGAAGGGCAGTGGAGGGCACAAAACGCTGCCTGAGGGTCCCCAAATGGTGTGTGTGTTGGGGGGGGGGTCATAAAAGGGTGGCAGGGGCCAGCTGGGGTCCGAGGCCCCCAAAACGGTGCCGGGGGGCTCCTGCTGCCCCAGGGACCCCGCGGTGGCGCCGCTCGGGGCGCCGCGGTCCCTCGGAGGGCGCCGGAGGCGTCA